>JANJXV010000222.1:1200000-1659967 GCA_024803745.1 Megascapheus bottae | reverse complement strand
AGCTGTGTGAAGTCAGAATGGAGGTGTGTGAAGTCACAGAATGGAGGTGTGTGAACTCAGAATGGAGGTGTGTGAAGTCACAGAATGGAGGTGTGTTAAGTCACAGAGTGGAGGTGTGTGAACTCAGAATGGAGGCGTGTGAAGTCACAGAATTGAGGTGTGTGAAGTCACAGAATGGAGGTGTGTGAAGTCATAGAATGGAAGTGTGTGAAGTCAGAACGGAGGTGTGTGAACTCAGATGGGAGGTGTGGGAAGTCACAATGGAGGTGTGTGTAGTTATAGAATGGAGGTGTGTGAAGTCATAGAATGGAGGTGTCTGAAGTCACAGAATGGAGTTGTGTGAAGTCATATAATGGAGGTGTGTGAAGTCACAGAATCAGTGTGTGTGAATTCAGAATGGAGTTGTGTGAAGTCATAGAATGGAGGTGTGTGAAGTCAGAATGGAGGTGTGTGAAGTCATAGAATGGAACTGTGTGAAGTCAGATGGAGTTGTGTGAAGTCATAGAATGGAGGTGTGTGAAGTCACAGAATGGCGGTGTGTGAAGTCATAGAATGGAGCTGTGTGAAGTCATATTGGAGGTGTGTGAAGTCACAGATGGAGGTGTGTGAACTCAGAATGGAGGTGTGTGAAATCACAGAATGGAGGTGTTTGAAGTCATAGACTGGAGGTGTGTGAAGTATAGATTGGATGTGTGTGAAGTCATAATGGAGGTGTGTGAAGTCACAGAATTGAGGTGTGTGAAGTCACAGAATGGAGGTGTGTGAAGTCATTTAATGGAGGTGTGTGAAGTCATAGAGTGGAGGTGTGTGAAGTCATAGAATGGAGGTGTGTGAAGTCATAGAATGGATGTTTGTTAAGTAAGAATGAAGGTGTGTTAAGTCATAGAATGGAGGTGTGTGAAGGCAAAGAATGGAGTTGTGTGAAGTCATAAAATGGAGCTGTGTGAAGTCATAATGGAGGTGTGTGAAGTCACAGAATGGAGGTGTGTGAACTCAGAATGGAGGTGTGTGAAGTCACAGAATGGAGGTGTGTTAAGTCACAGAGTGGAGGTGTGTGAACTCAGATGGAGGCGTGTGAAGTCACAGAATTGAGGTGTGTGAAGTCACAGAACGAAGGTGTTTGAAGTCATAGAATGGAAGTGTGTGAAGTCAGAACGGAGGTGTGTGAACTCAGATGGGAGGTGTGGGAAGTCACAATGGAGGTGTGTGAAGTTATAGAATGGAGGTGTGTGAAGTCACAGAATGGAGGGGTGTGAAGTCAAAGACTGGAGGTGTGTGAACTCATAGAATGGAGGTGTGTGAAGTCATAGAATGGAGGTGTGTGAAGTCACAGAATGAAGGTGCGTTACGTCACAGAATGGAGGTTTGTGAACTCAGAATGGAGGTGTGTGAAGTCACAGAATGGGGGTGTGGGAAGTCATAGAATGGAGTTGTGTGAAGTCACAGAATGGAGGTGTGTGAATTAATAGAATGGAGGTGTGAGAAATCATAGAATAGAGGTGCGTGAAGTCACAGAATGAAGGTGTGTGTAGTCACAGAGTGGAGGTGTGTGAAGTCACAGAATAGAGGTGTCTGAACTCACAATGGAGGTGTGTGAAGTCAAAGAATGGAGATGTGTGAAGTCATAGAATGGAATTGTGTGAAGTCATAGAATGGAGGTGTGTGAAGTGAGAATTGAGGTGTGTGAAGTCACGGAATTGAGTTGTGTGAACTCAGAATGGAGGTGTGTGAAGTCACAGAATGGAGGTGTGTGAAGTCATAGAATGGAGGTGTGTGAAGTCAAAATGGAGGTGTGTGAACTCATAAAATGGAGATGTGTGAAGTCATGGAATGGAGGTGTGTGAAGTCCAAGAATATATGTGTGTGAAGTCAAACTATGGTGGTGTGTGAAGTCACAGAATGCAGGTTTGTTAAGTCAAAGAATGGAAGTATGTGAAGTCAAAATGGAGCTGTGTGAAGTCACAGAATGGAGGTGTGTGAAGTCACAGAATGAAGGTGTCTGAAGTCAGAATGCAGCTGTGTGAAGTCATAGAATGGAGGTGTGTGAAGTCAGAATGGAGGTGTGTGAACTCATTGAATGGAGTGTGTGAAGTCACAACGGGGGTGTGTGAAGTTATAGAATTGGGGTGTGTGAAGTCAAATTGGAGGTGTGTGAAATCACAGAATGGATGTGTGTCAACTCAGAAATGAGGTGTGTGAAGTCATAGAATGGAGGTGTGTGAATTCATAGAATGGAAGTGTGTGAAATCATAGAATGGAGGTGTGTGAAGTCAAAGAATTGAGGTTTGTGAACTCAGAATGGAGGTGTGTGAAGTCAGGATAGAGGTGGGTCAAGTCACAGAATGGAGGTGTGGGAACTCAGAATGGAGGTGTGTGGTCACAGAACGGAGGTTTGTGAAGTCATAGAATGGAAGTGCGTGAAGTCATAGAATGGATGTTTCTGAAGTGAGAATAAAGGTGTATGAAGTCAAAGAATGGAGGTGTGTGAAGTCAAAATGGAGGTGTGTGAACTCATATAATGGAGGTGCGTGAACTCATAGAATGGAGGTGTGTGAAGTCATGGAACGTAGGTGTGTGAAGTCAAAGAATGGAGGTGTGTGAAGTCAAACAATAAAGGTGTGTGAAGTCACAGAATGGAGGTGTGTGAACTCATAGAATGGAGGTGCATGAAGACAAAGAATGGAGGTGTGTGAATTCATCCAATGGAGGTGTGTGAATTCATGGAATGGAGTGTGTGAAGTCACAATTGGGGTGTGTGAAGTCATAGAATGGAGGTGTGTGAATTCATAGAATGGAAGTGTGTGAAATCATAGAATGGAGGTGTGTGAAGTCAAAGAATTGAGGTTTGTGAAGTCAGAATGGATGTGTGTGAAGTCAGATGGAGTTGTGTGAAGTCATAGAATGGAGGTGTGTGAAGTCAGAATGGAGGGGTGTGAAGTCATAGAATGGAGGTGTGTGAAGTCAGAATGGAGGTGTGTGAACTCATAGAATGGAGGTGTGTGAAGTCACAATGCAGGTGTGCGAAGTCATAGAATGGAAGTGTGTGAGGTCATAGAATGCAGGTGTGTGAAGTCACAGAATGGAGGTGTGTGAAGTCATAGAATGGAGGTGTGTGAAGTCACAGAATGGAGGTGTGTGAAGTCATAGAATGGAGGTTTGTGAAGTCATAGAATTTAGGTGTGTGAAGTCATAGAATGGAGGTGTGTGAAGTCACAGAATGGAGGTGTGTGAAATTACAAAATGGAGGTGTGTGAACTCAGAATGGAGGTGTGTGAAGTCACAGAATGGAGGTGTGTGAAGTCATAGAATGGAGGTGTGTGAAGTCACACAATGGGGTTGTATGAAGTCATAGAATGGAGGTGTGTGAAGTCATAGAATGGAGGTGTGTGAAGTCACAGAATGGAAGTGTTTGACGTCAGAGAATGGAGGTGTGTGAAATCAGAATGGAGGTGTGTGAAGTCACAGAATGGAGGTGTGTGAAGTCAGAATAGATGTGTGGGACGTCATAGAATGGAGCTGTGTGTAGTCAGAATGGAGCTGTGTGAAGTCATAGAATGGAGGTGAGTGAAGTCAGAATTGCGGTGCGTGAACTCATAGAATGATGGTGTGTGAAGTCACAATGGAGGTGTGTGAAGTCATAGAATGGAGGTTTTTGAAGTCACAGAATGGAAGTGTGTGAAGTCATAAAATGGAGGTGTGTGAAGTCAGATTGGAGGTGTGTGAAGTCACAGATGGAGGTGTGTGAACTCAGAATGGAGGTGTGTGAAATCACAGAATGGAGGTGTGTGAAGTCATAGAATGGAGGTGTGTGAAGTCATAGAATGGATGTGTGTGAAGTCATAATGGAGGTGTGTGAAGTCACAGAATTGAGGTGTGTGAAGTCACAGAATGGAGGTGTGTGAAGTCATTTAATGGAGGTGTGTGAAGTCATAGAGTGGAGGTGTGTGAAGTCATAGAATGGAGGTGTGTGAAGTCATAGAATGGATGTTTGTTAAGTAAGAATGAAGGTGTGTTAAGTCATAGAATGGAGGTGTGTGAAGGCACAGAATGGAGGTGTGTGAAGTCATAGAATGGAGCTGTGTGAAGTCAGAATGGAGGTGTGTGAAGTCACAGAATGGAGGTGTGTGAACTCAGAATGGAGGTGTGTGAAGTCACAGAATGGAGGTGTGTTAAGTCACAGAGTGGAGGTGTGTGAACTCAGAATGGAGGCGTGTGAAGTCACAGAATTGAGGTGTGTGAAGTCACAGAATGGAGGTGTGTGAAGTCATAGAATGGAAGTGTGTGAAGTCAGAACGGAGGTGTGTGAACTCAGATGGGAGGTGTGGGAAGTCACAATGGAGGTGTGTGTAGTTATAGAATGGAGGTGTGTGAAGTCACAGAATGGAGGGGTGTGAAGTCAAAGACTGGAGGTGTGTGAACTCATAGAATGGAGGTGTGTGAAGTCATAGAATGGAGGTGTGTGAAGTCAAAGAATGAAGGTGCGTTACGTCACAGAATGGAGGTTTGTGAACTCAGAATGGAGGTGTGTGAAGTCACAGAATGGAGGTGTGGGAAGTCATAGAATGGAGTTGTGTGAAGTCACAGAATGGAGGTGTGTGAATTAATAGAATGGAGGTGTGAGAAATCATAGAATAGAGGTGCGTGAAGTCACAGAATGGAGGTGTGTGAAGTCACAGAGTGGAGGTGTGTGATGTCATAGAATAGAGGTGTGTGAACTCACAATGGAGGTGTGTGAAGTCAAAGAATGGAGGTGTGTGAAGTCATAGAATGGAATTGTGTGAAGTCATAGAATGGAGGTGTGTGAAGTGAGAATTGAGGTGTGTGAAGTCACGGAATTGAGGTGTGTGAACTCAGAAAGGAGGTGTGTGAAGTCACAGAATGGAGGTGTGTGAAGTCATAGAATGGAGGTGTGTGAAGTCAAAAAGGAGGTGTGTGAACTCATAAAATGGAGATGTGTGAAGTCATGGAATGGAGGTGTGTGAAGTCCAAGAATATATGTGTGTGAAGTCAAACAATGGTGGTGTGTGAAGTCACAGAATGCAGGTTTGTTAAGTCAAAGAATGGAAGTATGTGAAGTCAAAATGGAGCTGTGTGAAGTCACAGAATGGAGGTGTGTGAAGTCACAGAATGAAGGTGTCTGAAGTCAGAATGCAGCTGTGTGAAGCCATAGAATGGAGGTGTGTGAAGTCAGAATGGAGGTGTGTGAACTCATAGAATGGAGTGTGTGAAGTCACAACGGGGGTGTGTGAAGTTATAGAATGGTGGTGTATGAAGTCAAATTGGAGGTGTGTGAAATCACAGAATGGATGTGTGTCAACTCAGAAATGAGGTGTGTGAAGTCATAGAATGGAGGTGTGTGAATTCATAGAATGGAAGTGTGTGAAATCATAGAATGGAGGTGTGTGAAGTCAAAGAATTGAGGTTTGTGAAGTCAGAATGGAGGTGTGTGAATTCATCCAATGGAGGTGTGTGAATTCATGGAATGGAGTGTGTGAAGTCACAATTGAATTGGGGTGTGTGAAGTCATAGAATGGAGGTGTGTGAATTCATAGAACGGAAGTGTGTGAAATCATAGAATGGAGGTGTGTGAAGTCAAAGAATTGAGGTTTGTGAAGTCAGAATGGAGGTGTGTGAATTCAGATGGAGTTGTGTGAAGTCATAGAATGGAGGTGTGTGTAGTAAGAATGGAGGGGTGTGAAGTCATAGAATGGAGGTGTGTGAAGTCAGAATGGAGGTGTGTGAAGTCATAGAATGGAGGTGTGTGAAGTCACAATGCAGGTGTGCGAAGTCATAGAATGGAGGTGTGTGAGGTCATAGAATGCAGGTGTGTGAAGTCACAGAATGGAGGTGTGTGAAGTCATAGAATGGAGGTGTGTGAAGTCACAGAATGGAGGTGTGTGAAGTCATAGAATGGAGGTTTGTGAAGTCATAGAATTTAGGTGTGTGAAGTCATAGAATGGAGGTGTGTGAAGTCACAGAATGGAGGTGTGTGAAATTACAAAATGGAGGTATGTGAACTCAGAATGGAGGTGTGTGAAGTCACAGAATGGAGGTGTGTGAAGTCATAGAATGGAGGTGTGTGAAGTCACATAATGGGGGTGTGTGAAGTCATAGAATGGAGGTGTGTGAAGTCATAGAATGGAGGTGTGTGAAGTCACAGAATGGAAGTGTTTGACGTCAGAGAATGGAGGTGTGTGAAATCAGAATGGAGCTGTGTGAAGTCATAGAATGGAGGTGAGTGAAGTCAGAATTGCGGTGTGTGAACTCATAGAATGATGGTGTGTGAAGTCACAATGGAGGTGTGTGAAGTCATAGAATGGAGGTTTTTGAAGTCACAGAATGGAAGTGTGTGAAGTCATAAAATGGAGGTGTGTGAAGTCAGATTGGAGGTGTGTGAAGTCATAGAATGGAGGTGTGTCAACTCAGAAAGGTGGTGTGTGAAGTCATAGAATGGAGGTGTGTGCAGTCATAGAATGGAGGTGTGTGAAATCATAGAATGGAGTTGTGTTAAGTCACAGAATTGAGGTGTGTGAAGTCAGAATGGAGGTGTGTGAAGTCAGAATGTAGGTGTGTGAATTCACAATGCATTTGTGTGAACTCATAGAATGGAGGTCTGTGAAGTCACAATGTAGGTGTGTGAAATCACAGAATGGAGGTGTGTGAAGTCATAGAATGGAGGTGTGTGAAGTCACAGAATGGAGGTATGTAAAGTCATATAAGGGAGGTGTGTGAAGTCAAAGAATGGAGGTGTGTGAAGTGAGAATGGACTTGTGTGAAGTCATAGAATGGAGGTGTGTGAAGTCACAATGGAGGTGTGTGAAGTCATAGTATGGAGGTGTGTGAAGTCACAGAATGGAGGTGTGTGAATCATAGAATGGAGCTGTGTGAAGTCAGATTGGAGGTGTGTGAAGTCACAGAATGGAGGTGTGTGAACTCAGAATGGAGGTGTGTGAAGTCACAGAATGGAGGTGTGTGAAGTCATAGAATGGAGGTGTGTGAAGTCATAGAATGGATGTGTGTGAAGTCATAATGGAGGTGTGTGAAGTCACAGAATTGAGGTGTGTGAAGTCACAGAATGGAGGTGTGTGAAGTCATAGAATGGAGGTGTGTGAAGTCATAGAATGGAGGTGTGTGAAGCCACAGAATGGATGTTTGTTAAGTAAGAATGAAGGTGTGTTAAATCATAGAATGGAGGTGTGAGAACGCACAGAGTGGAGGTGTGTGAAGTCACAGAATGGAGGTGTCTTAAGTCACAGAACGGAGGTTTTGGAACTCAGAATGGAGGTGTGTGAAGTCATTGAATGGAGGTGTGTGAAGTCATTGAATGGAGGTGTGTGAAATCATAGAATGGATGTTTGGGAAGTCAGAGAATGGAGCTGTGTGAAGTCAGAATTGAGGTGTGCGCAGTCACAGAATGGAGGTGTGTGAAGTCATTTTATGGAGCTGTGTGAAGTCAGAATGGAGGTGTGTGAAGTCACAGAATGGAGGTGTGTGAACTCAGAATGGAGGTGTGTGAAGTCACAGAATCTAGGTGTGTGAAGTCATAGAATGGAGGTGTGTGAAGTCATAGAATGGAGGTGTGGGAAGTCATAATGGAGGCGTGTGAAGTCACAGAATTCAGGTGTATGAAGTCACAGAATGGAGGTGTGTGAAGTCACAGAATGGAGGTGTGTGAAGTCAGAACGGAGGTGTGTGAACTCAGATTGGAGGTGTGGGAAGTCACAATGGAGGTGTGTGAAGTTATAGAATGGAGGTGTGTGAAGTCACAGAATGGAGGGCTGTGAAGTCAAAGACTGGAGGTGTGTGAAGTCACAGAATGGGGGTGTGTGAACTCATAGAATGGAGGTGTGTGAAGTCATAGAATGGAGGTGTGTGAAGTAACAGAATGAAGTTGCGTTAAGTCACAGAATGGAGGTTTGTGAACTCAGACTGGAGGTGTGTGAAGTCACAGAATGGAGGTGTGGGAAGTCATAGAATGGAGTTGTGTGAAGTCACAGAATGGAGTTGTGTGAATTAATAGAATGGAGGTGTGAGAAATCATAGAATGGAGGTGTGTGAAGTCACAGAATGGAGGTGTGTGAAGTCACAGAATGGAGGTGTGTGAAGTCACAGAATGGAGGTGTGTGAACTCACAATGGAGGTGTGTGAAATCAGAGAATTGTGGTGTGTGAAGTCACAGAATGGAATTGTGTGAAGTCATAGAATGGAGGTGTGTGAAGGGAGAATTGAGGGGTGTGAAGTCACGGAATTGAGGTGTGTGAACTCAGAATGGAGGTGTGTGAAGTCACAGAATGGAGGTTTGTGAAGTCATAGAATGGAGGTGTGTGAAGTTATAGAATGGATGTTTCTGAAGTAGAATGAAGGTGTGTGAAGTCATAGAATGGAGGTGTGTGAAGTCAAAATGGAGGTGTGTGAACTCATAAAATGGAGATGTGCGAAGTCATGGAATGGAGGTGTGTGAAGTCCAAGAATATAGGCTGTGAAGTCAAACAATGGTGGGGTGTGAAGTCACAGAATGCAGGTGTGTTAAGTCAAAGAATGGCAGTGTGTGAAGTCAAAATTGAGGTGTGTGAAGTCACAGAATGGAGGTGTGTGAAGTCACAGAATGAAGGTGTTTGAAGTCAAAATTGTGGTGTGTGAAGTCACAAATGGAAGTGTCTGAAGTCAGAATGCAGCTGTGTGAAACCATAGAATGGAGGTGTGTGAAGTCAGAATGGAGGTGTGTGAACTCATAGAATGGAGTGTGTGAAGTCACAATGGGGGTGTGTGAAGTCATAGAATGGGGGTGTATGAAGTTAAATTGGAGGTGTGTGAAATCACAGAATGGAGGTGTGTCAACTCAGAAATGAGGTGTGTGAAGTAGTAGAATGGAAGAGTGTGAAATCATAGAATGGAGGTGTGTGAAGTCAGGATGGAGGTGGGTGAAGTCACAGAATGGAGGTGTGGGAACTCAGAATGGAGGTGTGTGGTCACAGAACGGAAGTTTGTGAAGTCATAGAATGGAGGTGCGTGAAGTCATAGAATGGGTGTTTCTGAAGTGAGAACGAAGGTGTATGAAGTCAAAGAATGGATGTGTGTGAAGTCAAAATGGAGGTGTGTGAATCATAGAATGGAGGTGTGTGAACTCATAGAATGGAGGTGTGTGAAGTCATGGAATGGAGGTGTGTGTAGTCAAAGAATGGAGGTGTGTGAAGTCAAACAATAAAGGTGTGTGAAGTCACAGAATGGAGGTGTGTGAACACATAGAATGGAGGTACATGCAGTTAAAGAATGGAGGTGTGTGAATTCATCGAATGGAGGTGTGTGAAGTCATGGAATGGAGGTGTGTGAAGTCAGATGGAGTTGTGTGAAGTCATAGAATGGAGGTGTGTGAAGTCAGAATGGAGGTGTGTGAAGTCATAGAATGGAGGTGTGTGAAGTCAGAATGGAGGTGTGTGAAATCATAGAATGGAGGTGTGTGAATTCATCGAATTGAGGTGTGTGAAGTCATGGAATGGAGGTGTGTGAAGTCAGATGGAGTTGTGTGAAGTCATAGAATGGAGGTGTGTGAAGTCAGAATGGAAGTGTGTGAAGTCATAGAATGGAGGTGTGTGAAGTCAGAATGGAGGTGTGTGAAATCATAGAATGGAGGTGTGTGAAGTCACAATGCTGGTGTGCGAAGTCATAGAATGGAGGTGTGTGAGGTCATAGAATGGAGGTGTGTGAAGTCACAGAATGGAGGTGTGTGAAGTCATAGAATGGAGGTGTGTGAAGTCACAGAATGGAGGTGTGGGAAGTCATAGAATGGAGTTGTGTGAAGTCACAGAATAGAGGTGTGTGAATTAATAGAATGGAGGTGTGAGAAATCATAGAATGGAGGTGCGTGAAGTCACAGAATGGAGGTGTGTGAACTCAGAATGGAGGTGTGTGAAGTCACAGAATGGAGGTGTGTGAACTCACAATGGAGGTGTGTGAAGTCAAAGAATGGAGGTGTGTGAAGTCGTAGAATGGAATTGTGTGAAGTCATAGAATGGAGGTGTGTGAAGTGAGAATTGAGGTGTGTGAAGTCACGGAATGGAGGTTTGTGAACTCAGAATGGAGGTGTGTGATGTCACAGAATGGAGGTTTGTGAAGTCATAGAATGGATGTGTGTGAAGTCATAGAATGGATGTTTCTGAAGTAGAATGAAGGTGTGTGAAGTCATAGAATGGAGGTGTGTGAAGTCAAAATGGAGGTGTGTGAACTCATAAAATGGAGATGTGTGAAGTCATGGAATGGAGGTGTGTGAAGTCAAAGAATATAGGTGTGTGAAGTCAAACAATGGTGGTGTGTGAAGTCACAGAATGCAGGTGTGTTAAGTCAAAGAATGGAAGTGTGTGAAGTCAAAATGGAGGTGTGTGAAGTCACAGAATGGAGGTGTGTGAAGTCACAGAATGAAGGTGTCTGAAGTCAGAATTCAGCTGTGTGAAGCCATAGAATGGAGGTGTGTGAAGTCAGAATGGAGGTGTGTGAACTCATAGAATGGAGTGTGTGAAGTCACAATGGGGGTGTGTGAAGTCATAGAATGGGGGTGTGTGAAGTCAAATTGGAGGTGTGTGAAATCAGAGAATGGAGGTGTGTCAACTCAGAAATGAGGTGTGTGAAGTCATAGAATGGAGATGTGTGAATTCATAGAATGGAAGTGTGTGAAATCATAGAATGGAGGTGTGTGAAGTCAAAGAATTGAGGTTTGTGAGGTCAGAATGGAGGTGTGTGAAGTCAGGATGGAGGTGGGTGAAGTCACAGAATGGAGGTGTGTGAGGTCATAGAATGGAGGTGTGTGAAGTCACAGAATGGAGGTGTGTGAAGTCATAGAATGGAGGTGTGTGAAGTCACAGAATGGAGGTGTGTGAAGTCATAGAATGGAGGTGTGTGAAGTCATAGAATTTAGGTGTGTGAAGTCATAGAATGGAGGTGTTTGAAGTCAGAGAATGGAGGTGTGTGAAATCACAAAATGGAGGTGAGTGAACTCAGAATGGAGGTGTGTGAAGTCACAGAATGGAGATGTGTGAAGTCATAGAATGGAGTTGTGTGAAGTCACACAATGGGGGTGTGTGAAGTCATAGAATGGAGGTGTGTGAAGTCATAGAATGGAGGTGTGTGAAGTCACAGAATGTAGGTGTGTGAAGTCAGAATAGATGTGTGCGAAGTCATAGAATGGAGCTGTGTGAAGTCAGAATGGAGATGTGTGAAGTCATAGAATGGAGGTGAGTGAAGTCAGAATGGCGGTGTGTGAACTCATAGAATGATGGTGTGTGAATTCACAATGGAGGTGTGTGAAGTCATAGATTGGAGGTTTCTGAAGTCACAGAATGGATGTGTGTGAAGACATAGAATGGAGGTGTGTGAAGTCAGATTGGAGGTGTGTGAAGTCATAGAATGGATGTGTGTCAACTCAAAAGGAGGTGTGTGAAGGCATAGAATGTAGGTGTGTGAAGTCATAGAATGGAGGTGTGTGAAATCATAGAATGGAGGTGTGTGAAGTCACAGAAGTGAGGTGTGTGAAGTCAGAATGGCGGTTTGTGAAGTCAGAATGGAGGTGTGTGGAGTCATAGAATGGAGGTGTGTGAATTCACAATGCATTTGTGTGAACTCATAGAATGGAGGTCTCTGAAGTCACAATGTAGGTGTGTGAAGTCACAGAATGGAGGGGTGTGAAGTCATAGAATAGAGGTGTGTGAAGTCACAGAATGGAGGTGTGTGAAGTCATATATTGGAGGTTTGTGAAGTCATAGAATGGAGGTGTGTGAAGTAATAGAATGGAGGTGTGTCAAGTCACAGATTGAAGGTTTGTGAAGTCACAGAATGGGGGTGTGTGAATTCAGAAAGGAGGTGTGTGAAGTCACAGAATGGAGATGTGTGAAGTCATAGAATGGAAGTGTGTGAAGTCCGAACGAAGGTGTGTGAACTCAGATTGGAGGTGTGGGAAGTCACAATGGAGGTGTGTGAAGTTATAGAATGGAGGTGTGTGAAGTCACAGAATGGAGGGGTGTGAAGTCAAAGACTGGAGGTGTGTGAACTCATAGAATGGAGGTGTGTGAAGTCATACAATGGAGGTGTGTGAAGTCACAGAATGAAGGTGCGTTACGTCACAGAATGGAGGTTTGTGAACTCAGAATGGAGGTGTGTGTAGTCACAGAATGGAGATGTGTGAAGTCATAGAATGGTGTTGTGTGAAGTCACACAATGGGGGTGTGTGAAGTCATAGAATGGAGGTGTGTGAAGTCATAGAATGGAGGTGTGTGAAGTCACAGAATGGAGGTGTGTGAAGTCAGAATAGATGTGTGCGAAGTCATAGAATGGAGCTGTGTGAAGTCAGAATGGAGCTGTGTGAAGTCATAGAATGGAGGTGAGTGAAGTCAGAATGGCAGTGTGTGAACTCATAGAATGATGGTGTGTGAATTCACAATGGAGGTGCGTGAAGTCATAGAATGGAGGTTTCTGAAGTCACAGAATGGAGGTGTGTGAAGTCATAGAATGGAGGTGTGTGAAGTCAGATTGGAGGTGTGTGAAGTCATAGAATGGAGGTGTGTCAACTCAAAAGGAGGTGTGTGAAGGCATAGAATGTAGGTGTGTGAAGTCATAGAATGGAGGTGTGTGAAATCATAGAATGGAGGTGTGTGAAGTCACAGAAGTGAGGTGTGTGAAGTCAGAATGGAGGTGTGTGAAGTCAGAATGGAGGTGTGTGGAGTCATAGAATGGAGGTGTGTGAATTCACAATGCATTTGTGTGAACTCATAGAATGGAGGTCTGTGAAGTCACAATGTAGGTGTGTGAAGTCACAGAATGGAGGTGTGTGAAGTCATAGAATAGAGGTGTGTGAAGTCACAGAATGGAGGTGTGTGAAGTCATATATTGGAGGTTTGTGAAGTCATAGAATGGAGGTGTGTGAAGTAATAGAATGGCGGAGTGTCAAGTCACAGATTGAAGGTGTGTGAAGTCACAGAATGGGGGTGTGTGAACTCAGAAACGAGGTGTGTGAAGTCACAGAATGGAGGTGTGTGAAGTCATAGAATTGAAGTGTGTGAAGTCAGAACGAAGGTGTGTGAACTCAGATTGGAGGTGTGGGAAGTCACAATGGAGGTGTGTGAAGTTATAGAATGGAGGTGTGTGAAGTCAAAGAATGGAGGGGTGTGAAGTCAAAGACTGGAGGTGTGTGAAGTCATAGAATGGAGGTGTGTGAACTCAAAGAATGGAGGTGTGTGAAGTCACAGAAAGAAGGTGCGTTAAGTCACAGAATGGAGGTTTGTGAACTCAGAATGGAGGTGTGTGAAGTCACAGAATGGAGGTGTGGGAAGTCATAGAATGGACTTGTGTGAAGTCACAGAATGGAGGTGTGTGAATTAATAGAATGGAGGTGTCAGAAATCATAGAATGGAGGTGCATGAAGTCACAGAATGGAGGTGTGTGAACTCAGAATGGAGGTGTGTGAAGTCACAGAATGGAGGTGTGTGAACTCACAATGGAGGTGTGTGAAGTCAAAGAATGGAGGTGTGTGAAGTCATAGAATGGAATTGTGTGAAGTCATACAATGGAGGTGTGTGAAGTGAGAATTGAGGTGTGTGAAGTCACGGAATTGAGGTGTGTGAACTCAGAGTGGAGGTGTGTGAAGTCACAGAATGGAGGTTTGTGAAGTCATAGAATGGAGGTGTGTGAAGTCATAGAATGGATTTTTCTGAAGTAGAATGAAGGTGTGTGAAGTCATAGAATGGAGGTGTGTGAAGTCAAAATGGAGGTGTGTGAACTCATAAAATGGAGATTGTGAAGTCATGGAATGGAGGTGTGTGAAGTCCAAGAATATAGGTGTGTGAAGTCAAACAATGGTGGTGTGTGAAGTCACAGAATGCAGGTGTGTTAAGTCAAAGAATGGAAGTGTGTGAAGTCAAAATGGAGGTGTGTGAAGTCACAGAATGGAGGTGTGTGAAGTCACAGAATGAAGGTGTCTGAAGTCAGAATGCAGATGTGTGAAGCCATAGAATGGAGGTGTGTGAAGTCAGAATGGAGGTGTGTGAACTAATAAAATGGAGTGTGTGAAGTCACAATGGGGGTGTGTGAAGTCATAAAATGGGGGTGTGTGAAGTCAAATTGGAGGTGTGTGAAATCAGAGAATGGAGGTGTGTCAACTCAGAAATGAGGTGTGTGAAGTCATAGAATGGAGGAGTGTGAATTCATAGAATGGAAGTGTGTGAAATCATAGAATGGAGGTGTGTGAAGTCACAGAATGGAGGGGTGTGAAGTCAAAGACTGGAGGTGTGTGAAGTCATAGAATGGAGGTGTGTGAACTCATAGAATGGAGGTGTGTGAAGTCATAGAATGGAGGTGTGTGAAGTCACAGAATGAAGGTGCGTTAAGTCACAGAATGGAGGTTTGTGAACACAGAATGGAGGAGTGTGAAGTCACAGAATGGAGGTGTGGGAAGTCATAGAATGGAGTTGTGTGAAGTCACAGAATGGAGTTTTGTGAATTAATAGAATGGAGGTGTGAGAAATCATAGAATGGAGGTGTGTGAAGTCACAGAATTTAGGTGTGTGAAGTCACAGAATGGCGGTATGTGAAGGCACAGAATGGAGGTGTGTGAACTCACAATGGAGGTGTGTGAAGTCAAAGAATGGAGTTGTGTGAAGTCATAGAATGGAATTGTGTGAAGTCATAGAATGGAGGTGTGTGAAGTCACAGAATTGAGGTGTGTGAAGTCACAGAATTGAGGTGTGTGAACTCAGAATGGAGGTGTGTGAAGTCACAGAATGGAGGTTTGTGAAGTCATAGAATGGAGGTGTGTGAAGTCATAGAATGGATGTTTCTGAAGTAGAATGAAGGTGTGTGAAGTCAGAGAATGGAGGTGTGTGAAGTCAAAATGGAGGTGTGTGAAGTCACAGAATGGAGTTCTGTGAAGTCACAGAATGAAGGTGTTTGAAGTCAAAATTGTGGTGTGTGAAGTCACAAATGGAGGTGTCTGAAGTCAGAATGCAGCTGTGTGAAGCCATAGAAAGGAGGTGTATGAAGTCAAAATGGAGGTGTGTGAACTCATAGAATGGAGTGTGTGAAGTCACAATGGGGGTGTGTGAAGTCATAGAATGGGGGTGTGTGAAAACAAATTGGATGTGTGTGAAATCACAGAATGGAGGTGTGTCAACTCAGAAATGAGGTGTGTGAATTCGTAGAATGGAGGTGTGTGAATTCATAGAATGGAAGAATGTGAAATCATAGAATGGAGGTGTGTGAAGTCAAAGAATTGAGGTTTGTGAAGTCAGAATGGAGGTGTGTGAAGTCAGGATGGAGGTGGGTGAAGTCACAGAATGGAGGTGTGGGAACTCAGAATGGAGGTGTGTGTTCACAGAACGGAGGTTTGTGAAGTCATAGAATAGAGGTGCGTGAAGTCATAGAATGGATGTTTCTGAAGTGAGAATGTAGGTGTATGAAGTCAAAGAATGGAGGTGTGTGAACTCATATAATGGAGGTGTGTGAACTCATAGAATGGAGGTGTGTGAAGTCATGGAACGTAGGTGTGTGAAGTCAAAGAATGGAGGTGTGTGAAATCAAACAATAAAGGTGTGTGAAGTCACAGAAAGGAGGTGTGTGAACTCATAGAATGGAGGTGCATGAAGACAAAGAATGGAGGTGTGTGAATTCATCCAATGGAGGTGTGTGAATTCATGGAATGGAGTGTGTGAAGTCACAATGGGGGTATGTGAAGTCATAGAATGGAGGTGTGTGAATTCATAGAATGGAAGTGTGTGAAATCATAGAATGGAGGTGTGTGAAGTCAAAGAATTGAGGTTTGTGAAGTGAGAATGGAGGTGTGTGAAGTCAGATGGAGTTGTGTGAAGTCATAGAATGGAGGTGTGTGAAGTCAGAATGGAGGGGTGTGAAGTCATAGAATGGAGGTGTGTGATGTCAGAATGCAGGTGTGTGAACTCATAGAATGGAGGTGTGTGAAGTCACAATGCAGGTGTGCGAAGTCATAGAATGGAGGTGTGTGAGGTCATAGAATGCAGGTGTGTGAAGTCACAGAATGGAGGTGTGTGAAGTCATAGAATAGAGGTGTGTGAAGTCACAGAATGGAGGTGTGTGAAGTCATAGAATGGAGGTTTGTGAAGTCATAGAATTTAGGTGTGTGAAGTCATAGAATGGAGGTGTGTGAAGTCACAGAATGGAGGTGTGTGAAATCACAAAATGGAGGTGTGTGAGCTCAGAATGGAGGTGTGTGAAGTCACAGAATGGAGGTGTGTGAAGTCATAGAATGGAGGTGTGTGAAGTCACAGAATGAAGGTGCGTTAAGTCACAGAATGGAGGTTTGTGAACTCAGACTGGAGGTGTGTGAAGTCACAGAATGGAGGTGTGTGAAGTCATAGAATGGAGGTGTGTGAAGTCAAAATGGAGGTGTGTGAACTCATAAAATGGAGATGTGTGAAGTCATGGAATGGAGGTGTGTGAAGTCCAAGAATATATGTGTGTGAAGTCAAACAATGGTGGTGTGTGAAGTCACAGAATGCAGGTTTGTTAAGTCAAAGAATGGAAGTGTGTGAAGTCAAAATGGAGGTGTGTGAAGTCACAGAATGGAGGTGTGTGAAGTCACAGAATGAAGGTGTCTGAAGTCAGAATGCAGCTGTGTGAAGCCATAGAATGGAGGTGTGTGAAGTCAGAATGGAGGTGTGTGAACTCATAGAATGGAGTGTGTGAAGTCACAATGGGGGTGTGTGAATTTATAGAATGGGGGTGTGTGAAGTCAAATTGGAGGTGTGTGAAATCACCGAATGGATGTGTGTCAACTCAGAAATGAGGTGTGTGAAGTCATAGAATGGAGGTGTGTGAATTCATAGAATGGAAGTGTGTGAAATCATAGAATGGAGGTGTGTGAAGTCAAAGAATTGAGGTTTGTGAAGTCAGAATGGAGGTGTGTGAAGTCAGGATGGAGGTGGGTGAAGTCACAGAATGGAGGTGTGGGAACTCAGAATGGAGGTGTGTGGTCACAGAACGGAGGTTTGTGAAGTCATAGAATAGAGGTGCGTGAAGTCATAGAATGGATGTTTCTGAAGTGAGAATGTAGGTGTATGAAGTCAAAGAATGGAGGTGTGTGAACTCATATAATGGAGGTGTGTGAACTCATAGAATGGAGGTGTGTGAAGTCATGGAACGTAGGTGTGTGAAGTCAAAGAATGGAGGTGTGTGATGTCAGAATGCAGGTGTGTGAAATCATAGAATGGATGTTTCTGAAGTGAGAATGTAGGTGTATGAAGTCAAAGAATGGAGGTGTGTGAACTCATATAATGGAGGTGTGTGAACTCATAGAATGGAGGTGTGTGAAGTCATGGAACGTAGGTGTGTGAAGTCAAAGAATGGAGGTGTGTGAAGTCAAACAATAAAGGTGTGTGAAGTCACAGAAAGGAGGTGTGTGAACTCATAGAATGGAGGTGCATGAAGACAAAGAATGGAGGTGTGTGAATTCATCCAATGGAGGTGTGTGAATTCATGGAATGGAGTGTGTGAAGTCACAATGGGGGTATGTGAAGTCATAGAATGGAGGTGTGTGAATTCATAGAATGGAAGTGTGTGAAATCATAGAATGGAGGTGTGTGAAGTCAAAGAATTGAGGTTTGTGAAGTGAGAATGGAGGTGTGTGAAGTCAGATGGAGTTGTGTGAAGTCATAGAATGGAGGTGTGTGAAGTCAGAATGGAGGGGTGTGAAGTCATAGAATGGAGGTGTGTGATGTCAGAATGCAGGTGTGTGAACTCATAGAATGGAGGTGTGTGAAGTCACAATGCAGGTGTGCGAAGTCATAGAATGGAGGTGTGTGAGGTCATAGAATGCAGGTGTGTGAAGTCACAGAATGGAGGTGTGTGAAGTCATAGAATGGAGGTGTGTGAAGTCACAGAATGGAGGTGTGTGAAGTCATAGAATGGAGGTTTGTGAAGTCATAGAATTTAGGTGTGTGAAGTCATAGAATGGAGGTGTGTGAAGTCACAGAATGGAGGTGTGTGAAATCACAAAATGGAGGTGTGTGAGCTCAGAATGGAGGTGTGTGAAGTCACAGAATGGAGGTGTGTGAAGTCATAGAATGGAGGTGTGTGAAGTCACACAATGGGGGTGTGTGAAGTCATAGAATGGAGGTGTGTGAAGTCATAGAATGGAGGTGTGTGAAGTCACAGAATGGAAGTGTTTGACGTCAGAGAATGGAGGTGTGTGAAATCAGAATGGAGGTGTGTGAAGTCACAGACTGGAGGTGTGTGAAGTCATAGAATAGAGGTGTGTGAAGTCATAGAATGGAGGTGTGTGAAGTCACAGAATGAAGGTGCGTTAAGTCACAGAATGGAGGTTTGTGAACTCAGACTGGAGGTGTGTGAAGTCACAGAATGGAGGTGTGTGAAGTCATAGAATGGAGGTGTGTGAAGTCAAAATGGAGGTGTGTGAACTCATAAAATGGAGATGTGTGAAGTCATGGAATGGAGGTGTGTGAAGTCCAAGAATATATGTGTGTGAAGTCAAACAATGGTGGTGTGTGAAGTCACAGAATGCAGGTTTGTTAAGTCAAAGAATGGAAGTGTGTGAAGTCAAAATGGAGGTGTGTGAAGTCACAGAATGGAGGTGTGTGAAGTCACAGAATGAAGGTGTCTGAAGTCAGAATGCAGCTGTGTGAAGCCATAGAATGGAGGTGTGTGAAGTCAGAATGGAGGTGTGTGAACTCATAGAATGGAGTGTGTGAAGTCACAATGGGGGTGTGTGAATTTATAGAATGGGGGTGTGTGAAGTCAAATTGGAGGTGTGTGAAATCACCGAATGGATGTGTGTCAACTCAGAAATGAGGTGTGTGAAGTCATAGAATGGAGGTGTGTGAATTCATAGAATGGAAGTGTGTGAAATCATAGAATGGAGGTGTGTGAAGTCAAAGAATTGAGGTTTGTGAAGTCAGAATGGAGGTGTGTGAAGTCAGGATGGAGGTGGGTGAAGTCACAGAATGGAGGTGTGGGAACTCAGAATGGAGGTGTGTGGTCACAGAACGGAGGTTTGTGAAGTCATAGAATAGAGGTGCGTGAAGTCATAGAATGGATGTTTCTGAAGTGAGAATGTAGGTGTATGAAGTCAAAGAATGGAGGGGTGTGAAGTCAAAATGGAGGTGTGTGAACTCATATAATGGAGGTGTGTGAACTCATAGAATGGAGGTGTGTGAAGTCATGGAACGTAGGTGTGTGAAGTCAAAGAATGGAGGTGTGTGAAGTCAAACAATAAAGGTGTGTGAAGTCACAGAAAGGAGGTGTGTGAACTCATAGAATGGAGGTGCATGAAGACAAAGAATGGAGGTGTGTGAATTCATCCAATGGAGGTGTGTGAATTCATGGAATGGAGTGTGTGAAGTCACAATGGGGGTATGTGAAGTCATAGAATGGAGGTGTGTGAATTCATAGAATGGAAGTGTGTGAAATCATAGAATGGAGGTGTGTGAAGTCAAAGAATTGAGGTTTGTGAAGTGAGAACGGAGGTGTGTGAAGTCAGATGGACTTGTGTGAAGTCATAGAATGGAGGTGTGTGAAGTCAGAATGGAGGGGTGTGAAGTCATAGAATGGAGGTGTGTGATGTCAGAATGCAGGTGTGTGAACTCATAGAATGGAGGTGTGTGAAGTCACAATGCAGGTGTGCGAAGTCATAGAATGGAGGTGTGTGAGGTCATAGAATGCAGGTGTGTGAAGTCACAGAATGGAGGTGTGTGAAGTCATAGAATGGAGGTGTGTGAAGTCACAGAATGGAGGTGTGTGAAGTCATAGAATGGAGGTTTGTGAAGTCATAGAATTTAGGTGTGTGAAGTCATAGAATGGAGGTGTGTGAAGTCACAGAATGGAGGTGTGTGAAATCACAAAATGGAGGTGTGTGAGCTCAGAATGGAGGTGTGTGAAGTCACAGAATGGAGGTGTGTGAAGTCATAGAATGGAGGTGTGTGAAGTCACACAATGGGGGTGTGTGAAGTCATAGAATGGAGGTGTGTGAAGTCATAGAATGGAGGTGTGTGAAGTCACAGAATGGAAGTGTTTGACGTCAGAGAATGGAGGTGTGTGAAATCAGAATGGAGGTGTGTGAAGTCACAGACTGGAGGTGTGTGAAGTCAGAATAGATGTGTGCGAAGTCATAGAATGGAGCTGTGTGTAGTCAGAATGGAGCTGTGTGAAGTCATAGAATGGAGGTGAGTGAAGTCAGAATGGCGGTGTGTGAACTCATAGAATGATGGTGTGTGAAGTCACAATGGAGGTGTGTGAAGTCATAGAATGGACGTTTTTGAAGTCACAGAATGGAAGTGTGTGAAGTCATAAAATGGAGGTGTGTGAAGTCAGATTGGAGGTGTGTGAAGTCATAGAATGGAGGTGTGTCAACTCAGAAAGGAGGTGTGTGAAGTCATAGAATGGAGGTGTGTGAAGTCATAGAATGGAGGTGTGTGAAATCATAGAATGGAGTTGTGTTAAGTCACAGAATTGAGGTGTGTGAAGTCAGAATGGAGGTGTGTGAAGTCAGAATGGAGGTGTGTGAATTCACAATGCATTTGTGTGAACTCATAGAATGGAGGTCTGTGAAGTCAAAATGTAGGTGTGTGAAATCACAGAATGGAGGTGTGTGAAGTCATAGAATGGAGGTGTGTGAAGTCACAGAATGGAGGTGTGTAAAGTCATATAAGGGAGGTGTGTGAAGTCAAAGAATGGAGGTGTGTGAAGTGAGAATGGAGTTGTGTGAAGTCATAAAATGGAGGTGTGTGAAGTCACAATGGAGGTGTGTGAGGTCATAGAATGGAGGTGTGTGAAGTCACAGAATGGAGGTGTGTGAAGTCATAGAATGGAGCTGTGTGAAGTCAGATTGGAGGTGTGTGAAGTCACAGAATGGAGGTGTGTGAACTCAGAATGGAGGTGTGTGAAGTCACAGAATGGACGTGTGTGAAGTCATAGAATGGAGGTGTGTGAAGTCATACAATGGATGTCTGTGAAGTCATAATGGAGGTGTGTGAAGTCACAGAATTGAGGTGTGTGAAGTCACAGAATGGAGGTGTGTGAAGTCATAGAATGGAGGTGTGTGAAGTCATAGAATGGAGGTGTGTGAAGTCATAGAATGGATGTTTTTTAAGTAAGAATGAAGGTGTGTTAAGTCATAGAATGGAGGTGTGTGAACGCACAGAGTGGAAGTGTGTGAAGTCATAGAATGGAGCTTTGTGATGTCATAATGGAGGTGTGTGAAGTCACAGAATGGAGGTGTGCGAACTCAGAATGGCGGTGTGTGAAGTCACAGAATGGAGGTGTGTTAAGTCACAGAACGGAGGTTTTGGAACTCAGAATGGAGGTGTGTGAAGTCACAGAATGGAGGTGTGAAGTCATAGAATGGGGGTGTGCGAAGTCACAGAATGGAGGTGTGTGAAGTCATTTTATGGAGCTGTGTGAAGTCAGAATGGAGGTGTGTGAAGTCACAGAATGGAGGTGTGTGAACTCACAATGGAGGTGTGTGAAGTCACAGAATCTAGGTGTGTGAAGTCATAGAATGGAGGTGTGTGAAGGCAGAGAATGGAGGTGTGTGACGTCATAATGGAGGCGTGTGAAGTCACAGAATTCAGGTGTGTGAAGTCACAGAATGGAGGTGTGTGAAGTCAGATTGGAGGTGTGGGAAGTCACAATGGAGGTGTGTGAAGTTATAGAATGGAGGTGTGTGAAGTCACAGAATGGAGGGGTGTGAAGTCAAAGATTGGAGGTGTGTGAAGTCATAGAATGGGGGTGTGTGAACTCATAGAATGGAGGTGTGTGAAGTCATAGAATGTAGGTGTGTGAAGTCACAGAATGAAGGTGCGTTAAGTCACAGAATGTAGGTTTGTGAACTCAGACTGTAGGTGTGTGAAGTCACAGAATGGAGGTGTGGGAAGTCATAGAATGGAGTTGTGTGAAGTCACAGAATGGAGTTGTGTGAAATAATAGAATGGAGGTGTGAGAAATCATAGAATGGAGGTGTGTGAAGTCACAGAATGGAGGTGTGTGAAGTCACAGAATGGAGGTGTGTGAACTCACAATGGAGGTGTGTGAAATCAGAGAATTGAGGTGTGTGAAGTCATAGAATGGAATTGTGTGAAGTCATAGAATGGAGGTGTGTGAAGTGAGAATTGAGGTGTGTGAAGTCACGGAATTGAGGTGTGTGAACTCAGAATGGAAGTGTGTGAAGTCACAGAATGGAGGTTTGTGAAGTCATAGAATGGAGTTGTGTGAAGTCATAGAATGGATGTTTCTGAAGTAGAATGAAGGTGTGTGAAGTCATAGAATGGAGGTGTGTGAAGTCAAAATGGAGGTGTGTGAACTCATAAAATGGAGATGTGCGAAGTCATGGAATGGAGGTGTGTGAAGTCCAAGAATATAGGTTGTGAAGTCAAACAATGGTGGGGTGTGAAGTCACAGAATGCAGGTGTGTTAAGTCAAAGAATGGCAGTGTGTGAAGTCAAAATGGAGGTGTGTGAAGTCACAGAATGGAGGTGTGTGAAGTCACAGAATGAAGGTGTTTGAAGTCAAAATTGTGGTGTGTGAAGTAACAAATGGAGGTGTCTGAAGTCAGAATACAGCTCTGTGAAACCATAGAATGGAGGTGTGTGAAGTCAGAATGGAGGTGTGTGAACTCATACAATGGAGTGTGTGAAGTCACAATGGGGGTGTGTGAAGTCATAGAATGGGGGTGTGTGAAGTCAAATTGGAGGTGTGTGAAATCACAGAATGGAGGTGTGTCAACTCAGATATGAGGTGTGTGAAGTCATAGAATGGAAGAGTGTGAAATCAAAGAATGGAGGTGTGTGAAGTCATAGAATTGAGGTTTGGGAATTCAGAATGGAGGTGTGTGAAGTCAGGATGGAGGTGGGTGAAGTCACAGAATGGAGGTGTGGGAACTCAGAATGGAGGTGTGTGGTCACAGAACGGAGGTTTGTGAAGTCATAGAATGGAGGTGCCTGAAGTCATAGAATGGATGTTTCTGAAGTGAGAACGAAGGTGTATGATTCAAAGAATGGAGGTCTGTGAAGTCAAAATCGAGGTGTGTGAATCATAGAATGGAGGTGTGTGAACTCATAGAATGGAGGTGCGTGAAGTCATGGAATGGAGGTGTGTGAAGTCAAAGAATGGAGGTGTGTGAAGTCAAACAATAAAGGTGTGTGAAGTCACAAAATGGAGGTGTGTGAACTCATAGAATGGAGGTGTGTGAAGTCACAGAATGGAGGTGTGTGAAGTCATAGAATGGAGCTGTGTGAAGTCAGATTGGAGGTGTGTGAAGTCACAGAATGGCGGTGTGTGAACTCATAGAATGATGGTGTGTGAAGTCACAATGGAGGTGTGTGAAGTCATAGAATGGACGTTTTTGAAGTCACAGAATGGAAGTGTGTGAAGTCATAAAATGGAGGTGTGTGAAGTCAGATTGGAGGTGTGTGAAGTCATAGAATGGAGGTGTGTCAACTCAGAAAGGAGGTGTGTGAAGTCATAGAATGGAGGTGTGTGAAGTCATAGAATGGAGGTGTGTGAAATCATAGAATGGAGTTGTGTTAAGTCACAGAATTGAGGTGTGTGAAGTCAGAATGGAGGTGTGTGAAGTCAGAATGGAGGTGTGTGAATTCACAATGCATTTGTGTGAACTCATAGAATGGAGGTCTGTGAAGTCAAAATGTAGGTGTGTGAAATCACAGAATGGAGGTGTGTGAAGTCATAGAATGGAGGTGTGTGAAGTCACAGAATGGAGGTGTGTAAAGTCATATAAGGGAGGTGTGTGAAGTCAAAGAATGGAGGTGTGTGAAGTGAGAATGGAGTTGTGTGAAGTCATAAAATGGAGGTGTGTGAAGTCACAATGGAGGTGTGTGAGGTCATAGAATGGAGGTGTGTGAAGTCACAGAATGGAGGTGTGTGAAGTCATAGAATGGAGCTGTGTGAAGTCAGATTGGAGGTGTGTGAAGTCACAGAATGGAGGTGTGTGAACTCAGAATGGAGGTGTGTGAAGTCACAGAATGGACGTGTGTGAAGTCATAGAATGGAGGTGTGTGAAGTCATACAATGGATGTCTGTGAAGTCATAATGGAGGTGTGTGAAGTCACAGAATTGAGGTGTGTGAAGTCACAGAATGGAGGTGTGTGAAGTCATAGAATGGAGGTGTGTGAAGTCATAGAATGGAGGTGTGTGAAGTCATAGAATGGATGTTTTTTAAGTAAGAATGAAGGTGTGTTAAGTCATAGAATGGAGGTGTGTGAACGCACAGAGTGGAAGTGTGTGAAGTCATAGAATGGAGCTTTGTGATGTCATAATGGAGGTGTGTGAAGTCACAGAATGGAGGTGTGCGAACTCAGAATGGCGGTGTGTGAAGTCACAGAATGGAGGTGTGTTAAGTCACAGAACGGAGGTTTTGGAACTCAGAATGGAGGTGTGTGAAGTCACAGAATGGAGGTGTGAAGTCATAGAATGGGGGTGTGCGAAGTCACAGAATGGAGGTGTGTGAAGTCATTTTATGGAGCTGTGTGAAGTCAGAATGGAGGTGTGTGAAGTCACAGAATGGAGGTGTGTGAACTCACAATGGAGGTGTGTGAAGTCACAGAATCTAGGTGTGTGAAGTCATAGAATGGAGGTGTGTGAAGGCAGAGAATGGAGGTGTGTGACGTCATAATGGAGGCGTGTGAAGTCACAGAATTCAGGTGTGTGAAGTCACAGAATGGAGGTGTGTGAAGTCAGATTGGAGGTGTGGGAAGTCACAATGGAGGTGTGTGAAGTTATAGAATGGAGGTGTGTGAAGTCACAGAATGGAGGGGTGTGAAGTCAAAGATTGGAGGTGTGTGAAGTCATAGAATGGGGGTGTGTGAACTCATAGAATGGAGGTGTGTGAAGTCATAGAATGTAGGTGTGTGAAGTCACAGAATGAAGGTGCGTTAAGTCACAGAATGTAGGTTTGTGAACTCAGACTGTAGGTGTGTGAAGTCACAGAATGGAGGTGTGGGAAGTCATAGAATGGAGTTGTGTGAAGTCACAGAATGGAGTTGTGTGAAATAATAGAATGGAGGTGTGAGAAATCATAGAATGGAGGTGTGTGAAGTCACAGAATGGAGGTGTGTGAAGTCACAGAATGGAGGTGTGTGAACTCACAATGGAGGTGTGTGAAATCAGAGAATTGAGGTGTGTGAAGTCATAGAATGGAATTGTGTGAAGTCATAGAATGGAGGTGTGTGAAGTGAGAATTGAGGTGTGTGAAGTCACGGAATTGAGGTGTGTGAACTCAGAATGGAAGTGTGTGAAGTCACAGAATGGAGGTTTGTGAAGTCATAGAATGGAGTTGTGTGAAGTCATAGAATGGATGTTTCTGAAGTAGAATGAAGGTGTGTGAAGTCATAGAATGGAGGTGTGTGAAGTCAAAATGGAGGTGTGTGAACTCATAAAATGGAGATGTGCGAAGTCATGGAATGGAGGTGTGTGAAGTCCAAGAATATAGGTTGTGAAGTCAAACAATGGTGGGGTGTGAAGTCACAGAATGCAGGTGTGTTAAGTCAAAGAATGGCAGTGTGTGAAGTCAAAATGGAGGTGTGTGAAGTCACAGAATGGAGGTGTGTGAAGTCACAGAATGAAGGTGTTTGAAGTCAAAATTGTGGTGTGTGAAGTAACAAATGGAGGTGTCTGAAGTCAGAATACAGCTCTGTGAAACCATAGAATGGAGGTGTGTGAAGTCAGAATGGAGGTGTGTGAACTCATACAATGGAGTGTGTGAAGTCACAATGGGGGTGTGTGAAGTCATAGAATGGGGGTGTGTGAAGTCAAATTGGAGGTGTGTGAAATCACAGAATGGAGGTGTGTCAACTCAGATATGAGGTGTGTGAAGTCATAGAATGGAAGAGTGTGAAATCAAAGAATGGAGGTGTGTGAAGTCATAGAATTGAGGTTTGGGAATTCAGAATGGAGGTGTGTGAAGTCAGGATGGAGGTGGGTGAAGTCACAGAATGGAGGTGTGGGAACTCAGAATGGAGGTGTGTGGTCACAGAACGGAGGTTTGTGAAGTCATAGAATGGAGGTGCCTGAAGTCATAGAATGGATGTTTCTGAAGTGAGAACGAAGGTGTATGATTCAAAGAATGGAGGTCTGTGAAGTCAAAATCGAGGTGTGTGAATCATAGAATGGAGGTGTGTGAACTCATAGAATGGAGGTGCGTGAAGTCATGGAATGGAGGTGTGTGAAGTCAAAGAATGGAGGTGTGTGAAGTCAAACAATAAAGGTGTGTGAAGTCACAAAATGGAGGTGTGTGAACTCATAGAATGGAGGTGTGTGAAGTCACAGAATGGAGGTGTGTGAAGTCATAGAATGGAGCTGTGTGAAGTCAGATTGGAGGTGTGTGAAGTCACAGAATGGCGGTGTGTGAACTCATAGAATGATGGTGTGTGAAGTCACAATGGAGGTGTGTGAAGTCATAGAATGGACGTTTTTGAAGTCACAGAATGGAAGTGTGTGAAGTCATAAAATGGAGGTGTGTGAAGTCAGATTGGAGGTGTGTGAAGTCATAGAATGGAGGTGTGTCAACTCAGAAAGGAGGTGTGTGAAGTCATAGAATGGAGGTGTGTGAAGTCATAGAATGGAGGTGTGTGAAATCATAGAATGGAGTTGTGTTAAGTCACAGAATTGAGGTGTGTGAAGTCAGAATGGAGGTGTGTGAAGTCAGAATGGAGGTGTGTGAATTCACAATGCATTTGTGTGAACTCATAGAATGGAGGTCTGTGAAGTCAAAATGTAGGTGTGTGAAATCACAGAATGGAGGTGTGTGAAGTCATAGAATGGAGGTGTGTGAAGTCACAGAATGGAGGTGTGTAAAGTCATATAAGGGAGGTGTGTGAAGTCAAAGAATGGAGGTGTGTGAAGTGAGAATGGAGTTGTGTGAAGTCATAAAATGGAGGTGTGTGAAGTCACAATGGAGGTGTGTGAGGTCATAGAATGGAGGTGTGTGAAGTCACAGAATGGAGGTGTGTGAAGTCATAGAATGGAGCTGTGTGAAGTCAGATTGGAGGTGTGTGAAGTCACAGAATGGAGGTGTGTGAACTCAGAATGGAGGTGTGTGAAGTCACAGAATGGACGTGTGTGAAGTCATAGAATGGAGGTGTGTGAAGTCATACAATGGATGTCTGTGAAGTCATAATGGAGGTGTGTGAAGTCACAGAATTGAGGTGTGTGAAGTCACAGAATGGAGGTGTGTGAAGTCATAGAATGGAGGTGTGTGAAGTCATAGAATGGAGGTGTGTGAAGTCATAGAATGGATGTTTTTTAAGTAAGAATGAAGGTGTGTTAAGTCATAGAATGGAGGTGTGTGAACGCACAGAGTGGAAGTGTGTGAAGTCATAGAATGGAGCTTTGTGATGTCATAATGGAGGTGTGTGAAGTCACAGAATGGAGGTGTGCGAACTCAGAATGGCGGTGTGTGAAGTCACAGAATGGAGGTGTGTTAAGTCACAGAACGGAGGTTTTGGAACTCAGAATGGAGGTGTGTGAAGTCACAGAATGGAGGTGTGAAGTCATAGAATGGGGGTGTGCGAAGTCACAGAATGGAGGTGTGTGAAGTCATTTTATGGAGCTGTGTGAAGTCAGAATGGAGGTGTGTGAAGTCACAGAATGGAGGTGTGTGAACTCAGAATGGAGGTGTGTGAAGTCACAGAATCTAGGTGTGTGAAGTCATAGAATGGAGGTGTGTGAAGGCAGAGAATGGAGGTGTGTGACGTCATAATGGAGGCGTGTGAAGTCACAGAATTCAGGTGTGTGAAGTCACAGAATGGAGGTGTGTGAAGTCAGATTGGAGGTGTGGGAAGTCACAATGGAGGTGTGTGAAGTTATAGAATGGAGGTGTGTGAAGTCACAGAATGGAGGGGTGTGAAGTCAAAGATTGGAGGTGTGTGAAGTCATAGAATGGGGGTGTGTGAACTCATAGAATGGAGGTGTGTGAAGTCATAGAATGTAGGTGTGTGAAGTCACAGAATGAAGGTGCGTTAAGTCACAGAATGGAGGTTTGTGAACTCAGACTGTAGGTGTGTGAAGTCACAGAATGGAGGTGTGGGAAGTCATAGAATGGAGTTGTGTGAAGTCACAGAATGGAGTTGTGTGAAATAATAGAATGGAGGTGTGAGAAATCATAGAATGGAGGTGTGTGAAGTCACAGAATGGAGGTGTGTGAAGTCACAGAATGGAGGTGTGTGAACTCACAATGGAGGTGTGTGAAATCAGAGAATTGAGGTGTGTGAAGTCATAGAATGGAATTGTGTGAAGTCATAGAATGGAGGTGTGTGAAGTGAGAATTGAGGTGTGTGAAGTCACGGAATTGAGGTGTGTGAACTCAGAATGGAAGTGTGTGAAGTCACAGAATGGAGGTTTGTGAAGTCATAGAATGGAGTTGTGTGAAGTCATAGAATGGATGTTTCTGAAGTAGAATGAAGGTGTGTGAAGTCATAGAATGGAGGTGTGTGAAGTCAAAATGGAGGTGTGTGAACTCATAAAATGAAGATGTGCGAAGTCATGGAATGGAGGTGTGTGAAGTCCAAGAATATAGGTTGTGAAGTCAAACAATGGTGGGGTGTGAAGTCACAGAATGCAGGTGTGTTAAGTCAAAGAATGGCAGTGTGTGAAGTCAAAATGGAGGTGTGTGAAGTCACAGAATGGAGGTGTGTGAAGTCACAGAATGAAGGTGTTTGAAGTCAAAATTGTGGTGTGTGAAGTAACAAATGGAGGTGTCTGAAGTCAGAATACAGCTCTGTGAAACCATAGAATGGAGGTGTGTGAAGTCAGAATGGAGGTGTGTGAACTCATACAATGGAGTGTGTGAAGTCACAATGGGGGTGTGTGAAGTCATAGAATGGGGGTGTGTGAAGTCAAATTGGAGGTGTGTGAAATCACAGAATGGAGGTGTGTCAACTCAGATATGAGGTGTGTGAAGTCATAGAATGGAAGAGTGTGAAATCAAAGAATGGAGGTGTGTGAAGTCATAGAATTGAGGTTTGGGAATTCAGAATGGAGGTGTGTGAAGTCAGGATGGAGGTGGGTGAAGTCACAGAATGGAGGTGTGGGAACTCAGAATGGAGGTGTGTGGTCACAGAACGGAGGTTTGTGAAGTCATATAATGGAGGTGCCTGAAGTCATAGAATGGATGTTTCTGAAGTGAGAACGAAGGTGTATGATTCAAAGAATGGAGGTCTGTGAAGTCAAAATCGAGGTGTGTGAATCATAGAATGGAGGTGTGTGAACTCATAGAATGGAGGTGCGTGAAGTCATGGAATGGAGGTGTGTGAAGTCAAAGAATGGAGGTGTGTGAAGTCAAACAATAAAGGTGTGTGAAGTCACAAAATGGAGGTGTGTGAACTCATAGAATGGAGGTGTGTGAAGTCACAGAATGGAGGTGTGTGAAGTCATAGAATGGAGGTGTGTGTAGTCAGAGAATGGAGGTGTGTGAAATCACAAAATGGAGGTGTGTGAACTCAGAATGGAGGTGTGTGAAGTCACAGAATGGAGATGTGTGAACTCAGAATGGAGGTGTGTGAAGTCACAGAATGGAGATGTGTGAAGTCATAGAATGGAGGTGTGTGAAGTCACAATGCAGGTGTGCGAAGTCATAGAATGGAGGTGTGTGAGGTCATAGAATGCAGGTGTGTGAAGTCACAGAATGGAGGTGTGTGAAGTCATAGAATGGAGGTGTGTGAAGTCACAGAATGGAGGTGTGTGAAGTCATAGAATGGAGGTTTGTGAAGTCATAGAATTTAGGTGTGTGAAGTCATAGAATGGAGGTGTGTGAAGTCACAGAATGGAGGTGTGTGAAATCACAAAATGGAGGTGTGTGAGCTCAGAATGGAGGTGTGTGAAGTCACAGAATGGAGGTGTGTGAAGTCATAGAATGGAGGTGTGTGAAGTCACACAATGGGGGTGTGTGAAGTCATAGAATGGAGGTGTGTGAAGTCATAGAATGGAGGTGTGTGAAGTCACAGAATGGAAGTGTTTGACGTCAGAGAATGGAGGTGTGTGAAATCAGAATGGAGGTGTGTGAAGTCACAGACTGGAGGTGTGTGAAGTCAGAATAGATGTGTGCGAAGTCATAGAATGGAGCTGTGTGTAGTCAGAATGGAGCTGTGTGAAGTCATAGAATGGAGGTGAGTGAAGTCAGAATGGCGGTGTGTGAACTCATAGAATGATGGTGTGTGAAGTCACAATGGAGGTGTGTGAAGTCATAGAATGGACGTTTTTGAAGTCACAGAATGGAAGTGTGTGAAGTCATAAAATGGAGGTGTGTGAAGTCAGATTGGAGGTGTGTGAAGTCATAGAATGGAGGTGTGTCAACTCAGAAAGGAGGTGTGTGAAGTCATAGAATGGAGGTGTGTGAAGTCATAGAATGGAGGTGTGTGAAATCATAGAATGGAGTTGTGTTAAGTCACAGAATTGAGGTGTGTGAAGTCAGAATGGAGGTGTGTGAAGTCAGAATGGAGGTGTGTGAATTCACAATGCATTTGTGTGAACTCATAGAATGGAGGTCTGTGAAGTCAAAATGTAGGTGTGTGAAATCACAGAATGGAGGTGTGTGAAGTCATAGAATGGAGGTGTGTGAAGTCACAGAATGGAGGTGTGTAAAGTCATATAAGGGAGGTGTGTGAAGTCAAAGAATGGAGGTGTGTGAAGTGAGAATGGAGTTGTGTGAAGTCATAAAATGGAGGTGTGTGAAGTCACAATGGAGGTGTGTGAGGTCATAGAATGGAGGTGTGTGAAGTCACAGAATGGAGGTGTGTGAAGTCATAGAATGGAGCTGTGTGAAGTCAGATTGGAGGTGTGTGAAGTCACAGAATGGAGGTGTGTGAACTCAGAATGGAGGTGTGTGAAGTCACAGAATGGACGTGTGTGAAGTCATAGAATGGAGGTGTGTGAAGTCATACAATGGATGTCTGTGAAGTCATAATGGAGGTGTGTGAAGTCACAGAATTGAGGTGTGTGAAGTCACAGAATGGAGGTGTGTGAAGTCATAGAATGGAGGTGTGTGAAGTCATAGAATGGAGGTGTGTGAAGTCATAGAATGGATGTTTTTTAAGTAAGAATGAAGGTGTGTTAAGTCATAGAATGGAGGTGTGTGAACGCACAGAGTGGAAGTGTGTGAAGTCATAGAATGGAGCTTTGTGATGTCATAATGGAGGTGTGTGAAGTCACAGAATGGAGGTGTGCGAACTCAGAATGGCGGTGTGTGAAGTCACAGAATGGAGGTGTGTTAAGTCACAGAACGGAGGTTTTGGAACTCAGAATGGAGGTGTGTGAAGTCACAGAATGGAGGTGTGAAGTCATAGAATGGGGGTGTGCGAAGTCACAGAATGGAGGTGTGTGAAGTCATTTTATGGAGCTGTGTGAAGTCAGAATGGAGGTGTGTGAAGTCACAGAATGGAGGTGTGTGAACTCAGAATGGAGGTGTGTGAAGTCACAGAATCTAGGTGTGTGAAGTCATAGAATGGAGGTGTGTGAAGGCAGAGAATGGAGGTGTGTGACGTCATAATGGAGGCGTGTGAAGTCACAGAATTCAGGTGTGTGAAGTCACAGAATGGAGGTGTGTGAAGTCAGATTGGAGGTGTGGGAAGTCACAATGGAGGTGTGTGAAGTTATAGAATGGAGGTGTGTGAAGTCACAGAATGGAGGGGTGTGAAGTCAAAGATTGGAGGTGTGTGAAGTCATAGAATGGGGGTGTGTGAACTCATAGAATGGAGGTGTGTGAAGTCATAGAATGTAGGTGTGTGAAGTCACAGAATGAAGGTGCGTTAAGTCACAGAATGGAGGTTTGTGAACTCAGACTGTAGGTGTGTGAAGTCACAGAATGGAGGTGTGGGAAGTCATAGAATGGAGTTGTGTGAAGTCACAGAATGGAGTTGTGTGAAATAATAGAATGGAGGTGTGAGAAATCATAGAATGGAGGTGTGTGAAGTCACAGAATGGAGGTGTGTGAAGTCACAGAATGGAGGTGTGTGAACTCACAATGGAGGTGTGTGAAATCAGAGAATTGAGGTGTGTGAAGTCATAGAATGGAATTGTGTGAAGTCATAGAATGGAGGTGTGTGAAGTGAGAATTGAGGTGTGTGAAGTCACGGAATTGAGGTGTGTGAACTCAGAATGGAAGTGTGTGAAGTCACAGAATGGAGGTTTGTGAAGTCATAGAATGGAGTTGTGTGAAGTCATAGAATGGATGTTTCTGAAGTAGAATGAAGGTGTGTGAAGTCATAGAATGGAGGTGTGTGAAGTCAAAATGGAGGTGTGTGAACTCATAAAATGGAGATGTGCGAAGTCATGGAATGGAGGTGTGTGAAGTCCAAGAATATAGGTTGTGAAGTCAAACAATGGTGGGGTGTGAAGTCACAGAATGCAGGTGTGTTAAGTCAAAGAATGGCAGTGTGTGAAGTCAAAATGGAGGTGTGTGAAGTCACAGAATGGAGGTGTGTGAAGTCACAGAATGAAGGTGTTTGAAGTCAAAATTGTGGTGTGTGAAGTAACAAATGGAGGTGTCTGAAGTCAGAATACAGCTCTGTGAAACCATAGAATGGAGGTGTGTGAAGTCAGAATGGAGGTGTGTGAACTCATACAATGGAGTGTGTGAAGTCACAATGGGGGTGTGTGAAGTCATAGAATGGGGGTGTGTGAAGTCAAATTGGAGGTGTGTGAAATCACAGAATGGAGGTGTGTCAACTCAGATATGAGGTGTGTGAAGTCATAGAATGGAAGAGTGTGAAATCAAAGAATGGAGGTGTGTGAAGTCATAGAATTGAGGTTTGGGAATTCAGAATGGAGGTGTGTGAAGTCAGGATGGAGGTGGGTGAAGTCACAGAATGGAGGTGTGGGAACTCAGAATGGAGGTGTGTGGTCACAGAACGGAGGTTTGTGAAGTCATAGAATGGAGGTGCCTGAAGTCATAGAATGGATGTTTCTGAAGTGAGAACGAAGGTGTATGATTCAAAGAATGGAGGTCTGTGAAGTCAAAATCGAGGTGTGTGAATCATAGAATGGAGGTGTGTGAACTCATAGAATGGAGGTGCGTGAAGTCATGGAATGGAGGTGTGTGAGGTCAAAGAATGGAGGTGTGTGAAGTCAAACAATAAAGGTGTGTGAAGTCACAAAATGGAGGTGTGTGAACTCATAGAATGGAGGTGTGTGAAGTCACAGAATGGAGGTGTGTGAAGTCATAGAATGGAGCTGTGTGAAGTCAGATTGGAGGTGTGTGAAGTCACAGAATGGAGGTGTGTGAACTCAGAATGGAGGTGTGTGAAGTCACAGAATGGACGTGTGTGAAGTCATAGAATGGAGGTGTGTGAAGTCATACAATGGATGTCTGTGAAGTCATAATGGAGGTGTGTGAAGTCACAGAATTGAGGTGTGTGAAGTCACAGAATGGAGGTGTGTGAAGTCATAGAATGGAGGTGTGTGAAGTCATAGAATGGAGGTGTGTGAAGTCATAGAATGGATGTTTTTTAAGTAAAAATGAAGGTGTGTTAAGTCATAGAATGGAGGTGTGTGAACGCACAGAGTGGAAGTGTGTGAAGTCATAGAATGGAGCTTTGTGATGTCATAATGGAGGTGTGTGAAGTCACAGAATGGAGGTGTGCGAACTCAGAATGGCGGTGTGTGAAGTCACAGAATGGAGGTGTGTTAAGTCACAGAACGGAGGTTTTGGAACTCAGAATGGAGGTGTGTGAAGTCACAGAATGGAGGTGTGAAGTCATAGAATGGGGGTGTGTGAAATCATAGAATGGAGGTGTGGGAAGTCAGAGAATGGAGCTGTGTGAAGTCAGAATTGAGGTGTGCGAAGTCACAGAATGGAGGTGTGTGAAGTCATTTTATGGAGCTGTGTGAAGTCAGAATGGAGGTGTGTGAAGTCACAGAATGGAGGTGTGTGAACTCAGAATGGAGGTGTGTGAAGTCACAGAATCTAGGAGTGTGAAGTCATAGAATGGAGGTGTGTGAAGTCAGAGAATGGAGGTGTGTGACGTCATAATGGAGGTGTGTGAAGTCACAGAATTCAGGTGTGTGAAGTCACAGAATGGAGGTGTGTGAAGTCAGATTGGAGGTGTGGGAAGTCACAATGGAGGTGTGTGAAGTTATAGAATGGAGGTGTGTGAAGTCACAGAATGGAGGGGTGTGAAGTCAAAGATTGGAGGTGTGTGAAGTCATAGAATGGGGGTGTGTGAACTCATAGAATGGAGGTGTGTGAAGTCATAGAATGTAGGTGTGTGAAGTCACAGAATGAAGGTGCGTTAAGTCACAGAATGGAGGTTTGTGAACTCAGACTGTAGGTGTGTGAAGTCACAGAATGGAGGTGTGGGAAGTCATAGAATGGAGTTGTGTGAAGTCACAGAATGGAGTTGTGTGAAATAATAGATTGGAGGTGTGAGAAATCATAGAATGGAGGTGTGTGAAGTCACAGAATGGAGGTGTGTGAATTCACAGAATGGAGGTGTGTGAACTCACAATGGAGGTGTGTGAAATCAGAGAATTGTGGTGTGTGAAGTCATAGAATGGAATTGTGTGAAGTCATAGAATGGATGTTTCTGAAGTAAGAATGAAGGTGTGTGAAGTCATAGAATGGAGGTGTGAAGTCATAATGGAGGCGTGTGAAGTCACAGAATTGAGGTGTGTGAAGTCACAGAATGGAGGTGTGTGAAGTCATAAAATGGAAGTGTGTGAAGTCAGAACGAAGGTGTTTGAACTCAGATTGGAGGTGTGGGAAGTCACAATGGAGGTGTGTGAAGTTATAGAATGGGGGTGTGTGAAGTCACAGAATGGAGGGGTGTGAAGTCAAAGACTGGAGGCGTGAGAATTCATAGAATGGAGGTGTGTGAACTCATAGAAAGGAAGTGTGTGAAGTCACAGAATGAAGGTGCGTTAAGTCACAGAATGGAGGTTTGTGAACTCAGAATGGAGGTGTGTGAAGTCACAGAATGGAGGTGTGGGAAGTCATAGAATGGAGTTGTGTGAAGTCACAGAATGGAGGTGTGTGAATTAATAGAATCGAGGTGTGAGAAATCATAGAATGGAGGTGCGAGAACTCACAGAATGGAGGTGTGTGAACTCAGAATGGAGGTGTGTGAACTCACAATGGAGGTGTGTGAAGTCAAAGAATGGAGGTGTGTGAAGTCATAGAATGGAATTGTGTGAAGTCATAGAATGGAGGTGTGTGAAGTGATAATTGAGGTGTGTGAAGTCACGGAATTGAGGTGTGTGAACTCAGAATGGAGGTGTGTGAACTCACAGAATGGAGGTTTGTGAAGTCATAGAATGGAGGTGTGTGAAGTCATAGAATGGATGTTTCTGAAGTAGAATGAAGGTGTGTGAAGTCATAGAATGGAGGTGTGTGAAGTCAAAATGGAGGTGTGTGAACTCATAAAATGGAGATGTGCGAAGTCATGGAATGGAGGTGTGTGAAGTCCAAGAATATAGGTTGTGAAGTCAAACAATGGTGGGGTGTGAAGTCACAGAATGCAGGTGTGTTAAGTCAAAGAATGGAAGTGTGTGAAGTCAAAATGGAGATGTGTGAAGTCACAGAATGCAGGTGTGTGAAGTCACAGAATGAAGGTGTTTGAAGTCAAAATTGTGGTGTGTGAAGTCACAAATGGAGGTGTCTGAAGTCAGAATGCAGCTCTGTGAAACCAGAGAATGGAGGTGTGTGAAGTCAGAATGTAGGTGTGTGAACTCATAGAATGGAGTGTGTTAAGTCACAATGGGGGTGTGTGAAGTCATAGAATGGGGGTGTGTGAAGTCAAATTGGAGGTGTGTGAAATCACAGAATGGAGGTGTGTCAACTCAGAAATGAGGTGTGTGAAGTCATAGAATGGAAGAGTGTGAAATCATAGAGTGAAGGTGTGTGAAGTCAAAGAATTCAGGTTTGTGAAGTCAGAATGGAGGTGTGTGAAGTCAGGATGGAGGTGGGTGAAGTCACAAAATGGAGGTGTGGGAACTCAGAATGGAGGTGTGTGGTCACAGAACGGAGGTTTGTGAAGTCATAGAATGGAGGTGCCTGAAGTCATAGAATGGATGTTTCTGAAGTGAGAACGAAGGTGTATGAAGTCAAAGAATGGAGGTCTGTGAAGTCAAAATGGAGGTGTGTGAATCATAGAATGGAGGTGTGTGAATTCATAGAATGGAGGTGTGTGAAGTCATGGAACGTAGGTGTGTGAAGTCAAAGAATGGAGGTGTGTGAAGTCAAACAATAAAGGTGTGTGAAGTCACAGAAAGGAGGTATGTGAAATCATAGAATGGAGGTGTGTTAAGTCACAGAAGTGAGGTGTGTGAAGTCAGAATGGAGGTGTGTGAAGTCAGAATGGAGGTGTATGAAGTCATAGAATGGAGGTGTGTGAATTCACAATGCATTTGTGTGAACTCAAAGAATGGAGGTCTGTGAAGTCACAATGTAGGTGTGTGAAGTCACAGAATGGAGGTGTGTGAAGTCATAGAATGGAGGTGTGTGACGTCACAGAATGGACGTGTGTGAAGTCATATATTGGAGGTTTGTGAAGTCATAGAATGGAGGTGTGTGAAGTAATAGAATGGAGGTGTGTGAAGTCACAGATTGAAGGTGTGTGAAGTCACAGAATGGGGGTGTGTGAACTCAGAATGGAGGTGTGTGAAGTCACAGAATGGAGGTGTGTGAAGTCATAGAATGGATGTTTCTGAAGTAAGAATGAAGGTGTGTGAAGTCATAGAATGGAGGTGTGAATTCATAATGGAGGCATGTGAAGTCACAGAATTGAGGTGTGTGATGTCACAGAATGGAGGTGTGTGAAGTCATAGAATGGAAGTGTGTGAAGTCAGAACGAAGGTGTGTGAACTCAGATTGGAGGTGTGGGAAGTCAAAATGGAGGTGTGTGAAGTTATAGAATGGGGGTGTGTGAAGTCACAGAATGGAGGGGTGTGAAGTCATAGACTGGAGGCGTGAGAATTCATAGAATGCAGGTGTGTGAACTCATAGAAAGGAGGTGTGTGAAGTCACAGAATGAAGGTGCGTTAAGTCACAGAATGGAGGTTTGTGAACTCAGAATGGAGGTGTGTGAAGTCACAGAATGGAGGTGTGGGAAGTCATAGAATGGAGTTGTGTGAAGTCACAGAATGGAGGTGTGTGAATTAATAGAATCGAGGTGTGAGAAATCATAGAATGGAGGTGCGTGAACTCACAGAATGGAGGTGTGTGAACTCAGAATGGAGGTGTGTGAACTCAGAATGGAGGTGTGTGAAGTCACAGAATGGAGGTGTGTGAAGTCATAGAATGGATGTTTCTGAAGTAAGAATGAAGGTGTGTGAAGTCATAGAATGGAGGTGTGTGAAGTCATAATGGAGGCGTGTGAAGTCACAGAATTTAGGTGTGTGAAGTCACAGAATGGAGGTGTGTGAAGTCATAGAATGGAAGTGTGTGAAGTCAGAACGAAGGTGTGTAAACTCAGATTGGAGGTGTGGGAAGTCACAATGGAGGTGTGTGAAGTTATAGAATGGGGGTGTGTGAAGTCACAGAATGGAGGGGTGTGAAGTCAAAGACTGGAGGCATGAGAATTCATAGAATGGAGGTGTGTGAACTCATAGAATGGAGGTGTGTGAAGTCACAGAATGAAGGTGCGTTACGTCACAGAATGGAGGTTTGTGAACTCAGAAAAGAGGTGTGTGAAGTCACAGAATGGAGGTGTGGGAAGTCATAGAATGGAGTTGTGTGAAGTCACAGAATGGAGGTGTGTGAATTAATAGAATGGAGGTGTGAGAAATCATAGAATGGAGGTGCGTGAACTCACAGAATGGAGGTGTGTGAACTCACAATGGAGGTGTGTGAAGTCAAAGAATGGAGGTGTGTGAAGTCATAGAATGGAATTGTGTGAAGTCATAGAATGGAGGTGTGTGAAGTTAGAATTGAGGTGTGTGAAGTCACGGAATTGAGGTGTGTGAACTCAGAATGGAGGTGTGTGAAGTCACAGAATGGAGGTTTGTGAAGTCATAGAATGGAGGTGTGTGAAGTCATAGAATGGATGTTTCTGAAGTAGAATGAAGGTGTGTGAAGTCATAGAATGGAGGTGTGTGAAGTCAAAATGGAGGTGTGTGAACTCATAAAATGGAGATGTGCGAAGTCATGGAATGGAGGTGTGTGAAGTCCAAGAATATAGGTTGTGAAGTCAAACAATGGTGGGGTGTGAAGTCACAGAATGCAGGTGTGTTAAGTCAAAGAACGGAAGTGTGTGAAGTCAAAATGGAGGTGTGTGAAGTCACAGAATGCAGGTGTGTGAAGTCACAGAATGAAGGTTTTTGAAGTCAAAATTGTGGTATGTGAAGTCACACATGGAGGTGTCTGAAGTCAGAATGCAGCTCTGTGAAACCATAGAATGGAGGTGTGTGAAGTCAGAATGGAGGTGTGTGAACTCATACAATGGAGTGTGTAAAGTCACAATGGGGGTGTGTGAAGTCATAGAATGGGGGTGTGTGAAGTCAAATTGGAGGTGTGTGAAATCACAGAATGGAGGTGTGTCAACTCAGAAATGAGGTGTGTGAAGTCATAGAATGGAAGAGTGTGAAATCATAGAATGGAGGTGTGTGAAGTCAAAGAATTGAGGTTTGTGAAGTCAGAATGGAGGTGTGTGAAGTCAGGATGGAGGTGGGTGAAGTCACAGAATGGAGGTGTGGGAACTCAGAATGGAGGTGTGTGGTCACAGAACGGAGGTTTGTGAAGTCATAGAATGGAGGTGCCTGAAGTCATAGAATGGATGTTTCTGAAGTGAGAACGAAGGTGTATGATTCAAAGAATGGAGGTCTGTGAAGTCAAAATCGAGGTGTGTGAATCATAGAATGGAGGTGTGTGAACTCATAGAATGGAGGTGCGTGAAGTCATGGAATGGAGGTGTGTGAAGTCAAAGAATGGAGGTGTGTGAAGTCAAACAATAAAGGTGTGTGAAGTCACAAAATGGAGGTGTGTGAACTCATAGAATGGAGGTGTGTGAAGTCACAGAATGGAGGTGTGTGAAGTCATAGAATGGAGGTGTGTGTAGTCAGAGAATGGAGGTGTGTGAAATCACAAAATGGAGGTGTGTGAACTCAGAATGGAGGTGTGTGAAGTCACAGAATGGAGATGTGTGAACTCAGAATGGAGGTGTGTGAAGTCACAGAATGGAGATGTGTGAAGTCATAGAATGGAGGTGTGTGAAGTCACAATGCAGGTGTGCGAAGTCATAGAATGGAGGTGTGTGAGGTCATAGAATGCAGGTGTGTGAAGTCACAGAATGGAGGTGTGTGAAGTCATAGAATGGAGGTGTGTGAAGTCACAGAATGGAGGTGTGTGAAGTCATAGAATGGAGGTTTGTGAAGTCATAGAATTTAGGTGTGTGAAGTCATAGAATGGAGGTGTGTGAAGTCACAGAATGGAGGTGTGTGAAATCACAAAATGGAGGTGTGTGAGCTCAGAATGGAGGTGTGTGAAGTCACAGAATGGAGGTGTGTGAAGTCATAGAATGGAGGTGTGTGAAGTCACACAATGGGGGTGTGTGAAGTCATAGAATGGAGGTGTGTGAAGTCATAGAATGGAGGTGTGTGAAGTCACAGAATGGAAGTGTTTGACGTCAGAGAATGGAGGTGTGTGAAATCAGAATGGAGGTGTGTGAAGTCACAGACTGGAGGTGTGTGAAGTCAGAATAGATGTGTGCGAAGTCATAGAATGGAGCTGTGTGTAGTCAGAATGGAGCTGTGTGAAGTCATAGAATGGAGGTGAGTGAAGTCAGAATGGCGGTGTGTGAACTCATAGAATGATGGTGTGTGAAGTCACAATGGAGGTGTGTGAAGTCATAGAATGGACGTTTTTGAAGTCACAGAATGGAAGTGTGTGAAGTCATAAAATGGAGGTGTGTGAAGTCAGATTGGAGGTGTGTGAAGTCATAGAATGGAGGTGTGTCAACTCAGAAAGGAGGTGTGTGAAGTCATAGAATGGAGGTGTGTGAAGTCATAGAATGGAGGTGTGTGAAATCATAGAATGGAGTTGTGTTAAGTCACAGAATTGAGGTGTGTGAAGTCAGAATGGAGGTGTGTGAAGTCAGAATGGAGGTGTGTGAATTCACAATGCATTTGTGTGAACTCATAGAATGGAGGTCTGTGAAGTCAAAATGTAGGTGTGTGAAATCACAGAATGGAGGTGTGTGAAGTCATAGAATGGAGGTGTGTGAAGTCACAGAATGGAGGTGTGTAAAGTCATATAAGGGAGGTGTGTGAAGTCAAAGAATGGAGGTGTGTGAAGTGAGAATGGAGTTGTGTGAAGTCATAAAATGGAGGTGTGTGAAGTCACAATGGAGGTGTGTGAGGTCATAGAATGGAGGTGTGTGAAGTCACAGAATGGAGGTGTGTGAAGTCATAGAATGGAGCTGTGTGAAGTCAGATTGGAGGTGTGTGAAGTCACAGAATGGAGGTGTGTGAACTCAGAATGGAGGTGTGTGAAGTCACAGAATGGACGTGTGTGAAGTCATAGAATGGAGGTGTGTGAAGTCATACAATGGATGTCTGTGAAGTCATAATGGAGGTGTGTGAAGTCACAGAATTGAGGTGTGTGAAGTCACAGAATGGAGGTGTGTGAAGTCATAGAATGGAGGTGTGTGAAGTCATAGAATGGAGGTGTGTGAAGTCATAGAATGGATGTTTTTTAAGTAAGAATGAAGGTGTGTTAAGTCATAGAATGGAGGTGTGTGAACGCACAGAGTGGAAGTGTGTGAAGTCATAGAATGGAGCTTTGTGATGTCATAATGGAGGTGTGTGAAGTCACAGAATGGAGGTGTGCGAACTCAGAATGGCGGTGTGTGAAGTCACAGAATGGAGGTGTGTTAAGTCACAGAACGGAGGTTTTGGAACTCAGAATGGAGGTGTGTGAAGTCACAGAATGGAGGTGTGAAGTCATAGAATGGGGGTGTGCGAAGTCACAGAATGGAGGTGTGTGAAGTCATTTTATGGAGCTGTGTGAAGTCAGAATGGAGGTGTGTGAAGTCATAGAATGGAGGTGTGTGAAGGCAGAGAATGGAGGTGTGTGACGTCATAATGGAGGCGTGTGAAGTCACAGAATTCAGGTGTGTGAAGTCACAGAATGGAGGTGTGTGAAGTCAGATTGGAGGTGTGGGAAGTCACAATGGAGGTGTGTGAAGTTATAGAATGGAGGTGTGTGAAGTCACAGAATGGAGGGGTGTGAAGTCAAAGATTGGAGGTGTGTGAAGTCATAGAATGGGGGTGTGTGAACTCATAGAATGGAGGTGTGTGAAGTCATAGAATGTAGGTGTGTGAAGTCACAGAATGAAGGTGCGTTAAGTCACAGAATGGAGGTTTGTGAACTCAGACTGTAGGTGTGTGAAGTCACAGAATGGAGGTGTGGGAAGTCATAGAATGGAGTTGTGTGAAGTCACAGAATGGAGTTGTGTGAAATAATAGAATGGAGGTGTGAGAAATCATAGAATGGAGGTGTGTGAAGTCACAGAATGGAGGTGTGTGAAGTCACAGAATGGAGGTGTGTGAACTCACAATGGAGGTGTGTGAAATCAGAGAATTGAGGTGTGTGAAGTCATAGAATGGAATTGTGTGAAGTCATAGAATGGAGGTGTGTGAAGTGAGAATTGAGGTGTGTGAAGTCACGGAATTGAGGTGTGTGAACTCAGAATGGAAGTGTGTGAAGTCACAGAATGGAGGTTTGTGAAGTCATAGAATGGAGTTGTGTGAAGTCATAGAATGGATGTTTCTGAAGTAGAATGAAGGTGTGTGAAGTCATAGAATGGAGGTGTGTGAAGTCAAAATGGAGGTGTGTGAACTCATAAAATGGAGATGTGCGAAGTCATGGAATGGAGGTGTGTGAAGTCCAAGAATATAGGTTGTGAAGTCAAACAATGGTGGGGTGTGAAGTCACAGAATGCAGGTGTGTTAAGTCAAAGAATGGCAGTGTGTGAAGTCAAAATGGAGGTGTATGAAGTCACAGAATGGAGGTGTGTGAAGTCACAGAATGAAGGTGTTTGAAGTCAAAATTGTGGTGTGTGAAGTAACAAATGGAGGTGTCTGAAGTCAGAATACAGCTCTGTGAAACCATAGAATGGAGGTGTGTGAAGTCAGAATGGAGGTGTGTGAACTCATACAATGGAGTGTGTGAAGTCACAATGGGGGTGTGTGAAGTCATAGAATGGGGGTGTGTGAAGTCAAATTGGAGGTGTGTGAAATCACAGAATGGAGGTGTGTCAACTCAGATATGAGGTGTGTGAAGTCATAGAATGGAAGAGTGTGAAATCAAAGAATGGAGGTGTGTGAAGTCATAGAATTGAGGTTTGGGAATTCAGAATGGAGGTGTGTGAAGTCAGGATGGAGGTGGGTGAAGTCACAGAATGGAGGTGTGGGAACTCAGAATGGAGGTGTGTGGTCACAGAACGGAGGTTTGTGAAGTCATAGAATGGAGGTGCCTGAAGTCATAGAATGGATGTTTCTGAAGTGAGAACGAAGGTGTATGATTCAAAGAATGGAGGTCTGTGAAGTCAAAATCGAGGTGTGTGAATCATAGAATGGAGGTGTGTGAACTCATAGAATGGAGGTGCGTGAAGTCATGGAATGGAGGTGTGTGAAGTCAAAGAATGGAGGTGTGTGAAGTCAAACAATAAAGGTGTGTGAAGTCACAAAATGGAGGTGTGTGAACTCATAGAATGGAGGTGTGTGAAGTCACAGAATGGAGGTGTGTGAAGTCATAGAATGGAGCTGTGTGAAGTCAGATTGGAGGTGTGTGAAGTCACAGAATGGAGGTGTGTGAACTCAGAATGGAGGTGTGTGAAGTCACAGAATGGACGTGTGTGAAGTCATAGAATGGAGGTGTGTGAAGTCATACAATGGATGTCTGTGAAGTCATAATGGAGGTGTGTGAAGTCACAGAATTGAGGTGTGTGAAGTCACAGAATGGAGGTGTGTGAAGTCATAGAATGGAGGTGTGTGAAGTCATAGAATGGAGGTGTGTGAAGTCATAGAATGGATGTTTTTTAAGTAAAAATGAAGGTGTGTTAAGTCATAGAATGGAGGTGTGTGAACGCACAGAGTGGAAGTGTGTGAAGTCATAGAATGGAGCTTTGTGATGTCATAATGGAGGTGTGTGAAGTCACAGAATGGAGGTGTGCGAACTCAGAATGGCGGTGTGTGAAGTCACAGAATGGAGGTGTGTTAAGTCACAGAACGGAGGTTTTGGAACTCAGAATGGAGGTGTGTGAAGTCACAGAATGGAGGTGTGAAGTCATAGAATGGGGGTGTGTGAAATCATAGAATGGAGGTGTGGGAAGTCAGAGAATGGAGCTGTGTGAAGTCAGAATAGAGGTGTGCGAAGTCACAGAATGGAGGTGTGTGAAGTCATTTTATGGAGCTGTGTGAAGTCAGAATGGAGGTGTGTGAAGTCACAGAATGGAGGTGTGTGAACTCAGAATGGAGGTGTGTGAAGTCACAGAATCTAGGAGTGTGAAGTCATAGAATGGAGGTGTGTGAAGTCAGAGAATGGAGGTGTGTGACGTCATAATGGAGGTGTGTGAAGTCACAGAATTCAGGTGTGTGAAGTCACAGAATGGAGGTGTGTGAAGTCAGATTGGAGGTGTGGGAAGTCACAATGGAGGTGTGTGAAGTTATAGAATGGAGGTGTGTGAAGTCACAGAATGGAGGGGTGTGAAGTCAAAGATTGGAGGTGTGTGAAGTCATAGAATGGGGGTGTGTGAACTCATAGAATGGAGGTGTGTGAAGTCATAGAATGTAGGTGTGTGAAGTCACAGAATGAAGGTGCGTTAAGTCACAGAATGGAGGTTTGTGAACTCAGACTGTAGGTGTGTGAAGTCACAGAATGGAGGTGTGGGAAGTCATAGAATGGAGTTGTGTGAAGTCACAGAATGGAGTTGTGTGAAATAATAGATTGGAGGTGTGAGAAATCATAGAATGGAGGTGTGTGAAGTCACAGAATGGAGGTGTGTGAATTCACAGAATGGAGGTGTGTGAACTCACAATGGAGGTGTGTGAAATCAGAGAATTGTGGTGTGTGAAGTCATAGAATGGAATTGTGTGAAGTCATAGAATGGATGTTTCTGAAGTAAGAATGAAGGTGTGTGAAGTCATAGAATGGAGGTGTGAAGTCATAATGGAGGCGTGTGAAGTCACAGAATTGAGGTGTGTGAAGTCACAGAATGGAGGTGTGTGAAGTCATAAAATGGAAGTGTGTGAAGTCAGAACGAAGGTGTTTGAACTCAGATTGGAGGTGTGGGAAGTCACAATGGAGGTGTGTGAAGTTATAGAATGGGGGTGTGTGAAGTCACAGAATGGAGGGGTGTGAAGTCAAAGACTGGAGGCGTGAGAATTCATAGAATGGAGGTGTTTGAACTCATAGAAAGGAAGTGTGTGAAGTCACAGAATGAAGGTGCGTTAAGTCACAGAATGGAGGTTTGTGAACTCAGAATGGAGGTGTGTGAAGTCACAGAATGGAGGTGTGGGAAGTCATAGAATGGAGTTGTGTGAAGTCACAGAATGGAGGTGTGTGAATTAATAGAATCGAGGTGTGAGAAATCATAGAATGGAGGTGCGAGAACTCACAGAATGGAGGTGTGTGAACTCAGAATGGAGGTGTGTGAACTCACAATGGAGGTGTGTGAAGTCAAAGAATGGAGGTGTGTGAAGTCATAGAATGGAATTGTGTGAAGTCATAGAATGGAGGTGTGTGAAGTGATAATTGAGGTGTGTGAAGTCACGGAATTGAGGTGTGTGAACTCAGAATGGAGGTGTGTGAACTCACAGAATGGAGGTTTGTGAAGTCATAGAATGGAGGTGTGTGAAGTCATAGAATGGATGTTTCTGAAGTAGAATGAAGGTGTGTGAAGTCATAGAATGGAGGTGTGTGAAGTCAAAATGGAGGTGTGTGAACTCATAAAATGGAGATGTGCGAAGTCATGGAATGGAGGTGTGTGAAGTCCAAGAATATAGGTTGTGAAGTCAAACAATGGTGGGGTGTGAAGTCACAGAATGCAGGTGTGTTAAGTCAAAGAATGGAAGTGTGTGAAGTCAAAATGGAGATGTGTGAAGTCACAGAATGCAGGTGTGTGAAGTCACAGAATGAAGGTGTTTGAAGTCAAAATTGTGGTGTGTGAAGTCACAAATGGAGGTGTCTGAAGTCAGAATGCAGCTCTGTGAAACCAGAGAATGGAGGTGTGTGAAGTCAGAATGTAGGTGTGTGAACTCATAGAATGGAGTGTGTTAAGTCACAATGGGGGTGTGTGAAGTCATAGAATGGGGGTGTGTGAAGTCAAATTGGAGGTGTGTGAAATCACAGAATGGAGGTGTGTCAACTCAGAAATGAGGTGTGTGAAGTCATAGAATGGAAGAGTGTGAAATCATAGAGTGAAGGTGTGTGAAGTCAAAGAATTCAGGTTTGTGAAGTCAGAATGGAGGTGTGTGAAGTCAGGATGGAGGTGGGTGAAGTCACAAAATGGAGGTGTGGGAACTCAGAATGGAGGTGTGTGGTCACAGAACGGAGGTTTGTGAAGTCATAGAATGGAGGTGCCTGAAGTCATAGAATGGATGTTTCTGAAGTGAGAACGAAGGTGTATGAAGTCAAAGAATGGAGGTCTGTGAAGTCAAAATGGAGGTGTGTGAATCATAGAATGGAGGTGTGTGAATTCATAGAATGGAGGTGTGTGAAGTCATGGAACGTAGGTGTGTGAAGTCAAAGAATGGAGGTGTGTGAAGTCAAACAATAAAGGTGTGTGAAGTCACAGAAAGGAGGTATGTGAAATCATAGAATGGAGGTGTGTTAAGTCACAGAAGTGAGGTGTGTGAAGTCAGAATGGAGGTGTGTGAAGTCAGAATGGAGGTGTATGAAGTCATAGAATGGAGGTGTGTGAATTCACAATGCATTTGTGTGAACTCAAAGAATGGAGGTCTGTGAAGTCACAATGTAGGTGTGTGAAGTCACAGAATGGAGGTGTGTGAAGTCATAGAATGGAGGTGTGTGACGTCACAGAATGGACGTGTGTGAAGTCATATATTGGATGTTTGTGAAGTCATAGAATGGAGGTGTGTGAAGTAATAGAATGGAGGTGTGTGAAGTCACAGATTGAAGGTGTGTGAAGTCACAGAATGGGGGTGTGTGAACTCAGAATGGAGGTGTGTGAAGTCACAGAATGGAGGTGTGTGAAGTCATAGAATGGATGTTTCTGAAGTAAGAATGAAGGTGTGTGAAGTCATAGAATGGAGGTGTGAAGTCATAATGGAGGCGTGTGAAGTCACAGAATTGAGGTGTGTGATGTCACAGAATGGAGGTGTGTGAAGTCATAGAATGGAAGTGTGTGAAGTCAGAACGAAGGTGTGTGAACTCAGATTGGAGGTGTGGGAAGTCAAAATGGAGGTGTGTGAAGTTATAGAATGGGGGTGTGTGAAGTCACAGAATGGATGGGTGTGAAGTCATAGACTGGAGGCGTGAGAATTCATAGAATGCAGGTGTGTGAACTCATAGAAAGGAGGTGTGTGAAGTCACAGAATGAAGGTGCGTTAAGTCACAGAATGGAGGTTTGTGAACTCAGAATGGAGGTGTGTGAAGTCACAGAATGGAGGTGTGGGAAGTCATAGAATGGAGTTGTATGAAGTCACAGAATGGAGGTGTGTGAATTAATAGAATCGAGGTGTGAGAAATCATAGAATGGAGGTGCGTGAACTCACAGAATGGAGGTGTGTGAACTCAGAATGGAGGTGTGTGAACTCAGAATGGAGGTGTGTGAAGTCACAGAATGGAGGTGTGTGAAGTCATAGAATGGATGTTTCTGAAGTAAGAATGAAGGTGTGTGAAGTCATAGAATGGAGGTGTGTGAAGTCATAATGGAGGCGTGTGAAGTCACAGAATTTAGGTGTGTGAAGTCACAGAATGGAGGTGTGTGAAGTCATAGAATGGAAGTGTGTGAAGTCAGAACGAAGGTGTGTAAACTCAGATTGGAGGTGTGGGAAGTCACAATGGAGGTGTGTGAAGTTATAGAATGGGGGTGTGTGAAGTCACAGAATGGAGGGGTGTGAAGTCAAAGACTGGAGGCATGAGAATTCATAGAATGGAGGTGTGTGAACTCATAGAATGGAGGTGTGTGAAGTCACAGAATGAAGGTGCGTTACGTCACAGAATGGAGGTTTGTGAACTCAGAAAAGAGGTGTGTGAAGTCACAGAATGGAGGTGTGGGAAGTCATAGAATGGAGTTGTGTGAAGTCACAGAATGGAGGTGTGTGAATTAATAGAATGGAGGTGTGAGAAATCATAGAATGGAGGTGCGTGAACTCACAGAATGGAGGTGTGTGTACTCACAATGGAGGTGTGTGAAGTCAAAGAATGGAGGTGTGTGAAGTCATAGAATGGAATTGTGTGAAGTCATAGAATGGAGGTGTGTGAAGTGAGAATTGAGGTGTGTGAAGTCACGGAATTGAGGTGTGTGAACTCAGAATGGAGGTGTGTGAAGTCACAGAATGGAGGTTTGTGAAGTCATAGAATGGAGGTGTGTGAAGTCATAGAATGGATGTTTCTGAAGTAGAATGAAGGTGTGTGAAGTCATAGAATGGAGGTGTGTGAAGTCAAAATGGAGGTGTGTGAACTCATAAAATGGAGATGTGCGAAGTCATGGAATGGAGGTGTGTGAAGTCCAAGAATATAGGTTGTGAAGTCAAACAATGGTGGGGTGTGAAGTCACAGAATGCAGGTGTGTTAAGTCAAAGAATGGAAGTGTGTGAAGTCAAAATGGAGGTGTGTGAAGTCACAGAATGCAGGTGTGTGAAGTCACAGAATGAAGGTTTTTGAAGTCAAAATTGTGGTATGTGAAGTCACACATGGAGGTGTCTGAAGTCAGAATGCAGCTCTGTGAAACCATAGAATGGAGGTGTGTGAAGTCAGAATGGAGGTGTGTGAACTCATACAATGGAGTGTGTAAAGTCACAATGGGGGTGTGTGAAGTCATAGAATGGGGGTGTGTGAAGTCAAATTGGAGGTGTGTGAAATCACAGAATGGAGGTGTGTCAACTCAGAAATGAGGTGTGTGAAGTCATAGAATGGAAGAGTGTGAAATCATAGAATGGAGGTGTGTGAAGTCAAAGAATTGAGGTTTGTGAAGTCAGAATGGAGGTGTGTGAAGTCAGGATGGAGGTGGGTGAAGTCACAGAATGGAGGTGTGGGAACTCAGAATGGAGGTGTGTAGTCACAGAACGGAGGTTTGTGAAGTCATAGAATGGAGGTGCCTGAGGTCATAGAATGGATGTTTCTGAAGTGAGAACGAAGGTGTATGAAGTCAAAGAATGGAGGTCTGTGAAGTCAAAATCGAGGTGTGTGAATCATAGAATGGAGGTGTGTGAACTCATAGAATGGAGGTGTGTGAAGTCAAGGAATGGAGGTGTGTGAAGTCAAAGAATGGAGGTGTGTGAAGTCAAACAATAAAGGTGTGTGAAGTCACAGAATGGAGGTGTGTGAACTCATAAAATGGAGGTGCATGCAGTCAAAGAATGGAGGTGTGTGAATTCATCGAATGGAGGTGTGTGAAGTCATGGAATGGAGGTGTGTGAAGTCAGAATGGAGGTGTGTGAAGTCATAGAATGGGGGTGTGTGAAGTCATAGAATGGAGGTGTGTGAAGTCACAGAATGAAGGTGCGTTAAGTCACAGAATGGAGGTTTGTGAACTCAGACTGGAGGTGTGTGAAGTCACAGAATGGAGGTGTGTGAAGTCATAGAATGGAGGTGTGTGAAGTCACAGAATGGAGATGTGTGAAGTCATAGAATGTAGGTGTGTGAAGTCATAGAATTTAGGTGTGTGAAGTCATAGAATGGAGGTGTGTGTAGTCAGAGAATGGAGGTGTGTGAAATCACAAAATGGAGGTGTGTGAACTCAGAATGGAGGTGTGTGAAGTCACAGAATGGAGATGTGTGAACTCAGAATGGAGGTGTGTGAAGTCACAGAATGGAGATGTGTGAAGTCATAGAATGGAGGTGTGTGAAGTCACACAATGGGGGTGTGTGAAGTCATGGAATGGAGGTGTGTGAAGTCATAGAATGGAGGTGTGTGATGTCACAGAATGGAGGTGTGTGAAGTCATAGAATGGAGGTGTGTGAAGTCAGATTGGAGGTGTGTGAAGTCATAGATTGGAGGTGTGTCAACTCAAAAGGAGGTGTGTGAAGTCATAGAATGTAGGTGTGTGAAGTCAGACTGGAGGTGTGTGAAGTCAGAATGGTGGTGTATGAAGTCATAGAATGGAGGTGTGTGAATTCAAAATGCATTTGTGTGAACTCAAAGAATGGAGGTCTGTGAAGTCACAATGTAGGTGTGTGAAGTCACAGAATGGAGGTGTGTGAAGTCATAGAATGGAGGTGTGTGACGTCACAGAATGGACGTGTGTGAAGTCATATATTGGAGGTTTGTGAAGTCATAGAATGGAGGTGTGTGAAGTAATAGAATGGAGGTGTGTCAAGTCACAGATTGAAGGTGTGTGAAGTCACAGAATGGGGGTGTGTGAACTCAGAATGGAGGTGTGTGAAGTCACAGAATGGATGTGTGAAGTCATAGAATGGATGTTTCTGAAGTAAGAATGAAGGTGTGTGAAGTCATAGAATGGAGGTGTGTGAAGTCATAATGGAGGCGTGTGAAGTCACAGAATTTAGGTGTGTGAAGTCACAGAATGGAGGTGTGTGAAGTCATAGAATGGAAGTGTGTGAAGTCAGAACGAAGGTGTGTAAACTCAGATTGGAGGTGTGGGAAGTCACAATGGAGGTGTGTGAAGTTATAGAATGGGGGTGTGTGAAGTCACAGAATGGAGGGGTGTGAAGTCAAAGACTGGAGGTATGAGAATTCATAGAATGGAGGTGTGTGAACTCATAGAATGGAGGTGTGTGAAGTCACAGAATGAAGGTGCGTTACGTCACAGAATGGAGGTTTGTGAACTCAGAAAAGAGGTGTGTGAAGTCACAGAATGGAGGTGTGGGAAGTCATAGAATGGAGTTGTGTGAAGTCACAAAATGGAGGTGTGTGAATTAATAGAATGGAGGTGTGAGAAATCATAGAATGGAGGTGCGTGAACTCACAGAATGGAGGTGTGTGAACTCACAATGGAGGTGTGTGAAGTCAAAGAATGGAGGTGTGTGAAGTCATAGAATGGAATTGTGTGAAGTCATAGAATGGAGGTGTGTGAAGTTAGAATTGAGGTGTGTGAAGTCACGGAATTGAGGTGTGTGAACTCAGAATGGAGGTGTGTGAAGTCACAGAATGGAGGTTTGTGAAGTCATAGAATGGAGGTGTGTGAAGTCATAGAATGGATGTTTCTGAAGTAGAATGAAGGTGTGTGAAGTCATAGAATGGAGGTGTGTGAAGTCAAAATGGAGGTGTGTGAACTCATAAAATGGAGATGTGCGAAGTCATGGAATGGAGGTTTGTGAAGTCCAAGAATATAGGTTGTGAAGTCAAACAATGGTGGGGTGTGAAGTCACAGAATGCAGGTGTGTTAAGTCAAAGAATGGAAGTGTGTGAAGTCAAAATGGAGGTGTGTGAAGTCACAGAATGGAGGTGTGTGAAGTCACAGAATGAAGGTGTTTGAAGTCAAAATTGTGGTGTGTGAAGTCACAAATGGAGGTGTCTGAAGTCAGAATGCAGCTCTGTGAAACCATAGAATGGAGGTGTGTGAAGTCAGAATGGAGGTGTGTGAACTCATAGAATGGAGTGTGTTAAGTCACAATGGGGGTGTGTGAAGTCATAGAATGGGGGTGTGTGAAGTCAAATTGGAGGTGTGTGATATCACAGAATGGAGGTGTGTCAACTCAGAAATGAGGTGTGTGAAGTCATAGAATGGAAGAGTGTGAAATCATAGAATGGAGGTGTGTGAAGTCAAAGAATTGAGGTTTGTGAAGTCAGAATGGAGGTGTGTGAAGTCAGGATGGAGGTGGGTAAAGTCACAGAATGGAGGTGTGGGAACTCAGAATGGAGGTGTATGGTCACAGAACGGAGGTTTGTGAAGTCATAGAATGGAGGTTCCTGAAGTCATAGAATGGATGTTTCTGAAGTGAGAACGAAGGTGTATGAAGTCAAAGAATGGAGGTGTGTGAAGTCAAAATCTAGGTGTGTGAATCATAGAATGGAGGTGTGTGAACTCATAGAATGGAGGTGTGTGAAGTCATGGAATGGAGGTGTGTGAAGTCAAAGAATGGAGGTGTGTGAAGTCAAACAATAAAGGTGTGTGAAGTCACAGAATGGAGGTGTGTGAACTCATAGAATGGAGGTGCATGCAGTCAAAGAATGGAGGTGTGTGAATTCATCGAATGGAGGTGTGTGAAGTCATGGAATGGAGGTGTGTGAAGTCATAGAATGGAGGTGTGTGAAGTCAGAATGGAGGTGTGTGAAGTCATAGAATGGAGGTGTGTGAAGTCAGAATGGAGGTGTGTGAAATCATAGAATGGAGGTGTGTGAAGTCACAATGCAGGTGTGCGAAGTCATAGAATGGAGGTGTGTGAAGTCCCAGAATGGAGATGTGTGAAGTCATAGAATGTAGGTGTGTGAAGTCATAGAATTTAGGTGTGTGAAGTCATAGAATGGAGGTGTGTGTAGTCAGAGAATGGAGGTCTGTGAAATCACAAAATGGAGGTGTGTGAACTCAGAATGGAGGTGTGTGAAGTCACAGAATGGAGATGTGTGAAGTCATAGAATGGAGGTGTGTGAAGTCACACAATGGGGGTGTGTGAAGTCATGGAATGGAGGTGTGTGAAGTCATAGAATGGAGGTGTGTGATGTCACAGAATGGAGGTGTGTGAAGTCATAGAATGGAGGTGTGTGAAGTCAGATTGGAGGTGAGTGAAGTCATAGATTGGAGGTGTGTCAACTCAAAAGGAGGTGTGTGAAGTCATAGAATGTAGGTGTGTGAAGTCATAGAATGGAGGTGTGTGAAATCATAGAATGGAGGTGTGTGAAGTCACAGAAGTGAGGTGTGTGAAGTCCGAATGGATGTGTGTGAAGTCAGAATGGTGGTGTATGAAGTCATAGAATGGAGGTGTGTGAATTCAAAATGCATTTGTGTGAACTCAAAGAATGGAGGTCTGTGAAGTCACAATGTAGGTGTGTGAAATCACAGAATGGAGGTGTGTGAAATCATAGAATGGAGGTGTGTGACGTCACAGAATGGAGGTGTGTGAAGTCATATATTGGAGGTTTGTGAAGTCATAGAATGGAGGTGTGTGAAGTAATAGAATGGAGGTGTGTCAAGTCACAGATTGAAGGTGTGTGAAGTCACAGAATGGGGGTGTGTGAACTCAGAATGGAGGTGTGTGAAGTCACAGAATGGATGTGTGAAGTCATAGAATGGATGTTTCTGAAGTAAGAATGAAGGTGTGTGAAGTCATAGAATGGAGGTGTGTGAAGTCATAGATTGGAAGTGTGTGAAGTCAGAACGAAGGTGTGTAAACTCAGATTGGAGGTGTGGGAAGTCAAAATGGAGGTGTGTGAAGTTATAGAATGGGGGTGTGTGAAGTCACAGAATGGAGGGGTGTGAAGTCAAAGACTGGAGGCATGAGAATTCATAGAATGGAGGTGTGTGAACTCATAGAATGGAGGTGTGTGAAGTCACAGAATGAAGGTGCGTTACGTCACAGAATGGAGGTTTGTGAACTCAGAAAAGAGGTGTGTGAAGTCACAGAATGGAGGTGTGGGAAGTCATAGAATGGAGTTGTGAGAAATCATAGAATGGAGGTGCGTGAACTCACAGAATGGAGGTGTGTGAACTCACAATGGAGGTGTGTGAAGTCAAAGAATGGAGGTGTGTGAAGTCATAGAATGGAATTGTGTGAAGTCATAGAATGGAGGTGTGTGAAGTGAGAATTGAGGTGTGTGAAGTCACGGAATTGAGGTGTGTGAACTCAGAATGGAGGTGTGTGAAGTCACAGAATGGAGGTTTGTGAAGTCATAGAATGGAGGTGTGTGAAGTCATAGAATGGATGTTTCTGAAGTAGAATGAAGGTGTGTGAAGTCATAGAATGGAGGTGTGTGAAGTCAAAATGGAGGTGTGTGAACTCATAAAATGGAGATGTGCGAAGTCATGGAATGGAGGTGTGTGAAGTCCAAGAATATAGGTTGTGAAGTCAAACAATGGTGGGGTGTGAAGTCACAGAATGCAGGTGTGTTAAGTCAAAGAATGGAAGTGTGTGAAGTCAAAATGGAGGTGTGTGAAGTCACAGAATGCAGGTGTGTGAAGTCACAGAATGAAGGTTTTTGAAGTCAAAATTGTGGTATGTGAAGTCACACATGGAGGTGTCTGAAGTCAGAATGCAGCTCTGTGAAACCATAGAATGGAGGTGTGTGAAGTCAGAATGGAGGTGTGTGAACTCATACAATGGAGTGTGTAAAGTCACAATGGGGGTGTGTGAAGTCATAGAATGGGGGTGTGTGAAGTCAAATTGGAGGTGTGTGAAATCACAGAATGGAGGTGTGTCAACTCAGAAATGAGGTGTGTGAAGTCATAGAATGGAAGAGTGTGAAATCATAGAATGGAGGTGTGTGAAGTCAAAGAATTGAGGTTTGTGAAGTCAGAATGGAGGTGTGTGAAGTCAGGATGGAGGTGGGTGAAGTCACAGAATGGAGGTGTGGGAACTCAGAATGGAGGTGTGTAGTCACAGAACGGAGGTTTGTGAAGTCATAGAATGGAGGTGCCTGAGGTCATAGAATGGATGTTTCTGAAGTGAGAACGAAGGTGTATGAAGTCAAAGAATGGAGGTCTGTGAAGTCAAAATCGAGGTGTGTGAATCATAGAATGGAGGTGTGTGAACTCATAGAATGGAGGTGTGTGAAGTCAAGGAATGGAGGTGTGTGAAGTCAAAGAATGGAGGTGTGTGAAGTCAAACAATAAAGGTGTGTGAAGTCACAGAATGGAGGTGTGTGAACTCATAAAATGGAGGTGCATGCAGTCAAAGAATGGAGGTGTGTGAATTCATCGAATGGAGGTGTGTGAAGTCATGGAATGGAGGTGTGTTAAGTCAGAATTGAGGTGTGTGAAGTCATAGAATGGAGGTGTGTGAAGTCATAGAATGGAGGTGTGTGAAGTCACAGAATGAAGGTGCGTTAAGTCACAGAATGGAGGTTTGTGAACTCAGACTGTAGGTGTGTGAAGTCACAGAATGGAGGTGTGTGAAGTCATAGAATTCAGGTGTGTGAAGTCACAGAATGGAGATGTGTGAAGTCATAGAATGTAGGTGTGTGAAGTCATAGAATTTAGGTGTGTGAAGTCATAGAATGGAGGTGTGTGTAGTCAGAGAATGGAGGTGTGTGAAATCACAAAATGGAGGTGTGTGAACTCAGAATGGAGGTGTGTGAAGTCACAGAATGGAGATGTGTGAAATCATAGAATGGAGGTGTGTGAAGTCACACAATGGGGGTGTGTGAAGTCATAGAATGGAGGTGTGTGAAGTCATAGAATGGAGGTGTGTGAAGTCACAGAATGGAGGTGTGTGAAGTCAGAATAGATGTGTGGGAAGACATAGAATGGAGCTGTGTGAAGTCAGAATGGATCTGTGTGAAGTCATAGAATGGAGGTGAGTGAAGTCAGAATGGCGGTGTGTGAACTCATAGAATGATGGTGTGTGAAGTCACAATGGAGGTGTGTGAAGTCATAGAATGGAGGTTTCTGAAGTCACAGAGTGGAGGTGTGTGAAGTCATAGAATGGAGGTGTGTGAAGACAGATTGGAGGTGTGTGAAGTCATAGAATGGAGGTGTGTGAAGTCAGATTGGAGGTGTGTGACGTCATAGAATGGAGGTGTGTGAAGTCATAGAATGGAGGTGTGTGAAATCATAGAATGGAGGTGTGTGAAGTCACAGAAGTGAGGTGTGTGAAGTCAGAATGGAGGTGTGTGAAATCAGAATGGAGGTGTGTGAAGTCATAGAATGGAGGTGTGTGAATTCACAATGCATTTGTGTGAACTCAAAGAATGGAGGTCTGTGAAGTCACAATGTAGAATGGAGGTGTGTGAAGTCACAGAATGGAGGTGTGTGAAGTCATATATTGGAGGTTTGTGAAGTCATAGAATGGAGGTGTGTGAAGTAATAGAATGGAGGTGTGTCAAGTCACAGATTGAAGGTCTGTGAAGTCACAGAATGGGGGTGTGTGAACTCAGAATGGAGGTGTGTGAAGTCACAGAATGGAGGTGTGTGAAGTCATAGAATGGATGTTTCTGAAGTAAGAATGAAGGTGTGTGAAGTCATAGAATGGAGGTGTGTGAAGTCATAATGGAGGCGTGTGAAGTCACAGAATTGAGGTGTGTGAAGTCACAGAATGGAAGTGTGTGAAGTCATAGAATGGAAGTGTGTGAAATCAGAACGAAGGTGTGTGAACACAGATTGGAGGTGTGGGAAGTCACAATGGAGGTGTGTGAAGTTATAGAATGGAGGTGTGTGAAGTCACAGAATGGAGGGGTGTGAAGTCAAAGACTGGAGGTGTGTGAAGTCATAGAATGGAGATGTGTGAACTCATAGAGTGGAGGTGTGTGAAGTCACAGAATGAAGGTGCGTTAAGTCACAGAATGGAGGTTTGTGAACTCAGAATGGAGGTGTGTGAAGTCACAGAATGGAGGTGTGGGAAGTCATAGAATGGAGTTGTGTGAAGTCACAGAATGGAGGTGTGTGAATTAATAGAATGGAGGTGTGAGAAATCATAGAATGGAGGTGCGTGAAGTCACAGAATGGAGGTGTGTGAACTCAGAATGGAGGTGTGTGAAGTCACAGAATGGAGGTGTGTGAACTCACAATGGAGGTGTGTGAAGTCAAAGCATGGAGGTGTGTGAAGTCATAGAATGGAATTGTGTGAAGTCATAGAATGGAGGTGTGTGAAATGAGAATTGAGGTGTGTGAAGTCACGGAATTGAGGTGTGTGAACTCAGAATGGAGGTGTGTGATGTCACAGAATGGAGGTTTGTGAAGTCATAGAATTGAGGTGTTTGAAGTCATAGAATGGATGTTTCTGAAGTAGAAGGAAGGTGTGTGAAGTCATAGAATGGAGGTGTGTGAAGTCAAAATGGAGGTGTGTGAACTCATAAAATGGAGATGTGTGAAGTCATGGAATGGAGGTGTGGGAAGTCCAAGAATAGAGGTGTGTGTGAAGTCAAACAATGCTGGTGTGTGAAGTCACAAAATGCAGGTGTGTTAAGTCAAAGAATGGAAGTGTGTGAAGACAAAATGGAGGTGTGTGAAGTCACAGAATGGAGGTGTGTGAAGTCACAGAATGAAGGTGTCTGAAGTCAGAATGCAGCTGTGTGAAGCCATAGAATGGAGGTGTGTGAAGTCAGAATGGAGGTGTGTGAACTCATAGAATGGAGTGTGTGAAGTCACAATGGGGGTGTGTGAAGTCATAGAATGGGGGTGTGTGAAGTCAAATTGGAGGTGTGTGAAATCACAGAATGGAGGTGTGTCAACTCAGAAATGAGGTGTGTGAAGTCATAGAATGGAGGAGTGTGAATTCATAGAATGGAAGTGTGTGAAATCATAGAATGGAGGTGTGTGAAGTCAAACAATTGAGGTTTGTGAGGTCAGAATGGAGGTGTGTGAAGTCAGGATGGAGGTGGGTGAAGTCACAGAATGGAGGTGTGTGAGGTGATAGAATGGAGGTGTGTGAAGTCACAGAATGGAGGTGTGTGAAGTCATAGAATGGAGGTGTGTGAAGTCAGATTGGAGGTGTGTGAAGTCATAGATTGGAGGTGTGGCAACTCAAAAGGAGGTGTGTGAAGTCATAGAATGTAGGTGTGTGAAGTCATAGAATGGAGGTGTGTGAAATCATAGAATGGAGGTGTGTGAAGTCACAGAAGTGAGGTGTGTGAAGTCAGAATGGAGGTGTGTGAAGTCAGAATGGTGGTGTATGAAGTCATAGAATGGAGGTGTGTGAATTCAAAATGCATTTGTGTGAACTCAAAGAATGGAGGTCTGTGAAGTCACAATGTAGGTGTGTGAAGTCACAGAATGGAGGTGTGTGAAGTCATAGAATGGAGGTGTGTGACGTCACAGAATGGAGGTGTGTGAAATCATATATTGGAGGTTTGTGAAGTCATAGAATGGAGGTGTGTGAAGTAATAGAATGGAGGTGTGTCAAGTCACAGATTGAAGGTGTGTGAAGTCACAGAATGGGAGTGTGTGAACTCAGAATGGAGGTGTGTGAAGTCACAGAATGGATGTGTGAAGTCATAGAATGGATGTTTCTGAAGTAAGAATGAAGGTGTGTGAAGTCATAGAATGGAGGTGTGTGAAGTCATAATGGAGGCGTGTGAAGTCACAGAATTTAGGTGTGTGAAGTCACAGAATGGAGGTGTGTGAAGTCATAGAATGGAAGTGTGTGAAGTCAGAACGAAGGTGTGTAAACTCAGATTGGAGGTGTGGGAAGTCACAATGGAGGTGTGTGAAGTTATAGAATGGGGGTGTGTGAAGTCACAGAATGGAGGGGTGTGAAGTCAAAGACTGGAGGCATGAGAATTCATAGAATGGAGGTGTGTGAACTCATAGAATGGAGGTGTGTGAAGTCACAGAATGAAGGTGCGTTACGTCACAGAATGGAGGTTTGTGAACTCAGAAAAGAGGTGTGTGAAGTCACAGAATGGAGGTGTGGGAAGTCATAGAATGGAGTTGTGTGAAGTCACAGAATGGAGGTGTGTGAATTAATAGAATGGAGGTGTGAGAAATCATAGAATGGAGGTGCGTGATCTCACAGAATGGAGGTGTGTGAACTCACAATGGAGGTGTGTGAAGTCAAAGAATGGAGGTGTGTGAAGTCATAGAATGGAATTGTGTGAAGTCATAGAATGGAGGTGTGTGAAGTGAGAATTGAGGTGTGTGAAGTCACGGAATTGAGGTGTGTGAACTCAGAATGGAGGTGTGTGAAGTCACAGAATGGAGGTTTGTGAAGTCATAGAATGGAGGTGTGTGAAGTCATAGAATGGATGTTTCTGAAGTAGAATGAAGGTGTGTGAAGTCATAGAATGGAGGTGTGTGAAGTCAAAATGGAGGTGTGTGAACTCATAAAATGGAGATGTGCGAAGTCATGGAATGGAGGTGTGTGAAGTCCAAGAATATAGGTTGTGAAGTCAAACAATGGTGGGGTGTGAAGTCACAGAATGCAGGTGTGTTAAGTCAAAGAATGGAAGTGTGTGAAGTCAAAATGGAGGTGTGTGAAGTCACAGAATGCAGGTGTGTGAAGTCACAGAATGAAGGTTTTTGAAGTCAAAATTGTGGTATGTGAAGTCACACATGGAGGTGTCTGAAGTCAGAATGCAGCTCTGTGAAACCATAGAATGGAGGTGTGTGAAGTCAGAATGGAGGTGTGTGAACTCATACAATGGAGTGTGTAAAGTCACAATGGGGGTGTGTGAAGTCATAGAATGGGGGTGTGTGAAGTCAAAGAATTGAGGTTTGTGAAGTCAGAATGGAGGTGTGTGAAGTCAGGATGGAGGTGGGTGAAGTCACAGAATGGAGGTGTGGGAACTCAGAATGGAGGTGTGTAGTCACAGAACGGAGGTTTGTGAAGTCATAGAATGGAGGTGCCTGAGGTCATAGAATGGATGTTTCTGAAGTGAGAACGAAGGTGTATGAAGTCAAAGAATGGAGGTCTGTGAAGTCAAAATCGAGGTGTGTGAATCATAGAATGGAGGTGTGTGAACTCATAGAATGGAGGTGTGTGAAGTCAAGGAATGGAGGTGTGTGAAGTCAAAGAATGGAGGTGTGTGAAGTCAAACAATAAAGGTGTGTGAAGTCACAGAATGGAGGTGTGTGAACTCATAAAATGGAGGTGCATGCAGTCAAAGAATGGAGGTGTGTGAATTCATCGAATGGAGGTGTGTGAAGTCATGGAATGGAGATGTGTGAAGTCAGAATGGAGGTGTGTGAAGTCATAGAATGGAGGTGTGTGAAGTCATAGAATGGAGGTGTGTGAAGTCACAGAATGAAGGTGCGTTAAGTCACAGAATGGAGGTTTGTGAACTCAGACTGGAGGTGTGTGAAGTCACAGAATGGAGGTGTGTGAAGTCATAGAATGGAGGTGTGTGAAGTCACAGAATGGAGATGTGTGAAGTCATAGAATGTAGGTGTGTGAAGTCATAGAATTTATGTGTGTGAAGTCATAGAATGGAGGTGTGTGTAGTCAGAGAATGGAGGTGTGTGAAATCACAAAATGGAGGTGTGTGAACTCAGAATGGAGGTGTGTGAAGTCACAGAATGGAGATGTGTGAAATCATAGAATGGAGGTGTGTGAAGTCACACAATGGGGGTGTGTGAATTCATAGAATGGAGGTGTGTGAAGTCAGAGAATGGAGGTGTGTGAAGTCACAGAATGGAGGTGTGTGAAGTCAGAATAGATGTGTGGGAAGACATAGAATGGAGCTGTGTGAAGTCAGAATGGATCTGTGTGAAGTCATAGAATGGAGGTGAGTGAAGTCAGAATGGCGGTGTGTGAACTCATAGAATGATGGTGTGTGAAGTCACAATGGAGGTGTGTGAAGTCATAGAATGGAGGTTTCTGAAGTCACAGAGTGGAGGTGTGTGAAGTCATAGAATGGAGGTGTGTGAAGACAGATTGAAGGTGTGTGAAGTCATAGAATGGAGGTGTGTGAAGTCAGATTGGAGGTGTGTGACGTCATAGAATGGAGGTGTGTGAAGTCATAGAATGGAGGTGTGTGAAATCATAGAATGGAGGTGTGTGAAGTCACAGAAGTGAGGTGTGTGAAGTCAGAATGGAGGTTTGTGAAGTCAGAATGGAGGTGTGTGAAGTCATAGAATGGAGGTGTGTGAATTCACAATGCATTTGTGTGAACTCAAAGAATGGAGGTCTGTGAAGTCACAATGTAGAATGGAGGTGTGTGAAGTCACAGAATGGAGGTGTGTGAAGTCATATATTGGAGGTTTGTATAGTCATAGAATGGAGGTGTGTGAAGTAATAGAATGGAGGTGTGTCAAGTCACAGATTGAAGGTCTGTGAAGTCACAGAATGGGGGTGTGTGAACTCAGAATGGAGGTGTGTGAAGTCACAGAATGGAGGTGTGTGAAGTCATAGAATGGATGTTTCTGAAGTAAGAATGAAGGTGTGTGAAGTCATAGAATGGAGGTGTGTGAAGTCATAATGGAGGCGTGTGAAGTCACAGAATTGAGGTGTGTGAAGTCACAGAATGGAAGTGTGTGAAGTCATAGAATGGAAGTGTGTGAAGTCAGAACGAAGGTGTGTGAACTCAGATTGGAGGTGTGGGAAGTCACAATGGAGGTGTGTGAAGTTATAGAATGGAGGGGTGTGAAGTCAAAGACTGGAGGTGTGTGAAGTCATAGAATGGAGATGTGTGAACTCATAGAGTGGAGGTGTGTGAAGTCACAGAATGAAGGTGCGTTAAGTCACAGAATGGAGGTTTGTGAACTCAGAATGGAGGTGTGTGAAGTCACAGAATGGAGGTGTGGGAAGTCATAGAATGGAGTTGTGTGAAGTCACAGAATGGAGGTGTGTGAATTAATAGAATGGAGGTGTGAGAAATCATAGAATGGAGGTGCGTGAACTCACAGAATGGAGGTGTGTGAACTCACAATGGAGGTGTGTGAAGTCAAAGAATGGAGGTGTGTGAAGTCATAGAATGGAATTGTGTGAAGTCATAGAATGGAGGTGTGTGAAGTGAGAATTGAGGTGTGTGAAGTCACGGAATTGAGGTGTGTGAACTCAGAATGGAGGTGTGTGAAGTCACAGAATGGAGGTTTGTGAAGTCATAGAATGGAGGTGTGTGAAGTCATAGAATGGATGTTTCTGAAGTAGAATGAAGGTGTGTGAAGTCATAGAATGGAGGTGTGTGAAGTCAACATGGAGGTGTGTGAACTCATAAAATGGAGATGTGCGAAGTCATGGAATGGAGGTGTGTGAAGTCCAAGAATATAGGTTGTGAAGTCAAACAATGGTGGGGTGTGAAGTCACAGAATGCAGGTGTGTTAAGTCAAAGAATGGAAGTGTGTGAAGTCAAAATGGAGGTGTGTGAAGTCACAGAATGCAGGTGTGTGAAGTCACAGAATGAAGGGTTTTGAAGTCAAAATTGTGGTATGTGAAGTCACACATGGAGGTGTTTGAAGTCAGAATGCAGCTCTGTGAAACCATAGAATGGAGGTGTGTGAACTCAGAATGGAGGTGTGTGAACTCATACAATGGAGTGTGTAAAGTCACAATGGGGGTGTGTGAAGTCATAGAATGGGGGTGTGTGAAGTCAAATTGGAGGTGTGTGAAATCACAGAATGGAGGTGTGTCAACTCAGAAATGAGGTGTGTGAAGTCATAGAATGGAAGAGTGTGAAATCATAGAATGGAGGTGTGTGAAGTCAAAGAATTGAGGTTTGTGAAGTCAGAATGGAGGTGTGTGAAGTCAGGATGGAGGTGGGTGAAGTCACAGAATGGAGGTGTGGGAACTCAGAATGGAGGTGTGTAGTCACAGAACGGAGGTTTGTGAAGTCATAGAATGGAGGTGCCTGAGGTCATAGAATGGATGTTTCTGAAGTGAGAACGAAGGTGTATGAAGTCAAAGAATGGAGGTCTGTGAAGTCAAAATCGAGGTGTGTGAATCATAGAATGGAGGTGTGTGAACTCATAGAATGGAGGTGTGTGAAGTCAAGGAATGGAGGTGTGTGAAGTCAAAGAATGGAGGTGTGTGAAGTCAAACAATAAAGGTGTGTGAAGTCACAGAATGGGGGTGTGTGAACTCAGAATGGAGGTGTGTGAAGTCACAGAATGGATGTGTGAAGTCATAGAATGGATGTTTCTGAAGTAAGAATGAAGGTGTGTGAAGTCATAGAATGGAGGTGTGTGAAGTCATAATGGAGGCGTGTGAAGTCACAGAATTTAGGTGTGTGAAGTCACAGAATGGAGGTGTGTGAAGTCATAGAATGGAAGTGTGTGAAGTCAGAACGAAGGTGTGTAAACTCAGATTGGATGTGTGGGAAGTCACAATGGAGGTGTGTGAAGTTATAGAATGGGGGTGTGTGAAATCACAGAATGGAGGGGTGTGAAGTCAAAGACTGGAGGCATGAGAATTCATAGAATGGAGGTGTGTGAACTCATAGAATGGAGGTGTGTGAAGTCACAGAATGAAGGTGCGTTACGTCACAGAATGGAGGTTTGTGAACTCAGAAAAGAGGTGTGTGAAGTCACAGAATGGAGGTGTGGGAAGTCATAGAATGGAGTTGTGTGAAGTCACAGAATGGAGGTGTGTGAATTAATAGAATGGAGGTGTGAGAAATCATAGAATGGAGATGCGTGAACTCACAGAATGGAGGTGTGTGAACTCACAATGGAGGTGTGTGAAGTCAAAGAATGGAGGTGTGTGAAGTCATAGAATGGAATTGTGTGAAGTCATAGAATGGAGGTGTGTGAAGTGAGAATTGAGGTGTGTGAAGTCACGGAATTGAGGTGTGTGAACTCAGAATGGAGGTGTGTGAAGTCACAGAATGGAGGTTTGTGAAGTCATAGAATGGAGGTGTGTGAAGTCATAGAATGGATGTTTCTGAAGTAGAATGAAGGTGTGTGAAGTCATAGAATGGAGGTGTGTGAAGTCAACATGGAGGTGTGTGAACTCATAAAATGGAGATGTGCGAAGTCATGGAATGGAGGTGTGTGAAGTCCAAGAATATAGGTTGTGAAGTCAAACAATGGTGGGGTGTGAAGTCACAGAATGCAGGTGTGTTAAGTCAAAGAATGGAAGTGTGTGAAGTCAAAATGGAGGTGTGTGAAGTCACAGAATGCAGGTGTGTGAAGTCACAGAATGAAGGGTTTTGAAGTCAAAATTGTGGTATGTGAAGTCACACATGGAGGTGTCTGAAGTCAGAATGCAGCTCTGTGAAACCATAGAATGGAGGTGTGTGAAGTCAGAATGGAGGTGTGTGAACTCATACAATGGAGTGTGTAAAGTCACAATGGGGGTGTGTGAAGTCATAGAATGGGGTGTGTGAAGTCAAATTGGAGGTGTGTGAAATCACAGAATGGAGGTGTGTCAACTCAGAAATGAGGTGTGTGAAGTCATAGAATGGAAGAGTGTGAAATCATAGAATGGAGGTGTGTGAAGTCAAAGAATTGAGGTTTGTGAAGTCAGAATGGAGGTGTGTGAAGTCAGGATGGAGGTGGGTGAAGTCACAGAATGGAGGTGTGGGAACTCAGAATGGAGGTGTGTAGTCACAGAACGGAGGTTTGTGAAGTCATAGAATGGAGGTGCCTGAGGTCATAGAATGGATGTTTCTGAAGTGAGAACGAAGGTGTATGAAGTCAAAGAATGGAGGTCTGTGAAGTCAAAATCGAGGTGTGTGAATCATAGAATGGAGGTGTGTGAACTCATAGAATGGAGGTGTGTGAAGTCAAGGAATGGAGGTGTGTGAAGTCAAAGAATGGACGTGTGTGAAGTCAAACAATAAAGGTGTGTGAAGTCACAGAATGGAGGTGTGTGAACTCATAAAATGGAGGTGCATGCAGTCAAAGAATGGAGGTGTGTGAATTCATCGAATGGAGGTGTGTGAAGTCATGGAATGGAGGTGTGTGAAGTCAGAATGGAGGTGTGTGAAGTCATAGAATGTAGGTGTGTGAAGTCATAGAATTTAGGTGTGTGAAGTCATAGAATGGAGGTGTGTGTAGTCAGAGAATGGAGGTGTGTGAAATCACAAAATGGAGGTGTGTGAACTCAGAATGGAGGTGTGTGAAGTCACAGAATGGAGATGTGTGAAATCATAGAATGGAGGTGTGTGAAGTCACACAATGGGGGTGTGTGAAGTCATAGAATGGAGGTGTGTGAAGTCATAGAATGGAGGTGTGTGAAGTCACAGAATGGAGGTGTGTGAAGTCAGAATAGATGTGTGGGAAGACATAGAATGGAGCTGTGTGAAGTCAGAATGGATCTGTGTGAAGTCATAGAATGGAGGTGAGTGAAGTCAGAATGACGGTGTGTGAACTCATAGAATGATGGTGTGTGAAGTCACAATGGAGGTGTGTGAAGTCATAGAATGGAGGTTTCTGAAGTCACAGAGTGGAGGTGTGTGAAGTCATAGAATGGAGGTGTGTGAAGACAGATTGGAGGTGTGTGAAGTCATAGAATGGAGGTGTGTGAAGTCAGATTGGAGGTGTGTGACGTCATAGAATGGAGGTGCGTGAAGTCATAGAATGGAGGTGTGTGAAATCATAGAATGGAGGTGTGTGAAGTCACAGAAGTGAGGTGTGTGAAGTCAGAATGGAGGTGTGTGAAGTCAGAATGGAGGTGTGTGAAGTCATAGAATGGAGGTGTGTGAATTCACAATGCATTTGTGTGAACTCAAAGAATGGATGTCTGTGAAGTCACAATGTAGAATGGAGGTGTGTGAAGTCACAGAATGGAGGTGTGTGAAGTCATATATTGGAGGTTTGTGAAGTCATAGAATGGAGGTGTGTGAAGTAATAGAATGGAGGTGTGTCAAGTCACAGATTGAAGGTGTGTGAAGTCACAGAATGGGGGTGTGTGAACTCAGAATGGAGGTGTGTGAAATCACAGAATGGAGGTGTGTGAAGTCATAGAATGGATGTTTCTGAAGTAAGAATGAAGGTGTGTGAAGTCATAGAATGGAGGTGTGTGAAGTCATAATGGAGGCGTGTGAAGTCACAGAATTGAGGTGTGTGAAGTCACAGAATGGAAGTGTGTGAAGTCATAGAATGGAAGTGTGTGAAGTCAGAACGAAGGTGTGTGAACTCAGATTGGAGGTGTGGGAAGTCACAATGGAGGTGTGTGAAGTTATAGAATGGAGGGGTGTGAAGTCAAAGACTGGAGGTGTGTGAAGTCATAGAATGGAGATGTGTGAACTCATAGAGTGGAGGTGTGTGAAGTCACAGAATGAAGGTGCGTTAAGTCACAGAATGGAGGTTTGTGAACTCAGAATGGAGGGGTGTGAAGTCACAGAATGGAGGTGTGGGAAGTCATAGAATGGAGTTGTGTGAAGTCACAGAATGGAGGTGTGTGAATTAATAGAATGGAGGTGTGAGAAATCATAGAATGGAGGTGCGTGAAGTCACAGAATGGAGGTGTGTGAACTCAGAATGGAGGTGTGTGAAGTCACAGAATGGAGGTGTGTGAACTCACAATGGAGGTGTGTGAAGTCAAAGCATGGAGGTGTGTGAAGTCATAGAATGGAATTGTGTGAAGTCATAGAATGGAGGTGTGTGAAATGAGAATTGAGGTGTGTGAAGTCACGGAATTGAGGTGTGTGAACTCAGAATGGAGGTGTGTGATGTCACAGAATGGAGGTTTGTGAAGTCATAGAATGGAGGTGTTTGAAGTCATAGAATGGATGTTTCTGAAGTAGAAGGAAGGTGTGTGAAGTCATAGAATGGAGGTGTGTGAAGTCAAAATGGAGGTGGGTGAACTCATAAAATGGAGATGTGTGAAGTCATGGAATGGAGGTGTGGGAAGTCCAAGAATAGAGGTGTGTGAAGTCAAACAATGCTGGTGTGTGAAGTCACAAAATGCAGGTGTGTTAAGTCAAAGAATGGAAGTGTGTGAAGACAAAATGGAGGTGTGTGAAGTCACAGAATGGAGGTGTGTGAAGTCACAGAATGAAGGTGTCTGAAGTCAGAATGCAGCTGTGTGAAGCCATAGAATGGAGGTGTGTGAAGTCAGAATGGAGGTGTGTGAACTCATAGAATGGAGTGTGTGAAGTCACAATGGGGGTGTGTGAAGTCATAGAATGGGGGTGTGTGAAGTCAAATTGGAGGTGTGTGAAATCACAGAATGGAGGTGTGTCAACTCAGAAATGAGGTGTGTGAAGTCATAGAATGGAGGAGTGTGAATTCATAGAATGGAAGTGTGTGAAATCATAGAATGGAGGTGTGTGAAGTCAAACAATTGAGGTTTGTGAGGTCAGAATGGAGGTGTGTGAAGTCAGGATGGAGGTGGGTGAAGTCACAGAATGGAGGTGTGTGAGGTGATAGAATGGAGGTGTGTGAAGTCACAGAATGGAGGTGTGTGAAGTCATAGAATGGAGGTGTGTGAAGTCACAGAATGGAGGTGTGTGAAGTCATAGAATGGAGGTGTGTGAAGTCATAGAATTTAGGTGTGTGAAGTCATAGAATGGAGGTGTGGGAAGTCAGAGATTGGAGGTGTGTGAAATCACAAAATGGAGGTATGTGAACTCAGAATGGAGGTGTGTGAAGTCACAGAATGGAGATGTGTGAAGTATTAGAATGGAGTTGTGTGAAGTCACACAATGGGAGTGTGTGAAGTCATAGAATGGAGGTGTGTGAAGTCACAGAATGAAGGTGTGTGAAGTCAGAATAGATGTGTGCGAAGTCATAGAATGGAGCTGTGTGAAGTCAGAATGGATCTGTGTGAAGTCATAGAATGGAGGTGAGTGAAGTCAGAATGGCGGTGTGTGAACTCATAGAATGATGGTGTGTGAAGTCACAATGGAGGTGTGTGAAGTCATAGAATGGAGGTTTCTTTAGTCACAGAATGGAGGTGTGTGAAGTCATAGAATGAAGGTGTGTGAAGTCAGATTGGAGGTGTTTGAAGTCATAGAATGGATGTGTGTCAACTCAAAAGGAGGTGCGTGAAGTCATAGAATGTAGGTGTGTGAAGTCATAGAATGGAGGTGTGTGAAATCATAGAATGAAAGTGTGTGAAGTCACAGAAGTGAGGTGTGTGAAGTCAGAATGGAGGTGTGTGAAGTCAGAATGGAGGTGTGTGGAGTCATAGAATGGAGGTGTGTGAAGTCATAATGGAGGCGTGTGAAGTCACAGAATTCAGGTGTGTGAAGTCACAGAATGGAGGTGTGTTAAGTCAGAACGGAGGTGTGTGAACTCAGATTGGAGGTGTGGGAAGTCACAATGGATGCGTGTGAAGTTATAGAATGGAGGTGTGTGAAGTCACAGAGTGGAGGGGTGTGAAGTCAAAGACTGGAGGTGTGTGAAGTCATAGAATGGAGGTGTGTGAAGTCATAGAATAGAGGTGTGTGAAGTCATAGAATGGAGGTGTGTGAAGTCACAGAATGAAGGTGCGTTAAGTCACAGAATGGAGGTTTGTGAACTCAGACTGGAGGTGTGTGAAGTCACAGAATGGAGGTGTGTGAAGTCATAGAATGGAGGTGTGTGAAGTCAAAATGGAGGTGTGTGAACTCATAAAATGGAGATGTGTGAAGTCATGGAATGGAGGTGTGTGAAGTCCAAGAATATATGTGTGTGAAGTCAATCAATGGTGGTGTGTGAAGTCACAGAATGCAGGTTTGTTAAGTCAAAGAATGGAAGTGTGTGAAGTCAAAATGGAGGTGTGTGAAGTCACAGAATGGAGGTGTGTGAAGTCACAGAATGAAGGTGTCTGAAGTCAGAATGCAGCTGTGTGAAGCCATAGAATGGAGGTGTGTGAAGTCAGAATGGAGGTGTGTGAACTCATAGAATGGAGTGTGTGAAGTCACAATGGGGGTGTGTGAATTTATAGAATGGGGGTGTGTGAAGTCAAATTGGAGGTGTGTGAAATCACAGAATGGATGTGTGTCAACTCAGAAATGAGGTGTGTGAAGTCATAGAATGGAGGTGTGTGAATTCATAGAATGGAAGTGTGTGAAATCATAGAATGGAGGTGTGTGAAGTCAAAGAATTGAGGTTTGTGAAGTCAGAATGGAGGTGTGTGAAGTCAGGATGGAGGTGGGTGAAGTCACAGAATGGAGGTGTGGGAACTCAGAATGGAGGTGTGTGGTCACAGAACGGAGGTTTGTGAAGTCATAGAATAGAGGTGCGTGAAGTCATAGAATGGATGTTTCTGAAGTGAGAATGTAGGTGTATGAAGTCAAAGAATGGAGGTGTGTGAAGTCAAAATGGAGGTGTGTGAACTCATATAATGGAGGTGTGTGAACTCATAGAATGGAGGTGTGTGAAGTCATGGAACGTAGGTTTGTGAAGTCAAAGAATGGAGGTGTGTGAAGTCAAACAATAAAGGTGTGTGAAGTCACAGAAAGGAGGTGTGTGAACTCATAGAATCGAGGTGCATGAAGACAAAGAATGGAGGTGTGTGAATTCATCCAATGGAGGTGTGTGAATTCATGGAATGGAGTGTGTGAAGTCACAATGGGGGTATGTGAAGTCATACAATGGAGGTGGGTGAATTCATAGAATGGAAGTGTGTGAAATCATAGAATGGAGGTGTGTGAAGTCAGATGGAGTTGTGTGAAGTCATAGAATGGAGGTGTGTGGAGTCAGAATGGAGGGGTGTGAAGTCATAGAATGGAGGTGTGTGATGTCAGAATGCAGGTGTGTGAACTCATAGAATGGAGGTGTGTGAAGTCACAATGCAGGGGTGCGAAGTCATAGAATGGAGGTGTGTGAGGTCATAGAATGCAGGTGTGTGAAGTCACAGAATGGAGGTGTGTGAAGTCATAGAATGGAGGTGTGTGAAGTCACAGAATGGAGGTGTGTGAAGTCATAGAATGGAGCTTTGTGAAGTCATAGAATTTAGGTGTGTGAAGTCATAGAATGGAGGTGTTTGAAGTCACAGAATGGAGGTGTGTGAAATCACAAAATGGAGGTGTGTGAGCTCAGAATGGAGGTGTGTTAAGTCACAGAATGGAGGTGTGTGAAGTCATAGAATGGAGGTGTGTGAAGTCACACAATGGGGGTGTGTTAAGTCATAGAATGGAGGTGTGTGAAGTCATAGAATGGAGGTGTGTGAAGTCACAGAATGGAAGTGTTTGACGTCAGAGAATGGAGGTGTGTGATATCAGAATGGAGGTGTGTGAAGTCACAGAATGGAGGTGTGTGAAGTCAGAATAGATGTGTGCGAAGTCATAGAATGGAGCTGTGTGTAGTCAGAATGGAGCTGTGTGAAGTCATAGAATGGAGGTGAGTGAAGTCAGAATTGCGGTGTGTGAACTCATAGAATGGAGGTCTGTGAAGTCACAATGTAGGTGTGTGAAATCACAGAATGGAGGTGTGTGAAGTCATAGAATGGAGGTGTGTGAAGTCACAGAATGGAGGTGTGTAAAGTCATATAAGGGAGTTGTGTGAAGTCAAAGAATGGAGGTGTGTGAAGTGAGAATGGAGTTGTGTGAAGTCATAGAATGGAGGTGTGTGGAGTCAGAATGGAGGTGTGTGAACTCATAGAATGGAGTTGTGTGAAGACACAATGGAAGTGTGTGAAGTCATAGAATGGAGGTGTGTGAAGTCACAGAATGGAGGTGTGTGAAGTCATAGAATGGAGCTGTGTGAAGTCAGATTGGAGGTGTGTGAAGTCACAGAATGGAGGTGTGTGAACTCAGAATGGAGGTGTGTGAAGTCACAGAATGGACGTGTGTGAAGTCATAGAATGGAGGTGTGTGAAGTCATAGAATGGATGTGTGTGAAGTCATAATGGAGGTGTGTGAAGTCACAGAATTGAGGTGTGTGAAGTCACAGAATGGAGGTGTGTGAAGTCATAGAATGGAGGTGTGTGAAGTCATAGAATGGAGGTGTGTGAAGTCATAGAATGGATGTTTTTTAAGTAAGAATGAAGATGTGTTAAGTCATAGAATGGAGGTGTGTGAACGCACAGAGTGGAGGTGTGTGAAGTCATAGAATGGAGCTTTGTTATGTCATAATGGAGGTGTGTGAACTCACAGAATGGAGGTGTGCGAACTCAGAATGGCGGTGTGTGAAGTCACAGAATGGAGGTGTGTTAAGTCACAGAACGGAGGTTTTGGAACTCAGAATGGAGGTGTGTGAAGTCACAGAATGGAGGTGTGTGAAGTCATAGAATGGAGGTGTGTGAAATCATAGAATGGAGGTGTGGGAAGTCAGAGAATGGAGCTGTGTGAAGTCAGAATAGAGGTGTGCGAAGTCACAGAATGGAGGTGTGTGAAGTCATTTTATGGAGCTGTGTGAAGTCAGAATGGAGGTGTGTGAAGTCACAGAATGGAGGTGTGTGAACTCAGAATGGAGGTGTGTGAAGTCACAGAATCTAGGTGTGTGAAGTCATAGAATGGAGGTGTGTGAAGTCAGAGAATGGAGGTGTGTGAAGTCATAATGGAGGCCTGTGAAGTCACAGAATTCAGGTGGGTGAAGTCACAGAATGGAGGTGTGTGAAGTCATAGAATGGAGGTGTGTGAAGTCAGAACGGAGGTGTGTGAACTCAGATTGGAGGTGTGGGAAGTCACAATGGAGGTGTGTGAAGTTATAGAATGGAGGTGTGTGAAGTCACAGAATGGAGGGGTGTGAAGTCAAAGATTGGAGGTGTGTGAAGTCATAGAATGGGGGTGTGTGAACTCATAGAATGGAGGTGTGTGAAGTCATAGAATGGAGGTGTGTGAAGTCACAGAATGAAGGTGCGTTAAGTCACAGAATGGAGGTTTGTGAACTCAGACTGTAGGTGTGTGAAGTCACAGAATGGAGGTGTGGGAAGTCATAGAATGGAGTTGTGTGAAGTCACAGAATGGAGTTGTGTGAATTAATAGAATGGAGGTGTGAGAAATCATAGAATGGAGGTGTGTGAAGTCACAGAATGGAGGTGTGTGAAGTCACAGAATGGAGGTGTGTGAACTCACAATGGAGGTGTGTGAAATCAGAGAATTGTGGTGTGTGAAGTCATAGAATGGAATTGTGTGAAGTCATAGAATGGAGGTGTGTGAAGTGAGAATTGAGGTGTGTGAAGTCACGGAATTGCGGTGTGTGAATTCAGAATGGAAGTGTGTGAAGTCACAGAATGGAGGTTTGTGAAGTCATAGAATGGAGGTGTGTGAAGTCATAGAATGGATATTTCTGAAGTAGAATGAAGGTGTGTGAAGTCATAGAATGGAGGTGTGTGAAGTCAAAATGGAGGTGTGTGAACTCATAAAATGGAGATGTGCAAAGTCATGGAATGGAGGTGTGTGAAGTCCAAGAATATAGGTTGTGAAGTCAAACAATGGTGGGGTGTGAAGTCACAGAATGCAGGTGTGTTAAGTCAAAGAATGGCAGTGTGTGAAGTCAAAATGGAGGTGTGTGTAGTCACAGAATGGAGGTGTGTGATGTCACAGAATGAAGGTGTTTGAAGTCAAAATTGTGGTATGTGAAGTCACAAATGAAGGTGTCTGAAGTCAGAATGCAGCTCTGTGAAACCATAGAATGGAGGTGTGTGAAGTCAGAATGGAGGTGTGTGAACTCATACAATGGAGTGTGTAAAGTCACAATGGGGGTGTGTGAAGTCATAGAATGGGGGTGTGTGAAGTCAAGTTGGAGGTGTGTGAAATCACAGAATGGAGGTGTGTCAACTCAGAAATGAGGTGTGTGAAGTCATAGAATGGAAGTGTGTGAAATCATAGAATGGAGGTGTGTGAAGTCAAAGAATTGAGGTTTGGGAATTCAGAATGGAGGTGTGTGAAGTCAGGATGGAGGTGGGTGAAGTCACAGAATGGAAGTGTGGGAACTCAGAATGGAGGTGTGTGGTCACAGAACGGAGGTTTGTGAAGTCATAGAATGGAGGTGCCTGAAGTCATAGAATGGATGTTTCTGAAGTGAGAACGAAGGTGTATGAAGTCAAAGAATGGAGGTCTGTGAAGTCAAAATCGAGGTGTGTGATTCATAGAATGGAGGTGTGTGAACTCATAGAATGGAGGTGTGTGAAGTCATGGAATGGAGGTGTGTGAAGTCAAAGAATGGAGGTGTGTGAAGTCAAACAATAAAGGTGTGTGAAGTCACAGAATGGAGGTGTGTGAACTCATAGAATGGAGGTGCATGCAGTCAAAGAATGGAGGTGTGTGAATTCATCGAATGGAGGTGTGTGAAGTCATGGAATGGAGGTGTGTGAAGTCAGATGGAGTTGTGTGAAGTCATAGAATGGAGGTGTGTGAAGTCAGAATGGAGGTGTGTGAAGTCTTAGAATGGAGGTGTGGGAAGTCATAGAATGGAGTTGTGTGAAGTCACAGAATGTAGGTGTGTGAATTAATAGAATGGAGGTGTGAGAAATCATAGAATGGAGGTGCGAGAACTCACAGAATGGAGGTGTGTGAACTCAGAATGGATGTGTGTGAACTCACAATGGAGGTGTGTGAAATCAAAGAATGGAGGTGTGTGAAGTCATAGAATGGAATTGTGTGAAGTCATAGAATGGAGGTGTGTGAAGTGAGAATTGAGGTGTGTGAAGTCACGGAATTGAGGTGTGTGAACTCAGAATGGAGGTGTGTGAAGTCACAGAATGGAGGTTTGTGAAGTCATAGAATGGAGGTGTGTGAAGTCATAGAATGGATGTTTCTGAAGTAGAATGAAGGTGTGTGAAGTCATAGAATGGAGGTGTGTGAAGTCAAAATGGAGGTGTGTGAACTCATAAAATGGAGATGTGCGAAGTCATGGAATGGAGGTGTGTGAAGTCCAAGAATATAGGTTGTGAAGTCAAACAATGGTGGGGTGTGAAGTCACAGAATGCAGGTGTGTTAAGTCAAAGAATGGCAGTGTGTGAAGTCAAAATGGAGGTGTGTGAAGTCACAGAATGGAGGTGTGTGAAGTCACAGAATGAAGGTGTTTGAAGTCAAAATTGTGGTGTGTGAAGTCACAAATGGAGGTGTCTGAAGTCAGAATGCAGCTCTGTGAAACCATAGAATGGAGGTGTGTGAAGTCAGAATGGAGGTGTGTGAACTCATAGAATGGAGTGTGTTAAGTCACAATGGGGGTGTGGGAAGTCATAGAATGGGGTGTGTGAAGTCAAATTGGAGGTGTGTGAAATCACAGAATGGAGGTGTGTCAACTCAGAAATGAGGTGTGTGAAGTCATAGAATGGAAGAGTGTGAAATCATAGAATGGAGGTGTGTGAAGTCAAAGAATTGAGGTTTGTGAAGTCAGAAGGGAGGTGTGTGAAGTCAGGATGGAGGTGGGTGAAGTCACAGAATGGAGGTGTGGGAACTCAGAATGGAGGTGTGTGGTCACAGAACGGAGGTTTGTGAAGTCATAGAATGGAGGTGCCTGAGGTCATAGAATGGATGTTTCTGAAGTGAGAACGAAGGTGTATGAAGTCAAAAAATGGAGGTCTGTGAAGTCAAAATCGAGGTGTGTGAATCATAGAATGGAGGTGTGTGAACTCATAGAATGGAGGTGTGTGAAGTCATGGAATGGAGGTGTGTGAAGTCAAAGAATGGAGGTGTGTGAAGTCAAACAATAAAGGTGTGTGAAGTCACAGAATGGAGGTGTGTGAACTCATAGAATGGAGGTGCATTCAGTCAAAGAATGGAGGTGTGTGAATTCATCGAATGGAGGTGTGTGAAGTCATGGAATGGAGGTGTGTGAAGTCAGATGGAGTTGTGTGAAGTCATAGAATGGAGGTGTGTGAAGTCAGAATGGAGGTGTGTGAAGTCATAGAATGGAGGTGTGTGAAGTCATAGAATGGAGGTGTGTGAAGTCATAGAATGGAGGTGTGTGAAGTCACAGAATGAAGGTGCGTTAAGTCACAGAATGGAGGTTTGTGAACTCAGACTGTAGGTGTGTGAAGTCACAGAATGGAGGTGTGTGAAGTCATAGAATGGAGGTGCCTGAGGTCATAGAATGGATGTTTCTGAAGTGAGAACGAAGGTGTATGAAGTCAAAAAATGGAGGTCTGTGAAGTCAAAATGGAGGTGTGTGAACTCATAAAATGGAGATGTGTGAAGTCATGGAATGGAGGTGTGTGAAGTCCAAGAATATATGTGTGTGAAGTCAAACAATGGTGGTGTGTGAAGTCACAGAATGCAGGTTTGTTAAGTCAAAGAATGGAAGTGTGTGAAGTCAAAATGGAGGTGTGTGAAGTCATAGAATGGAGGTGTGTGAAGTCATAGAATGGATGTTTTTTAAGTAAGAATGAAGGTGTGTTAAGTCATAGAATGGAGGTGTGTGAACGCACAGAGTGGAGGTGTGTGAAGTCATAGAATGGAGCTTTGTTATGTCATAATGGAGGTGTGTGAACTCACAGAATGGAGGTGTGCGAACTCAGAATGGCGGTGTGTGAAGTCACAGAATGGAGGTGTGTTAAGTCACAGAACGGAGGTTTTGGAACTCAGAATGGAGGTGTGTGAAGTCACAGAATGGAGGTGTGTGAAGTCATAGAATGGAGGTGTGTGAAATCATAGAATGGAGGTGTGGGAAGTCAGAGAATGGAGCTGTGTGAAGTCAGAATAGAGGTGTGCGAAGTCACAGAATGGAGGTGTGTGAAGTCATTTTATGTAGCTGTGTGAAGTCAGAATGGAGGTGTGTGAAGTCACAGAATGGAGGTGTGTGAACTCAGAATGGAGGTGTGTGAAGTCACAGAATCTAGGTGTGTGAAGTCATAGAATGGAGGTGTGTGAAGTCAGAGAATGGAGGTGTGTGAAGTCATAATGGAGGCCTGTGAAGTCACAGAATTCAGGTGTGTGAAGTCACAGAATGGAGGTGTGTGAAGTCATAGAATGGAGGTGTGTGAAGTCAGAACGGAGGTGTGTGAACTCAGATTGGAGGTGTGGGAAGTCACAATGGAGGTGTGTGAAGTTATAGAATGGAGGTGTGTGAAGTCACAGAATGGAGGGGTGTGAAGTCAAAGATTGGAGGTGTGTGAAGTCATAGAATGGGGGTGTGTGAACTCATAGAATGGAGGTGTGTGAAGTCATAGAATGGAGGTGTGTGAAGTCACAGAATGAAGGTGCGTTAAGTCACAGAATGGAGGTTTGTGAACTCAGACTGTAGGTGTGTGAAGTCACAGAATGGAGGTGTGGGAATTCATAGAATGGAGTTGTGTGAAGTCACAGAATGGAGTTGTGTGAATTAATAGAATGGAGGTGTGAGAAATTATAGAATGGAGGTGTGTGAAGTCACAGAATGGAGGTGTGTGAAGTCACAGAATGGAGGTGTGTGAACTCACAATGGAGGTGTGTGAAATCAGAGAATTGTGGTGTGTGAAGTCATAGAATGGAATTGTGTGAAGTCATAGAATGGAGGTGTGTGAAGTGAGAATTGAGGTGTGTGAAGTCATGGAATTGAGGTGTGTGAACTCAGAATGGAAGTGTGTGAAGTCACAGAATGGAGGTTTGTGAAGTCATAGAATGGAGGTGTGTGAAGTCATAGAATGGATGTTTCTGAAGTAGAATGAAGGTGTGTGAAGTCATAGAATGGAGGTGTGTGAAGTCAAAATGGAAGTGTGTGAACTCATAAAATGGAGATGTGCAAAGTCATGGAATGGAGGTGTGTGAAGTCCAAGAATATAGGTTGTGAAGTCAAACAATGGTGGGGTGTGAAGTCACAGAATGCAGGTGTGTTAAGTCAAAGAATGGCAGTGTGTGAAGTCAAAATGGAGGTGTGTGAAGTCACAGAATGGAGGTGTGTGATGTCACAGAATGAAGGTGTTTGAAGTCAAAATTGTGGTATGTGAAGTCACAAATGAAGGTGTCTGAAGTCAGAATGCAGCTCTGTGAAACCATAGAATGGAGGTGTGTGAAGTCAGAATGGAGGTGTGTGAACTCATACAATGGAGTGTGTAAAGTCACAATGGGGGTGTGTGAAGTCATAGAATGGGGGTGTGTGAAGTCAAATTGGAGGTGTGTGAAATCACAGAATGGAGGTGTGTCAACTCAGAAATGAGGTGTGTGAAGTCATAGAATGGAAGTGTGTGAAATCATAGAATGGAGGTGTGTGAAGTCAAAGAATTGAGGTTTGGGAATTCAGAATGGAGGTGTGTGAAGTCAGGATGGAGGTGGGTGAAGTCACAGAATGGAAGTGTGGGAACTCAGAATGGAGGTGTGTGGTCACAGAACGGAGGTTTGTGAAGTCATAGAATGGAGGTGCCTGAAGTCATAGAATGGATGTTTCTGAAGTGAGAACGAAGGTGTATGAAGTCAAAGAATGGAGGTCTGTGAAGTCAAAATCGAGGTGTGTGATTCATAGAATGGAGGTGTGTGAACTCATAGAATGGAGGTGTGTGAAGTCATGGAATGGAGGTGTGTGAAGTCAAAGAATGGAGGTGTGTGAAGTCAAACAATAAAGGTGTGTGAAGTCACAGAATGGAGGTGTGTGAACTCATAGAATGGAGGTGCATGCAGTCAAAGAATGGAGGTGTGTGAATTCATCGAATGGAGGTGTGTGAAGTCATGGAATGGAGGTGTGTGAAGTCAGATGGAGTTGTGTGAAGTCATAGAATGGAGGTGTGTGAAGTCAGAATGGAGGTGTGTGAAGTCTTAGAATGGAGGTGTGGGAAGTCATAGAATGGAGTTGTGTGAAGTCACAGAATGTAGGTGTGTGAATTAATAGAATGGAGGTGTGAGAAATCATAGAATGGAGGTGCGAGAACTCACAGAATGGAGGTGTGTGAACTCAGAATGGATGTGTGTGAACTCACAATGGAGGTGTGTGAAATCAAAGAATGGAGGTGTGTGAAGTCATAGAATGGAATTGTGTGAAGTCATAGAATGGAGGTGTGTGAAGTGAGAATTGAGGTGTGTGAAGTCACGGAATTGAGGTGTGTGAACTCAGAATGGAGGTGTGTGAAGTCACAGAATGGAGGTTTGTGAAGTCATAGAATGGAGGTGTGTGAAGTCATAGAATGGATGTTTCTGAAGTAGAATGAAGGTGTGTGAAGTCATAGAATGGAGGTGTGTGAAGTCAAAATGGAGGTGTGTGAACTCATAAAATGGAGATGTGCGAAGTCATGGAATGGAGGTGTGTGAAGTCCAAGAATATAGGTTGTGAAGTCAAACAATGGTGGGGTGTGAAGTCACAGAATGCAGGTGTGTTAAGTCAAAGAATGGCAGTGTGTGAAGTCAAAATGGAGGTGTGTGAAGTCACAGAATGGAGGTGTGTGAAGTCACAGAATGAAGGTGTTTGAAGTCAAAATTGTGGTGTGTGAAGTCACAAATGGAGGTGTCTGAAGTCAGAATGCAGCTCTGTGAAACCATAGAATGGAGGTGTGTGAAGTCAGAATGGAGGTGTGTGAACTCATAGAATGGAGTGTGTTAAGTCACAATGGGGGTGTGGGAAGTCATAGAATGGGGTGTGTGAAGTCAAATTGGAGGTGTGTGAAATCACAGAATGGAGGTGTGTCAACTCAGAAATGAGGTGTGTGAAGTCATAGAATGGAAGAGTGTGAAATCATAGAATGGAGGTGTGTGAAGTCAAAGAATTGAGGTTTGTGAAGTCAGAAGGGAGGTGTGTGAAGTCAGGATGGAGGTGGGTGAAGTCACAGAATGGAGGTGTGGGAACTCAGAATGGAGGTGTGTGGTCACAGAACGGAGGTTTGTGAAGTCATAGAATGGAGGTGCCTGAGGTCATAGAATGGATGTTTCTGAAGTGAGAACGAAGGTGTATGAAGTCAAAAAATGGAGGTCTGTGAAGTCAAAATCGAGGTGTGTGAATCATAGAATGGAGGTGTGTGAACTCATAGAATGGAGGTGTGTGAAGTCATGGATTGGAGGTGTGTGAAGTCAAAGAATGGAGGTGTGTGAAGTCAAACAATAAAGGTGTGTGAAGTCACAGAATGGAGGTGTGTGAACTCATAGAATGGAGGTGCATTCAGTCAAAGAATGGAGGTGTGTGAATTCATCGAATGGAGGTGTGTGAAGTCATGGAATGGAGGTGTGTGAAGTCAGATGGAGTTGTGTGAAGTCATAGAATGGAGGTGTGTGAAGTCAGAATGGAGGTGTGTGAAGTCATAGAATGGAGGTGTGTGAAGTCATAGAATGGAGGTGTGTGAAGTCATAGAATGGAGGTGTGTGAAGTCACAGAATGAAGGTGCGTTAAGTCACAGAATGGAGGTTTGTGAACTCAGACTGTAGGTGTGTGAAGTCACAGAATGGAGGTGTGTGAAGTCATAGAATGGAGGTGTGTGAAGTCAAAATGGAGGTGTGTGAACTCATAAAATGGAGATGTGTGAAGTCATGGAATGGAGGTGTGTGAAGTCCAAGAATATATGTGTGTGAAGTCAAACAATGGTGGTGTGTGAAGTCACAGAATGCAGGTTTGTTAAGTCAAAGAATGGAAGTGTGTGAAGTCAAAATGGAGGTGTGTGAAGTCATAGAATGGAGGTGTGTGAAGTCATAGAATGGATGTTTTTTAAGTAAGAATGAAGGTGTGTTAAGTCATAGAATGGAGGTGTGTGAACGCACAGAGTGGAGGTGTGTGAAGTCATAGAATGGAGCTTTGTTATGACATAATGGAGGTGTGTGAACTCACAGAATGGAGGTGTGCGAACTCAGAATGGCGGTGTGTGAAGTCACAGAATGGAGGTGTGTTAAGTCACAGAACGGAGGTTTTGGAACTCAGAATGGAGGTGTGTGAAGTCACAGAATGGAGGTGTGTGAAGTCATAGAATGGAGGTGTGTGAAATCATAGAATGGAGGTGTGGGAAGTCAGAGAATGGAGCTGTGTGAAGTCAGAATAGAGGTGTGCGAAGTCACAGAATGGAGGTGTGTGAAGTCATTTTATGGAGCTGTGTGAAGTCAGAATGGAGGTGTGTGAAGTCACAGAATGGAGGTGTGTGAACTCAGAATGGAGGTGTGTGAAGTCACAGAATCTAGGTGTGTGAAGTCATAGAATGGAGGTGTGTGAAGTCAGAGAATGGAGGTGTGTGAAGTCATAATGGAGGCCTGTGAAGTCACAGAATTCAGGTGTGTGAAGTCACAGAATGGAGGTGTGTGAAGTCATAGAATGGAGGTGTGTGAAGTCAGAACGGAGGTGTGTGAACTCAGATTGGAGGTGTGGGAAGTCACAATGGAGGTGTGTGAAGTTATAGAATGGAGGTGTGTGAAGTCACAGAATGGAGGGGTGTGAAGTCAAAGATTGGAGGTGTGTGAAGTCATAGAATGGGGGTGTGTGAACTCATAGAATGGAGGTGTGTGAAGTCATAGAATGGAGGTGTGTGAAGTCACAGAATGAAGGTGCGTTAAGTCACAGAATGGAGGTTTGTGAACTCAGACTGTAGGTGTGTGAAGTCACAGAATGGAGGTGTGGGAATTCATAGAATGGAGTTGTGTGAAGTCACAGAATGGAGTTGTGTGAATTAATAGAATGGAGGTGTGAGAAATTATAGAATGGAGGTGTGTGAAGTCACAGAATGGAGGTGTGTGAAGTCACAGAATGGAGGTGTGTGAACTCACAATGGAGGTGTGTGAAATCAGAGAATTGTGGTGTGTGAAGTCATAGAATGGAATTGTGTGAAGTCATAGAATGGAGGTGTGTGAAGTGAGAATTGAGGTGTGTGAAGTCACGGAATTGAGGTGTGTGAACTCAGAATGGAAGTGTGTGAAGTCACAGAATGGAGGTTTGTGAAGTCATAGAATGGAGGTGTGTGAAGTCATAGAATGGATGTTTCTGAAGTAGAATGAAGGTGTGTGAAGTCATAGAATGGAGGTGTGTGAAGTCAAAATGGAAGTGTGTGAACTCATAAAATGGAGATGTGCAAAGTCATGGAATGGAGGTGTGTGAAGTCCAAGAATATAGGTTGTGAAGTCAAACAATGGTGGGGTGTGAAGTCACAGAATGCAGGTGTGTTAAGTCAAAGAATGGCAGTGTGTGAAGTCAAAATGGAGGTGTGTGAAGTCACAGAATGGAGGTGTGTGAAGTCACAGAATGAAGGTGTTTGAAGTCAAAATTGTGGTATGTGAAGTCACAAATGGAGGTGTCTGAAGTCAGAATGCAGCTCTGTGAAACCATAGAATGGAGGTGTGTGAAGTCAGAATGGAGGTGTGTGAACTCATACAATGGAGTGTGTAAAGTCACAATGGGGGTGTGTGAAGTCATAGAATGGGGGTGTGTGAAGTCAAATTGGAGGTGTGTGAAATCACAGAATGGAGGTGTGTCAACTCAGAAATGAGGTGTGTGAAGTCATAGAATGGAAGTGTGTGAAATCATAGAATGGAGGTGTGTGAAGTCAAAGAATTGAGGTTTGGGAATTCAGAATGGAGGTGTGTGAAGTCAGGATGGAGGTGGGTGAAGTCACAGAATGGAAGTGTGGGAACTCAGAATGGAGGTGTGTGGTCACAGAACGGAGGTTTGTGAAGTCATAGAATGGAGGTGCCTGAAGTCATAGAATGGATGTTTCTGAAGTGAGAACGAAGGTGTATGAAGTCAAAGAATGGAGGTCTGTGAAGTCAAAATCGAGGTGTGTGATTCATAGAATGGAGGTGTGTGAACTCATAGAATGGAGGTGTGTGAAGTCATGGAATGGAGGTGTGTGAAGTCAAAGAATGGAGGTGTGTGAAGTCAAACAATAAAGGTGTGTGAAGTCACAGAATGGAGGTGTGTGAACTCATAGAATGGAGGTGCATGCAGTCAAAGAATGGAGGTGTGTGAATTCATCGAATGGAGGTGTGTGAAGTCATGGAATGGAGGTGTGTGAAGTCAGATGGAGTTGTGTGAAGTCATAGAATGGAGGTGTGTGAAGTCAGAATGGAGGTGTGTGAAGTCTTAGAATGGAGGTGTGGGAAGTCATAGCATGGAGTTGTGTGAAGTCACAGAATGTAGGTGTGTGAATTAATAGAATGGAGGTGTGAGAAATCATAGAATGGAGGTGCGAGAACTCACAGAATGGAGGTGTGTGAACTCAGAATGGATGTGTGTGAACTCACAATGGAGGTGTGTGAAATCAAAGAATGGAGGTGTGTGAAGTCATAGAATGGAATTGTGTGAAGTCATAGAATGGAGGTGTGTGAAGTGAGAATTGAGGTGTGTGAAGTCACGGAATTGAGGTGTGTGAACTCAGAATGGAGGTGTGTGAAGTCACAGAATGGAGGTTTGTGAAGTCATAGAATGGAGGTGTGTGAAGTCATAGAATGGATGTTTCTGAAGTAGAATGAAGGTGTGTGAAGTCATAGAATGGAGGTGTGGGAAGTCACAATGGAGGTGTGTGAAGTTATAGAATGGAGGTGTGTGAAGTCACAGAATGGAGGGGTGTGAAGTCAAAGATTGGAGGTGTGTGAAGTCATAGAATGGGGGTGTGTGAACTCATAGAATGGAGGTGTGTGAAGTCATAGAATGGAGGTGTGTGAAGTCACAGAATGAAGGTGCGTTAAGTCACAGAATGGAGGTTTGTGAACTCAGACTGTAGGTGTGTGAAGTCACAGAATGGAGGTGTGGGAAGTCATAGAATGGAGTTGTGTGAAGTCACAGAATGGAGTTGTGTGAATTAATAGAATGGAGGTGTGAGAAATCATAGAATGGAGGTGTGTGAAGTCACAGAATGGAGGTGTGTGAAGTCACAGAATGGAGGTGTGTGAACTCACAATGGAGGTCTGTGAAATCAGAGAATTGTGGTGTGTGAAGTCATAGAATGGAATTGTGTGAAGTCATAGAATGGAGGTGTGTGAAGTGAGAATTGAGGTGTGTGAAGTCACGGAATTGCGGTGTGTGAATTCAGAATGGAAGTGTGTGAAGTCACAGAATGGAGGTTTGTGAAGTCATAGAATGGAGGTGTGTGAAGTCATAGAATGGATATTTCTGAAGTAGAATGAAGGTGTGTGAAGTCATAGAATGGAGGTGTGTGAAGTCAAAATGGAGGTGTGTGAACTCATAAAATGGAGATGTGCAAAGTCATGGAATGGAGGTGTGTGAAGTCCAAGAATATAGGTTGTGAAGTCAAACAATGGTGGGGTGTGAAGTCACAGAATGCAGGTGTGTTAAGTCAAAGAATGGCAGTGTGTGAAGTCAAAATGGAGGTGTGTGAAGTCACAGAATGGAGGTGTGTGATGTCACAGAATGAAGGTGTTTGAAGTCAAAATTGTGGTATGTGAAGTCACAAATGAAGGTGTCTGAAGTCAGAATGCAGCTCTGTGAAACCATAGAATGGAGGTGTGTGAAGTCAGAATGGAGGTGTGTGAACTCATACAATGGAGTGTGTAAAGTCACAATGGGGGTGTGTGAAGTCATAGAATGGGGGTGTGTGAAGTCAAATTGGAGGTGTGTGAAATCACAGAATGGAGGTGTGTCAACTCAGAAATGAGGTGTGTGAAGTCATAGAATGGAAGTGTGTGAAATCATAGAATGGAGGTGTGTGAAGTCAAAGAATTGAGGTTTGGGAATTCAGAATGGAGGTGTGTGAAGTCAGGATGGAGGTGGGTGAAGTCACAGAATGAAAGTGTGGGAACTCAGAATGGAGGTGTGTGGTCACAGAACGGAGGTTTGTGAAGTCATAGAATGGAGGTGCCTGAAGTCATAGAATGGATGTTTCTGAAGTGAGAACGAAGGTGTATGAAGTCAAAGAATGGAGGTCTGTGAAGTCAAAATCGAGGTGTGTGATTCATAGAATGGAGGTGTGTGAACTCATAGAATGGAGGTGTGTGAAGTCCAAGAATATAGGTTGTGAAGTCAAACAATGGTGGGGTGTGAAGTCACAGAATGCAGGTGTGTTAAGTCAAAGAATGGCAGTGTGTGAAGTCAAAATGGAGGTGTGTGAAGTCACAGAATGGAGGTGTGTGAAGTCACAGAATGAAGGTGTTTGAAGTCAAAATTGTGGTATGTGAAGTCACAAATGGAGGTGTCTGAAGTCAGAATGCAGCTCTGTGAAACCATAGAATGGAGGTGTGTGAAGTCAGAATGGAGGTGTGTGAAGTCAGAATGGAGGTGTGTGAACTCATAGAATGGAGTGTGTTAAGTCACAATGGGGGTGTGGGAAGTCATAGAATGGGGTGTGTGAAGTCAAATTGGAGGTGTGTGAAATCACAGAATGGAGGTGTGTCAACTCAGAAATGAGGTGTGTGAAGTCATAGAATGGAAGAGTGTGAAATCATAGAATGGAGGTGTGTGAAGTCAAAGAATTGAGGTTTGTGAAGTCAGAATGGAGGTGTGTGAAGTCAGGATGGAGGTGGGTGAAGTCACAGAATGGAGGTGTGGGAACTCAGAATGGAGGTGTGTGGTCACAGAACGGAGGTTTGTGAAGTCATAGAATGGAGGTGCCTGAGGTCATAGAATGGATGTTTCTGAAGTGAGAACGAAGGTGTATATAGTCAAAAAATGGAGGTCTGTGAAGTCAAAATCGAGGTGTGTGAATCATAGAATGGAGGTGTGTGAACTCATAGAATGGAGGTGTGTGAAGTCATGGAATGGAGGTGTGTGAAGTCAAAGAATGGAGGTGTGTGAAGTCAAACAATAAAGGTGTGTGAAGTCACAGAATGGAGGTGTGTGAACTCATAGAATGGAGGTGCATTCAGTCAAAGAATGGAGGTGTGTGAATTCATCGAATGGAGGTGTGTGAAGTCATGGAATGGAGGTGTGTGAAGTCAGATGGAGTTGTGTGAAGTCATAGAATGGAGGTGTGTGAAGTCAGAATGGAGGTGTGTGAAGTCATAGAATGGAGGTGTGTGAAGTCATAGAATGGAGGTGTGTGAAGTCATAGAATGGAGGTGTGTGAAGTCACAGAATGAAGGTGCGTTAAGTCACAGAATGGAGGTTTGTGAACTCAGACTGTAGGTGTGTGAAGTCACAGAATGGAGGTGTGTGAAGTCATAGAATGGAGGTGTGTGAAGTCAAAATGGAGGTGTGTGAACTCATAAAATGGAGATGTGTGAAGTCATGGAATGGAGGTGTGTGAAGTCCAAGAATATATGTGTGTGAAGTCAAACAATGGTGGTGTGTGAAGTCACAGAATGCAGGTTTGTTAAGTCAAAGAATGGAAGTGTGTGAAGTCAAAATGGAGGTGTGTGAAGTCATAGAATGGAGGTGTGTGAAGTCATAGAATGGATGTTTTTTAAGTAAGAATGAAGGTGTGTTAAGTCATAGAATGGAGGTGTGTGAACGCACAGAGTGGAGGTGTGTGAAGTCATAGAATGGAGCTTTGTTATGTCATAATGGAGGTGTGTGAAGTCACAGAATGGAGGTGTGCGAACTCAGAATGGCGGTGTGTGAAGTCACAGAATGGAGGTGTGTTAAGTCACAGAACGGAGGTTTTGGAACTCAGAATGGAGGTGTGTGAAGTCACAGAATGGAGGTGTGTGAAGTCATAGAATGGAGGTGTGTGAAATCATAGAATGGAGGTGTGGGAAGTCAGAGAATGGAGCTGAGTGAAGTCAGAATAGAGGTGTGCGAAGTCACAGAATGGAGGTGTGTGAAGTCATTTTATGGAGCTGTGTGAAGTCAGAATGGAGGTGTGTGAAGTCACAGAATGGAGGTGTGTGAACTCAGAATGGAGGTGTGTGAAGTCACAGAATCTAGGTGTGTGAAGTCATAGAATGGAGGTGTGTGAAGTCAGAGAATGGAGGTGTGTGAAGTCATAATGGAGGCCTGTGAAGTCACAGAATTCAGGTGTGTGAAGTCACAGAATGGAGGTGTGTGAAGTCATAGAATGGAGGTGTGTGAAGTCAGAACGGAGGTGTGTGAACTCAGATTGGAGGTGTGGGAAGTCACAATGGAGGTGTGTGAAGTTATAGAATGGAGGTGTGTGAAGTCACAGAATGGAGGGGTGTGAAGTCAAAGATTGGAGGTGTGTGAAGTCATAGAATGGGGGTGTGTGAACTCATAGAATGGAGGTGTGTGAAGTCATAGAATGGAGGTGTGTGAAGTCACAGAATGAAGGTGCGTTAAGTCACAGAATGGAGGTTTGTGAACTCAGACTGTAGGTGTGTGAAGTCACAGAATGGAGGTGTGGGAATTCATAGAATGGAGTTGTGTGAAGTCACAGAATGGAGTTGTGTGAATTAATAGAATGGAGGTGTGAGAAATTATAGAATGGAGGTGTGTGAAGTCACAGAATGGAGGTGTGTGAAGTCACAGAATGGAGGTGTGTGAACTCACAATGGAGGTGTGTGAAATCAGAGAATTGTGGTGTGTGAAGTCATAGAATGGAATTGTGTGAAGTCATAGAATGGAGGTGTGTGAAGTGAGAATTGAGGTGTGTGAAGTCACGGAATTGAGGTGTGTGAACTCAGAATGGAAGTGTGTGAAGTCACAGAATGGAGGTTTGTGAAGTCATAGAATGGAGGTGTGTGAAGTCATAGAATGGATGTTTCTGAAGTAGAATGAAGGTGTGTGAAGTCATAGAATGGAGGTGTGTGAAGTCAAAATGGAGGTGTGTGAACTCATAAAATGGAGATGTGCAAAGTCATGGAATGGAGGTGTGTGAAGTCCAAGAATATAGGTTGTGAAGTCAAACAATGGTGGGGTGTGAAGTCACAGAATGCAGGTGTGTTAAGTCAAAGAATGGCAGTGTGTGAAGTCAAAATGGAGGTGTGTGAAGTCACAGAATGGAGGTGTGTGAAGTCACAGAATGAAGGTGTTTGAAGTCAAAATTGTGGTATGTGAAGTCACAAATGGAGGTGTCTGAAGTCAGAATGCAGCTCTGTGAAACCATAGAATGGAGGTGTGTGAAGTCAGAATGGAGGTGTGTGAACTCATACAATGGAGTGTGTAAAGTCACAATGGGGGTGTGTGAAGTCATAGAATGGGGGTGTGTGAAGTCAAATTGGAGGTGTGTGAAATCACAGAATGGAGGTGTGTCAACTCAGAAATGAGGTGTGTGAAGTCATAGAATGGAAGTGTGTGAAATCATAGAATGGAGGTGTGTGAAGTCAAAGAATTGAGGTTTGGGAATTCAGAATGGAGGTGTGTGAAGTCAGGATGGAGGTGGGTGAAGTCACAGAATGGAAGTGTGGGAACTCAGAATGGAGGTGTGTGGTCACAGAACGGAGGTTTGTGAAGTCATAGAATGGAGGTGCCTGAAGTCATAGAATGGATGTTTCTGAAGTTAGAACGAAGGTGTATGAAGTCAAAGAATGGAGGTCTGTGAAGTCAAAATCGAGGTGTGTGATTCATAGAATGGAGGTGTGTGAACTCATAGAATGGAGGTGTGTGAAGTCATGGAATGGAGGTGTGTGAAGTCAAAGAATGGAGGTGTGTGAAGTCAAACAATAAAGGTGTGTGAAGTCACAGAATGGAGGTGTGTGAACTCATAGAATGGAGGTGCATGCAGTCAAAGAATGGAGGTGTGTGAATTCATCGAATGGAGGTGTGTGAAGTCATGGAATGGAGGTGTGTGAAGTCAGATGGAGTTGTGTGAAGTCATAGAATGGAGGTGTGTGAAGTCAGAATGGAGGTGTGTGAAGTCTTAGAATGGAGGTGTGGGAAGTCATAGCATGGAGTTGTGTGAAGTCACAGAATGGAGGTGTGTGAATTAATAGAATGGAGGTGTGAGAAATCATAGAATGGAGGTGCGAGAACTCACAGAATGGAGGTGTGTGAACTCAGAATGGATGTGTGTGAACTCACAATGGAGGTGTGTGAAATCAAAGAATGGAGGTGTGTGAAGTCATAGAATGGAATTGTGTGAAGTTATAGAATGGAGGTGTGTGAAGTGAGAATTGAGGTGTGTGAAGTCACGGAATTGAGGTGTGTGAACTCAGAATGGAGGTGTGTGAAGTCACAGAATGGAGGTTTGTGAAGTCATAGAATGGAGGTGTGTGAAGTCATAGAATGGATGTTTCTGAAGTAGAATGAAGGTGTATGAAGTCATAGAATGGAGGTGTGTGAAGTCAAAATGGAGGTGTGTGAACTCATAAAATGGAGATGTGCGAAGTCATGGAATGGAGGTGTGTGAAGTCCAAGAATATAGGTTGTGAAGTCAAACAATGGTGGGGTGTGAAGTCACAGAATGCAGGTGTGTTAAGTCAAAGAATGGAAGTGTGTGAAGTCAAAATGGAGGTGTGTGAAGTCACAGAATGCAGGTGTGTGAAGTCACAGAATGAAGGTGTTTGAAGTCAAAATTGTGGTGTGTGAAGTCACAAATGGAGGTGTCTGAAGTCAGAATGCAGCTCTGTGAAACCATAGAATGGAGGTGTGTGAAGTCAGAATGGAGGTGTGTGAACTCATAGAATGGAGTGTGTTAAGTCACAATGGGGGTGTGTGAAGTCATAGAATGGGGTGTGTGAAGTCAAATTGGAGGTGTGTGAAATCACAGAATGGAGGTGTGTCAACTCAGAAATGAGGTGTGTGAAGTCATAGAATGGAAGAGTGTGAAATCATAGAATGGAGGTGTGTGAAGTCAAAGAAATGAGGTTTGTGAAGTCAGAATGGAGGTGTGTGAAGTCAGGATGGAGGTGGGTGAAGTCACAGAATGGAGGTGTGGGAACTCAGAATGGAGGTGTGTGGTCACAGAACGGAGGTTTGTGAAGTCATAGAATTGAGGTGCCTGAGGTCATAGAATGGATGTTTCTGAAGTGAGAACGAAGGTGTATGAAGTCAAAAAATGGAGGTCTGTGAAGTCAAAATCGAGGTGTGTGAATCATAGAATGGAGGTGTGTGAACTCATAGAATGGAGGTGTGTGAAGTCATGGAATGGAGGTGTGTGAAGTCAAAGAATGGAGGTGTGTGAAATCAAACAATAAAGGTGTGTGAAGTCACAGAATGGAGGTGTGTGAACTCATAGAATGGAGGTGCATGCAGTCAAAGAATGGAGGTGTGTGAATTCATCGAATGGAGGTGTGTGAAGTCATGGAATGGAGGTGTGTGAAGTCAGATGGAGTTGTGTGAAGTCATAGAATGGAGGTGTGTGAAGTCAGAATGGAGGTGTGTGAAGTCATAGAATGGAGGTGTGTGAAGTCATAGAATGGAGGTGTGTGAAGTCATAGAATGGAGGTGTGTGAAGTCACAGAATGAAGGTGCGTTAAGTCACAGAATGGAGGTTTGTGAACTCAGACTGGAGGTGTGTGAAGTCACAGAATGGAGGTGTGTGAAGTCATAGAATGGAGGTGTGTGAAGTCAAAATGGAGGTGTGTGAACTCATAAAATGGAGATGTGTGAAGTCATGGAATGGAGGTGTGTGAAGTCCAAGAATATATGTGTGTGAAGTCAAACAATGGTGGTGTGTGAAGTCACAGAATGCAGGTTTGTTAAGTCAAAGAATGGAAGTGTGTGAAGTCAAAATGGAGGTGTGTGAAGTCACAGAATGGAGGTGTGTGAAGTCACAGAATGAAGGTGTCTGAAGTCAGAATGCAGCTGTGTGAAGCCATAGAATGGAGGTGTGTGAAGTCAGAATGGAGGTGTGTGAACTCATAGAATGGAGTGTGTGAAGTCACAATGGGGGTGTGTGAAGTTATAGAATGGGGGTGTGTGAAGTCAAATTGGAGGTGTGTGAAATCACAGAATGGATGTGTGTCAACTCAGAAATGAGGTTTGTGAAGTCATAGAATGGAGGTGTGTGAATTCATAGAATGGAAGTGTGTGAAATCATAGAATGGAGGTGTGTGATGTCAAAGAATTGAGGTTTGTGAAGTCAGAATGGAGGTGTGTGAAGTCAGATGGAGTTGTGTGAAGTCATAGAATGGAGGTGTGTGAAGTCAGAATGGAGGGGTGTGAAGTCATAGAATGGAGGTGTGTGATGTCAGAATGCAGGTGTGTGAACTCATAGAATGGAGGTGTGTGAAGTCACAATGCAGGTGTGCGAAGTCATAGAATGGAGGTGTGTGAGGTCATAGAATGCAGGTGTGTGAAGTCACAGAATGGAGGTGTGTGAAGTCATAGAATGGAGGTGTGTGAAGTCACAGAATGGAGGTGTGTGAAGTCAGAGAATGGAGGTTTGTGAAGTCATAGAATTTAGGTGTGTGAAGTCATAGAATGGAGGTGTGTGAAGTCACAGAATGGAGGTGTGTGAAATCACAAAATGGAGGTGTGTGAGCTCAGAATGGCGGTGTGTGAAGTCACAGAATGGAGGTGTGTGAAGTCATAGAATGGAGGTGTGTGAAGTCACACAATGGGGGTGTGTGAAGTCATAGAATGGAGGTGTGTGAAGTCATATAAGGGAGGTGTGTGAAGTCAAAGAATGGAGGTGTGTGAAGTGAGAATGGAGTTGTGTGAAGTCATAAAATGGAGGTGTGTGAAGTCACAATGCATTTGTGTGAACTCATAGAATGGAGGTCTGTGAAGTCACAATGTAGGTGTGTGAAATCACAGAATGGAGGTGTGTGAAGTCATAGAATGGAGGTGTGTGAAGTCACAGAATGGAGGTGTGTAAAGTCATATAAGGGAGGTGTGTGAAGTCAAAGAATGGAGGTGTGTGAAGTGAGAATGGAGTTGTGTGAAGTCATAAAATGGAGGTGTGTGAAGTCACAATGGAGGTGTGTGAAGTCATAGAATGGAGGTGTGTGAAGTCACAGAATGGAGGTGTGTGAAGTCATAGAATGGAGCTGTGTGAAGTCAGATTGGAGGTGTGTGAAGTCACAGAATGGAGGTGTGTGAACTCACAATGGAGGTGTGTGAAGTCACAGAATGGACGTGTGTGAAGTCATAGAATGGAGGTGTGTGAAGTCATAGAATGGATGTCTGTGAAGTCATAATGGAGGTGTGTGAAGTCACAGAATTGAGGTGTGTGAAGTCACAGAATGGAGGTGTGTGAAGTCATAGAATGGAGGTGTGTGAAGTCATAGAATGGAGGTGTGTGAAGTCATAGAATGGATGTTTTTTAAGTAAGAATGAAGGTGTGTTAAGTCATAGAATGGATGTGTGTGAACGCACAGAGTGGAAGTGTGTGAAGTCATAGAATGGAGCTTTGTGATGTCATAATGGAGGTGTGTGAAGTCACAGAATGGAGGTGTGCGAACTCAGAATGGCGGTGTGTGAAGTCACAGAATGGAGGTGTGTTAAGTCACAGAACGGAGGTTTTGGAACTCAGAATGGAGGTGTGTGAAGTCACAGAATGGAGGTGTGTGAAGTCATAGAATGGAGGTGTGTGAAATCATAGAATGGAGGTGTGGGAAGTCAGAGAATGGAGCTGTGTGAAGTCAGAATAGAGGTGTGCGAAGTCACAGAATGGAGGTGTGTGAAGTCATTTTATGGAGCTGTGTGAAGTCAGAATGGAGGTGTGTGAAGTCACAGAATGGAGGTGTGTGAACTCAGAATGGAGGTGTGTGAAGTCACAGAATCTAGGTGTGTGAAGTCATAGAATGGAGGTGTGTGAAGTCAGAGAATGGAGGTGTGTGACGTCATAATGGAGGCGTGTGAAGTCACAGAATTCAGGTGTGTGAAGTCACAGAATGGAGGTGTGTGAAGTCAGATTGGAGGTGTGGGAAGTCACAATGGAGGTGTGTGAAGTTATAGAATGGAGGTGTGTGAAGTCACAGAATGGAGGGGTGTGAAGTCAAAGATTGGAGGTGTGTGAAGTCATAGAATGGGGGTGTGTAAACTCATAGAATGGAGGTGTGTGAAGTCATAGAATGGAGGTGTGTGAAGTCACAGAATGAAGGTGCGTTAAGTCACAGAATGGAGGTTTGTGAACTCAGACTGTAGGTGTGTGAAGTCACAGAATGGAGGTGTGGGAAGTCATAGAATGGAGTTGTGTGAAGTCACAGAATGGAGTTGTGTGAAATAATAGAATGGAGGTGTGAGAAATCATAGAATGGAGGTGTGTGAAGTCACAGAATGGAGGTGTGTGAATTCACAGAATGGAGGTGTGTGAACTCACAATGGAGGTGTGTGAAATCAGAGAATTGTGGTGTGTGAAGTCATAGAATGGAATTGTGTGAAGTCATAGAATGGAGGTGTGTGAAGTGAGAATTGAGGTGTGTGAAGTCACGGAATTGAGGTGTGTGAACTCAGAATGGAAGTGTGTGAAGTCACAGAATGGAGGTTTGTGAAGTCATAGAATGGAGGTGTGTGAAGTCATAGAATGGATGTTTCTGAAGTAGAATGAAGGTGTGTGAAGTCATAGAATGGAGGTGTGTGAAGTCAAAATGGAGGTGTGTGAACTCATAAAATGGAGATGTGCGAAGTCATGGAATGGAGGTGTGTGAAGTCCAAGAATATAGGTTGTGAAGTCAAACAATGGTGTTGTGTGAAGTCACAGAATGCAGGTGTGTTAAGTCAAAGAATGGCAGTGTGTGAAGTCAAAATGGAGGTGTGTGAAGTCACAGAATGGAGGTGTGTGAAGTCACAGAATGAAGGTGTTTGAAGTCAAAATTGTGGTGTGTGAAGTAACAAATGGAGGTGTCTGAAGTCAGAATACAGCTCTGTGAAACCATGGAATGGAGGTGTGTGAAGTCATAGAATGGGGGTGTGTGAAGTCAAATTGGAGGTGTGTGAAATCACAGAATAGAGGTGTGTCAACTCAGATATGAGGTGTGTGAAGTCATAGAATGGAAGAGTGTGAAATCATAAAATGGAGGTGTGTGAAGTCAAAGAATTGAGGTTTGGGAATTCAGAATGGAGGTGTGTGAAGTCAGGATGGAGGTGGGTGAAGTCACAGAATGGAGGTGTGGGAACTCAGAATGGAGGTGTGTGGTCACAGAACGGAGGTTTGTGAAGTCATAGAATGGAGGTGCCTGAAGTCATAGAATGGATGTTTCTGAAGTGAGAACGAAGGTGTATGAAGTCAAAGAATGGAGGTCTGTGAAGTCAAAATCGAGGTGTGTGAATCATAGAATGGAGGTGTGTGAACTCATAGAATGGAGCTGTGTGAAGTCATGGAATAGAGGTGTGTGAAGTCAAAGAATGGAGGTGTGTGAAGTCAAACAATAAAGGTGTGTGAAGTCACAGAATGGAGGTGTGTGAACTCATAGAATGTAGGTGCATGCAGTCAAAGAATGGAGGTGTGTGAATTCATCGAATGGAGGTGTGTGAAGTCATGGAATGGAGGTGTGTGAAGTCAGATGGAGTTGTGTGAAGTCATAGAATGGAGGTGTGTGAAGTCAGAATGGAGGTGTGTGAAGTCATAGAATGGAGGTGTGTGAAGTCAGAATGGAGGTGTGTGAAATCATAGAATGGAGGTGTGTGAAGTCACAATGCAGGTGTGCGAAGTCATAGAGTGGAGGTGTGTGAGGTCATAGAATGCAGGTGTGTGAAGTCACAGAATGGAGGTGTGTGAAGTCATAGAATGGAGGTGTGTGAAGTCACAGAATGGAGATGTGTGAAGTCATAGAATGTAGGTGTGTGAAGTCATAGAATTTAGGTGTGTGAAGTCATAGAATGGAGGTGTGTGTAGTCAGAGAATGGAGGTGTGTGAAATCACAAAATGGAGGTGTGTGAACTCAGAATGGAGGTGTGTGAAGTCACAGAATGGAGATGTGTGAAGTCATAGAATGGAGGTGTGTGAAGTCACACAATGGGGGTGTGTGAAGTCATAGAATGGAGGTGTGTGAAGTCATAGAATGGAGGTGTGTGATGTCACAGAATGGAGGTGTGTGAAGTCAGAATAGATGTGTGCGAAGACAGAGAATGGAGCTGTGTGAAGTCAGAATGGAGCTGTGTGAAGTCATAGAATGGAGGTGAGTGAAGTCAGAATGGCGGTGTGTGAACTCATAGAATGATGGTGTGTGAAGTCACAATGGAGGTGTGTGAAGTCATAGAATAGAGGTTTCTGAAGTCACAGAATGGAGGTGTGTGAAGTCATAGAATGGAGGTGTGTGAAGTCAGATTGGAGGTGTGTGAAGTCATAGAGTGGAGGTGTGTCAACTCAGAAAGGAGGTGTGTGAAGGCATAGAATGTAGGTGTGTGAAGTCATAGAATGGAGGTGTGTGAAATCATAGAATGGAGGTGTGTGAAGTCACAGAAGTGAGGGGTGTGAAGTCAGAATGGAGGTGTGTGAAGTCAGAATGGAGGTGTATGAAGTCATAGAATGGAGGTGTGTGAATTCACAATGCATTTGTGTGAACTCAAAGAATGGAGGTCTGTGACGTCACAATGTAGGTGTGTGAAGTCACAGAATGGAGGAGTGTGAAGTCATAGAATGGAGGTGTGTGACGTCACAGAATGGAGGTGTGTGAAGTCATATATTGGAGGTTTGTGAAGTCATAGAATGGAGGTGTGTGAAGTAATAGAATGGAGGTGTGTCAAGTCACAGATTGAAGGTGTGTGAAGTCACAGAATGGGGGTGTGTGAACTCAGAATGGAGCTGTGTGAAGTCACAGAATGGATGTGTGAAGTCATAGAATGGATGTTTCTGAAGTAAGAATGAAGGTGTGTGAAGTCATAGAATGGAGGTGTGAAGTCATAATGGAGGCGTGTGAAGTCACAGAATTGAGGTGTGTGAAGTCACAGAATGGAGGTGTGTGAAGTCATAAAATGGAAGTGTGTGAAGTCAGAACAAAGGTGTTTGAACTCAGATTGGAGGTGTGGGAAGTCACAATGGAGGTGTGTGAAGTTATAGAATGGGGGTGTGTGAAGTCACAGAATGGAGCGGTGTGAAGTCAAAGACTGGAGGCGTGAGAATTCATAGAATGGAGGTGTGTGAACTCATAGAAAGGAGGTGTGTGAAGTCAAAGAATGAAGGCGCGTTAAGTCACAGAATGGAGGTTTGTGAACTCAGAATGGAGGTGTGTGAAGTCACAGAATGGAGGTGTGGGAAGTCATAGAATGGAGTTGTGTGAAGTCACAGAATGGAGGTGTGTGAATTAATAGAATCGAGGTGTGAGAAATCATAGAATGAAGGTGCGTGAACTCACAGAATGGAGGTGTGTGAACTCAGAATGGAGGTGTGTGAACTCACAATGGAGGTGTGTGAAGTCAAAGAATGGAGGTGTGTGAAGTGAGAATTGAGGTGTGTGAAGTCACGGAATTGAGGTGTGTGAACTCAGAATGGAGGTGTGTGAAGTCACAGAATGGAGGTTTGTGAAGTCATAGAATGGAGGTGTGTGAAGTCATAGAATGGATGTTTCTGAAGTAGAATGAAGGTGTGTGAAGTCATAGAATGGAGGTGTGTGAAGTCAAAATGGAGGTGTGTGAACTCATAAAATGGAGATGTGCGAAGTCATGGAATGGAGGTGTGTGAAGTCCAAGAATATAGGTTGTGAAGTCAAACAATGGTGGGCTGTGAAGTCACAGAATGCAGGTGTGTTAAGTCAAAGAATGGAAGTGTGTGAAGTCAAAATGGAGGTGTGTGAAGTCACAGAATGTAGGTGTGTGAAGTCACAGAATGAAGGTGTTTGAAGTCAAAATTGTGGTGTGTGAAGTCACAAATGGAGGTGTCTGAAGTCAGAATGCAGCTCTGTGAAAACAGAGAATGGAGGTGTGTGAAGGCAGAATGTAGGTGTGTGAACTCATAGAATGGAGTGTGTTAAGTCACAATGGGGGTGTGTGAAGTCATAGAATGGGGGTGTGTGAAGTCAAATTGGAGGTGTGTGAAATCACAGAATGGAGGTGTGTCAACTCAGAAATGAGGTGTGTGAAGTCATAGAATGGAAGAGTGTGAAATCATAGAATGGAGGTGTGTGAAGTCAAAGAATTGAGGTTTGTGAAGTCAGAATGGAGGTGTGTGAAGTCAGGATGGAGGTGGGTGAAGTCACAGAATGGAGGTGTGGGAACTCAGAATGGAGGTGTGTGGTCACAGAACGGAGGTTTGTGAAGTCATAGAATGGAGGTGCCTGAAGTCATAGAATGGATGTTTCTGAAGTGAGAACGAAGGTGTATGAAGTCAAAGAATGGAGGTCTGTGAAGTCAAAATGGAGGTGTGTGAATCATAGAATGGAGGTGTGTGAATTCATAGAATGGAGGTGTGTGAAGTCATGGAACGTAGGTGTGTGAAGTCAAATAATGGAGGTGTGTGAAGTCAAACAATAAAGGTGTGTGAAGTCACAGAAAGGAGGTGTGTGAAATCATAGAATGGAGGTGTGTTAAGTCACAGAAGTGAGGTGTGTGAAGTCAGAATGGAGGTGTGTGAAGTCAGAATGGAGGTGTATGAAGTCATAGAATGGAGGTGTGTGAATTCACAATGCATTTGTGTGAACTCAAAGAGTGGAGGTCTGTGAAGTCACAATGTAGGTGTGTGAAGTCACAGAATGGAGGTGTGTGAAGTCATAGAATGGAGGTGTGTGACGTCACAGAATGGAGGTGTGTGAAGTCATATATTGGAGGTTTGTGAAGTCATAGAATGGAGGTGTGTGAAGTAATAGAATGGAGGTGTGTGAAGTCACAGATTGAAGATGTGTGAAGTCACAGAATGGGGGTGTGTGAACTCAGAATGGAGGTGTGTGAAGTCACAGAATGGAGGTGTGTGAAGTCATAGAATGGATGTTTCTGAAGTAAGAATGAAGGTGTGTGAAGTCATAGAATGGAGGTGTGAAGTCATAATGGAGGCGTGTGAAGTCACAGAATTGAGGTGTGTGAAGTCACAGAATGGAGGTGTGTGAAGTCATAGAATGGAAGTGTGTGAAGTCAGAACGAAGGTGTGTGAACTCAGATTGGAGGTGTGGGAAGTCAAAATGGAGGTGTGTGAAGTTATAGAATGGGGGTGTGTGAAGTCACAGAATGGAGGGGTGTGAAGTCAAAGACTGGAGGCGTGAGAATTCATAGAATGGAGGTGTGTGAACTCATAGAAAGGAGGTGTGTGAAGTCACAGAATGAAGGTGCGTTAAGTCACAGAATGGAGGTTTGTGAACTCAGAATGGAGGTGTGTGAAGTCACAGAATGGAGGTGTGGGAAGTCATAGAATGGAGTTGTGTGAAGTCACAGAATGGAGGTGTGTGAATTAATAGAATCGAGGTGTGAGAAATCATAGAATGGAGGTGCGTGAACTCACAGAATGGAGGTGTGTGAACTCAGAATGGAGGTGTGTGAACTCACAATGGAGGTGTGTGAAGTCAAAGAATGGAGGTGTGTGAAGTCATAGAATGGAATTGTGTGAAGTCATAGAATGGAGGTGTGTGAAGTGAGAATTGAGGTGTGTGAAGTCACGGAATTGAGGTGTGTGAACTCAGAATGGAGGTGTGTGAAGTCACAGAATGGAGGTTTGTGAAGTCATAGAATGGAGGTTTGTGAAGTCATAGAATGGATGTTTCTGAAGTAGAATGAAGGTGTGTGAAGTCATAGAATGGAGGTGTGTGAAGTCAAAATGGAGGTGTGTGAACTCATAAAATGAAGATGTGCGAAATCATGGAATGGAGGTTTGTGAAGTCCAAGAATATAGGTTGTGAAGTCAAACAATGGTGGGGTGTGAAGTCACAGAATGCAGGTGTGTTAAGTCAAAGAATGGAAGTGTGTGAAGTCAAAATGGAGGTGTGTGAAGTCACAGAATGGAGGTGAGTGAAGTCACAGAATGAAGGTGTTTGAAGTCAAAATTGTGGTGTGTGAAGTCACAAATGGAGGTGTCTGAAGTCAGAATGCAGCTCTGTGAAACCATAGAATGGAGGTGTGTGAAGTCAGAATGGAGGTGTGTGAACTCATAGAATGGAGTGTGTTAAGTCACAATGGGGGTGTGTGAAGTCAGAGAATGGGGGTGTGTGAAGTCAAATTGGAGGTGTGTGAAATCACAGAATGGAGGTGTGTCAACTCAGAAATGAGGTGTGTAGTCATAGAATGGAAGAGTGTGAAATCATAGAATGGAGGTGTGTGAAGTCAAAGAATTGAGGTTTGTGAAGTCAGAATGGAGGTGTGTGAAGTCAGGATGGAGGTGGGTGAAGTCACAGAATGGAGGTGTGGGAACTCAGAATGGAGGTGTGTGGTCACAGAACGGAGGTTTGTGAAGTCATAGAATGGAGGTGCCTGAAGTCATAGAATGGATGTTTCTGAAGTGAGAACGAAGGTGTATGAAGTCAAAGAATGGAGGTGTGTGAAGTCAAAATGGAGGTGTGTGATTCATAGAATGGAGGTGTGTGAACTCATAGAATGGAGGTGTGTGAAGTCATGGAATGGAAGTGTGTGAAGTCAAAGAATGGAGGTATGTGAAGTCAAAATGGAGGTGTGTGAATCATAGAATGGAGGTGTGTGAATTCATAGAATGGAGGTGTGTGAAGTCATGGAACGTAGGTGTGTGAAGTCAAAGAATGGAGGTGTGTGAAGTCAAACAATAAAGGTGTGTGAAGTCACAGAAAGGAGGTGTGTGAAATCATAGAATGGAGGTGTGTTAAGTCACAGAAGTGAGGTGTGTGAAGTCAGAATGGAGGTGTGTGAAGTCAGAATGGAGGTGTATGAAGTCATAGAATGGAGGTGTGTGAATTCACAATGCATTTGTGTGAACTCAAAGAATGGAGGTCTGTGAAGTCACAATGTAGGTGTGTGAAGTCACAGAATGGAGGTGTGTGAAGTCATAGAATGGAGGTGTGTGACGTCACAGAATGGAGGTGTGTGAAGTCATATATTGGAGGTTTGTGAAGTCATAGAATGGAGGTGTGTGAAGTAATAGAATGGAGGTGTGTGAAGTCACAGATTGAAGATGTGTGAAGTCACAGAATGGGTGTGTGTGAACTCAGAATTGAGGTGTGTGAAGTCACAGAATGGAGGTGTGTAAAGTCATAGAATGGATGTTTCTGAAGTAAGAATGAAGGTGTGTGAAGTCATAGAATGGAGGTGTGAAGTCATAATGGAGGCGTGTGAAGTCACAGAATTGAGGTGTGTGAAGTCACAGAATGGAGGTGTGTGAAGTCATAGAATGGAAGTGTGTGAAGTCAGAACGAAGGTGTGTGAACTCAGATTGGAGGTGTGGGAAGTCAAAATGGAGGTGTGTGAAGTTATAGAATGGGGGTGTGTGAAGTCACAGAATGGAGGGGTGTGAAGTCAAAGACTGGAGGCGTGAGAATTCATAGAATGGAGGTGTGTGAACTCATAGAAAGGAGGTGTGTGAAGTCACAGAATGAAGGTGCGTTAAGTCACAGAATGGAGGTTTGTGAACTCAGAATGGAGGTGTGTGAAGTCACAGAATGGAGGTGTGGGAAGTCATAGAATGGAGTTGTGTGAAGTCACAGAATGGAGGTGTGTGAATTAATAGAATCGAGGTGTGAGAAATCATAGAATGGAGGTGCGTGAACTCACAGAATGGAGGTGTGTGAACTCAGAATGGAGGTGTGTGAACTCACAATGGAGGTGTTTGAAGTCAAAGAATGGAGGTGTGTGAAGTCATAGAATGGAATTGTGTGAAGTCATAGAATGGAGGTGTGTGAAGTGAGAATTGAGGTGTGTGAAGTCACGGAATTGAGGTGTGTGAACTCAGAATGGAGGTGTGTGAAGTCACAGAATGGAGGTTTGTGAAGTCATAGAATGGAGGCGTGTGAAGTCATAGAATGGATGTTTCTGAAGTAGAATGAAGGTGTGTGAAGTCATAGAATGGAGGTGTGTGAAGTCAAAATGGAGGTGTGTGAACTCATAAAATGAAGATGTGCGAAATCATGGAATGGAGGTTTGTGAAGTCCAAGAATATAGGTTGTGAAGTCAAACAATGGTGGGGTGTGAAGTCACAGAATGCAGGTGTGTTAAGTCAAAGAATGGAAGTGTGTGAAGTCAAAATGGAGGTGTGTGAAGTCACAGAATGGAGGTGAGTGAAGTCACAGAATGAAGGTGTTTGAAGTCAAAATTGTGGTGTGTGAAGTCACAAATGGAGGTGTCTGAAGTCAGAATGCAGCTCTGTGAAACCATAGAATGGAGGTGTGTGAAGTCAGAATGGAGGTGTGTGAACTCATAGAATGGAGTGTGTTAAGTCACAATGGGGGTGTGTGAAGTCAGAGAATGGGGGTGTGTGAAGTCAAATTGGAGGTGTGTGAAATCACAGAATGGAGGTGTGTCAACTCAGAAATGAGGTGTGTAGTCATAGAATGGAAGAGTGTGAAATCATAGAATGGAGGTGTGTGAAGTCAAAGAATTGAGGTTTGTGAAGTCAGAATGGAGGTGTGTGAAGTCAGGATGGAGGTGGGTGAAGTCACAGAATGGAGGTGTGGGAACTCAGAATGGAGGTGTGTGGTCACAGAACGGAGGTTTGTGAAGTCATAGAATGGAGGTGCCTGAAGTCATAGAATGGATGTTTCTGAAGTGAGAACGAAGGTGTATGAAGTCAAAGAATGGAGGTGTGTGAAGTCAAAATGGAGGTGTGTGATTCATAGAATGGAGGTGTGTGAACTCATAGAATGGAGGTGTGTGAAGTCATGGAATGGAAGTGTGTGAAGTCAAAGAATGGAGGTATGTGAAGTCAAAATGGAGGTGTGTGAATCATAGAATGGAGGTGTGTGAATTCATAGAATGGAGGTGTGTGAAGTCATGGAACGTAGGTGTGTGAAGTCAAAGAATGGAGGTGTGTGAAGTCAAACAATAAAGGTGTGTGAAGTCACAGAAAGGAGGTGTGTGAAATCATAGAATGGAGGTGTGTTAAGTCACAGAAGTGAGGTGTGTGAAGTCAGAATGGAGGTGTGTGAAGTCAGAATGGAGGTGTATGAAGTCATAGAATGGAGGTGTGTGAATTCACAATGCATTTGTGTGAACTCAAAGAATGGAGGTCTGTGAAGTCACAATGTAGGTGTGTGAAGTCACAGAATGGAGGTGTGTGAAGTCATAGAATGGAGGTGTGTGACGTCACAGAATGGAGGTGTGTGAAGTCATATATTGGAGGTTTGTGAAGTCATAGAATGGAGGTGTGTGAAGTAATAGAATGGAGGTGTGTGAAGTCACAGATTGAAGATGTGTGAAGTCACAGAATGGGGGTGTGTGAACTCAGAATTGAGGTGTGTGAAGTCACAGAATGGAGGTGTGTAAAGTCATAGAATGGATGTTTCTGAAGTAAGAATGAAGGTGTGTGAAGTCATAGAATGGAGGTGTGAAGTCATAATGGAGGCGTGTGAAGTCACAGAATTGAGGTGTGTGAAGTCACAGAATGGAGGTGTGTGAAGTCATAGAATGGAAGTGTGTGAAGTCAGAACGAAGGTGTGTGAACTCAGATTGGAGGTGTGGGAAGTCAAAATGGAGGTGTGTGAAGTTATAGAATGGGGGTGTGTGAAGTCACAGAATGGAGGGGTGTGAAGTCAAAGACTGGAGGCGTGAGAATTCATAGAATGGAGGTGTGTGAACTAATAGAAAGGAGGTGTGTGAAGTCACAGAATGAAGGTGCGTTAAGTCACAGAATGGAGGTTTGTGAACTCAGAATGGAGGTGTGTGAAGTCACAGAATGGAGGTGTGGGAAGTCATAGAATGGAGTTGTGTGAAGTCACAGAATGGAGGTGTGTGAATTAATAGAATCGAGGTGTGAGAAATCATAGAATGGAGGTGCGTGAACTCACAGAATGGAGGTGTGTGAACTCAGAATGGAGGTGTGTGAACTCACAATGGAGGTGTGTGAAGTCAAAGAATGGAGGTGTGTGAAGTCATAGAATGGAATTGTGTGAAGTCATAGAATGGAGGTGTGTGAAGTGAGAATTGAGGTGTGTGAAGTCACGGAATTGAGGTGTGTGAACTCAGAATGGAGGTGTGTGAAGTCACAGAATGGAGGTTTGTGAAGTCATAGAATGGAGGTGTGTGAAGTCATAGAATGGATGTTTCTGAAGTAGAATGAAGGTGTGTGAAGTCATAGAATGGAGGTGTGTGAAGTCAAAATGGAGGTGTGTGAACTCATAAAATGAAGATGTGCGAAATCATGGAATGGAGGTTTGTGAAGTCCAAGAATATAGGTTGTGAAGTCAAACAATGGTGGGGTGTGAAGTCACAGAATGCAGGTGTGTTAAGTCAAAGAATGGAAGTGTGTGAAGTCAAAATGGAGGTGTGTGAAGTCACAGAATGGAGGTGAGTGAAGTCACAGAATGAAGGTGTTTGAAGTCAAAATTGTGGTGTGTGAAGTCACAAATGGAGGTGTCTGAAGTCAGAATGCAGCTCTGTGAAACCATAGAATGGAGGTGTGTGAAGTCAGAATGGAGGTGTGTGAACTCATAGAATGGAGTGTGTTAAGTCACAATGGGGGTGTGTGAAGTCATAGAATGGGGGTGTGTGAAGTCAAATTGGAGGTGTGTGAAATCACAGAATGGAGGTGTGTCAACTCAGAAATGAGGTGTGTAGTCATAGAATGGAAGAGTGTGAAATCATAGAATGGAGGTGTGTGAAGTCACAGAATGGAGGTGTGTGAAGTCAGGATGGAGGAGGGTGAAGTCACAGAATGGAGGTGTGGGAACTCAGAATAGAGGTGTGTGGTCACAGAACGGAGGTTTGTGAAGTCATAGAATGGAGGTGCCTGAAGTCATAGAATGGATGTTTCTGAAGTGAGAACGAAGGTGTATGAAGTCAAAGAATGGAGGTGTGTGAAGTCAAAATGGAGGTGTGTGATTCATAGAATGGAGGTGTGTGAACTCATAGAATGGAGGTGTGTGAAGTCATGGAATGGAGGTGTGTGAAGTCAAAGGATGGAGGTGTGTGAAGTCAAACAATAAAGGTGTGTGAAGTCACAGAATGGAGGTGTGTGAACTCATAGAATGGAGGTGCATGCAGTCAAAGAATGGAGGTGTGTGAATTCATCGAATGGAGGTGTGTGAAGTCATGGAATGGAGGTGTGTGAAGTCAGATGGAGTTGTGTGAAGTCATAGAATGGAGGTGTGTGAAGTCAGAATGGAGGTGTGTGAAATCATAGAATGGAGGTGTGTGAAGTCACAATGCAGGTGTGCGAAGTCATAGAATGGAGGTGTGTGAAGTCACAGAATGGAGATGTGTGAAGTCATAGAATGTAGGTGTGTGAAGTCATAGAATTTAGTTGTGTGAAGTCATAGAATGGAGGTGTGTGTAGTCAGAGAATGGAGGTGTGTGAAATCACAAAATGGAGGTGTGTGAACCCAGAATGGAGGTGTGTGAAGTCACAGAATGGAGATGTGTGAAGTCATAGAATGGAGGTGTGTGAAGTCACACAATGGGGGTGTGTGAAGTCATGGAATGGAGGTGTGTGAAGTCAAAGAATGGAGGTGTGTGATGTCACAGAATGGAGGTGTGTGAAGTCATAGAATGGAGGGGTGTGAAGTCAGAATGGAGGTGTGTGAAGTCATAGAATGGAGGTGTGTGAAGTCATAGAATGGAGGTGTGTGAAGTCATAGAATGGATGTGTGTGAAGTCACAGAATGAAGGTGCGTTAAGTCACAGAATGGAGGTGTGTGAATTAATAGAATGGAGGTGTGAGAAATCATAGAATGGAGGTGCGTGAACTCACAGAATGGAGGTGTGTGAACTCACAATGGAGGTGTGTGAAGTCAAAGAATGGAGGTGTGTGAAGTCATAGAATGGAATTGTGTGAAGTCATAGAATGGAGGTGTGTGAAGTGAGAATCGAGGTGTGTGAAGTCACGGAATTGAGGTGTGTGAACTCAGAATGGAGGTGTGTGAAGTCACAGAATGGAGATGTGTGAAATCATAGAATGGAGGTGTGTGAAGTCACACAATGGGGGTGTGTGAAGTCATAGAATGGAGGTGTGTGAAGTCATAGAATGGAGGTGTGTGAAGTCACAGAATGGAGGTGTGTGAAGTCAGAATAGATGTGTGGGAAGACATAGAATGGAGCTGTGTGAAGTCAGAATGGATCTGTGTGAAGTCATAGAATGGAGGTGAGTGAAGTCAGAATGGCGGTGTGTGAACTCATAGAATGATGGTGTGTGAAGTCACAATGGAGGTGTGTGAAGTCATAGAATGGAGGTTTCTGAAGTCACAGAGTGGAGGTGTGTGAAGTCATAGAATGGAGCTGTGTGAAGACAGATTGGAGGTGTGTGAAGTCATAGAATGGAGGTGTGTGAAGTCAGATTGGACGTGTGTGAAGTCATAGAATGGAGGTGTGTGAAGTCATAGAATGGAGGTGTGTGAAATCATAGAATGGAGGTGTGTGAAGTCACAGAAGTGAGGTGTGTGAAGTCCGAATGGAGGTGTGTGAAGTCAGAATGGAGGTGTGTGAAGTCATAGAATGGAGGTGTGTGAATTCACAATGCATTTGTGTGAACTCAAAGAATGGAGGTCTGTGAAGTCACAATGTAGAATGCAGGTGTGTGAAGTCACAGAATGGAGGTGTGTGAAGTCATATATTGGAGGTTTGTGAAGTCATAGAATGGAGGTGTGTGAAGTAATAGAATGGAGGTGTGTCAAGTCACAGATTGAAGTTCTGTGAAGTCACAGAATGGGGGTGTGTGAACTCAGAATGGAGGTGTGTGAAGTCACAGAATGGAGGTGTGTGAAGTCATAGAATGGATGTTTCTGAAGTAAGAATAAAGGTGTGTGAAGTCATAGAATGGAGGTGTGTGAAGTCATAATGGAGGCGTGTGAAGTCACAGAATTGAGGTGTGTGAAGTCATAGAATGGAGGAGTGTGAATTCATAGAATGGAAGTGTGTGAAATCATAGAATGGAGGTGTGTGAAGTCAAACAATTGAGGTTTGTGAGGTCAGAATGGAGGTGTGTGAAGTCAGGATGGAGGTGGGTGAAGTCACAGAATGGAGGTGTGTGAGGTCATAGAATAGAGGTGTGTGAAGTCACAGAATGGAGGTGTGTGAAGTCATAGAATGGAGGTGTGTGAAGTCACAGAATGGAGGTGTGTGAACTCAGATTGGAGGTGTGGGAAGTCACAATGGAGGTGTGTGAAGTTATAGAATGGAGGTGTGTGAAGTCACAGAATGGAGGGATGTGAAGTCAAAGACTGGAGGTGTGTGAAGTCATAGAATGGAGATGTGTGAACTCATAGAGTGGAGGTGTGTGAAGTCACAGAATGAAGGTGCGTTATGTCACAGAATGGAGGTTTGTGAACTCAGAATGGAGGTGTGTGAAGTCACAGAATGGAGGTGTGGGAAGTCATAGAATGGAGTTGTGTGAAGTCACAGAATGGAGGTGTGTGAATTAATAGAATGGAGGTGTGAGAAATCATAGAATGGAGGTGCGTGAAGTCACAGAATGGAGGTGTGTGAACTCAGAATGGAGGTGTGTGAAGTCACAGAATGGAGGTGTGTGAACTCACAATGGAGGTGTGTGAAGTCAAAGCATGGAGGTGTGTGAAGTCATAGAATGGAATTGTGTGAAGTCATAGAATGGAGGTGTGTGAAATGAGAATTGAGGTGTGTGAAGTCACGGAATTGAGGTGTGTGAACTCAGAATGGAGGTGTGTGATGTCACAGAATGGAGGTTTGTGAAGTCATAGAATGGAGGTGTGTGAAGTCATAGAATGGATGTTTCTGAAGTAGAAGGAAGGTGTGTGAAGTCATAGAATGGAGGTGTGTGAAGTCAAAATGGAGGTGTGTGAACTCATAAAATGGAGATGTGTGAAGTCATGGAATGGAGGTGTGGGAAGTCCAAGAATAGAGGTGTGTGAAGTCAAACAATGCTGGTGTGTGAAGTCACAAAATGCAGGTGTGTTAAGTCAAAGAATGGAAGTGTGTGAAGACAAAATGGAGGTGTGTGAAGTCACAGAATGGAGGTGTGTGAAGTCACAGAATGAAGGTGTCTGAAGTCAGAATGCAGCTGTGTGAAGCCATAGAATGGAGGTGTGTTTAGTCAGAATGGAGGTGTGTGAACTCATAGAATGGAGTGTGTGAAGTCACAATGGGGGTGTGTGAAGTCATAGAATGGGGGTGTGTGAAGTCAAATTGGAGGTGTGTGAAATCACAGAATGGAGGTGTGTCAACTCAGAAATGAGGTGTGTGAAGTCATAGAATGGAGGAGTGTGAATTCATAGAATGGAAGTGTGTGAAATCATAGAATGGAGGTGTGTGAAGTCAAACAATTGAGGTTTGTGAGGTCAGAATGGAGGTGTGTGAAGTCAGGATGGAGGTGGGTGAAGTCACAGAATGGAGGTGTGTGAGGTCATAGAATAGAGGTGTGTGAAGTCACAGAATGGAGGTGTGTGAAGTCATAGAATGGAGGTGTGTGAAGTCACAGAATGGAGGTGTGTGAAGTCATAGAATGGAGGTGTGTGAAGTCATAGAATTTAGGTGTGTGAAGTCATAGAATGGAGTTATGTGAAGTCACACAATGGGGGTGTGTGAAGTCATAGAATGGAGGTGTGTGAAGTCATAGAATGGAGGTGTGTGAAGTCACAGAATGGAGGTGTGTGAAGTCAGAATAGATGTGTGCGAAGTCATAGAATGGAGCTGTGTGAAGTCAGAATGGATCTGTGTGAAGTCATAGAATGGAGGTGAGTGAAGTCAGAATGGCGGTGTGTGAACTCATAAAATGATGGTGTGTGAAGTCACAATGGAGGTGTGTGAAGTCATAGAATGGAGGTGTGTGAAGTCAGAATGGAGGTGTGTGAACTCATAGAATGGAAGTGTGTGAAGTCACAGAAGTGAGGTGTGTGAAGTCAGAATGGAGGTGTGTGAAGTCAGGATGGAGGTGTGTGGGGTCATAGAATGGAGGTGTGTGAATTCACAATGCATTTGTGTGAACTCATAGAATGGATGTCTGTGAAGTCACAATGCAGGTGTGTGAAGTCACAGAATGGAGGTGTGTGAAGTCATAGAATAGAGGTGTGTGAAGTCAATCAATGGTGGTGTGTGAAGTCACAAAATGCAGGTGTGTTAAGTCAAAGAATGGAAGTGTGTGAAGACAAAATGGAGGTGTGTGAAGTCACAGAATGGAGGTGTGTGAAGTCACAGAATGAAGGTGTCTGAAGTCAGAATGCAGCTGTGTGAAGCCATAGAATGGAGGTGTGTGAAGTCAGAATGGAGGTGTGTGAACTCATAGAATGGAGTGTGTGAAGTCACAATGGGGGTGTGTGAAGTCATAGAATGGGGGTGTGTGAAGTCAAATTGGAGGTGTGTGAAATCACAGAATGGAGGTGTGTCAACTCAGAAATGAGGTGTGTGAAGTCATAGAATGGAGGAGTGTGAATTCATAGAATGGAAGTGTGTGAAATCATAGAATGGAGGTGTGTGAAGTCAAACAATTGAGGTTTGTGAGGTCAGAATGGAGGTGTGTGAAGTCAGGATGGAGGTGGGTGAAGTCACAGAATGTAGGTGTGTGAGGTCATAGAATGGAGGTGTGTGAAGTCACAGAATGGAGGTGTGTGAAGTCATAGAATGGAGGTGTGTGAAGTCACAGAATGGAGGTGTGTGAAGTCATAGAATGGAGGTGTGTGAAGTCATAGAATTTAGGTGTGTGCAGTCATAGAATGGAGGTGTGTGAAGTCAGAGAATGGAGGTGTGTGAAATCACAAAATGGAGGTATGTGAACTCAGAATGGAGGTGTGTGAAGTCACAGAATGGAGATGTGTGAAGTATTAGAATGGAGTTGTGTGAAGTCACACAATGGGGGTGTGTGAAGTCATAGAATGGAGGTGTGTGAAGTCATAGAATGGAGGTGTGTGAAGTCACAGAATGGAGGTGTGTGAAGTCAGAATAGATGTGTGCGAAGTCATAGAATGGAGCTGTGTGAAGTCAGAATGGATCTGTGTGAAGTCATAGAATGGAGGTGAGTGAAGTCAGAATGGCGGTGTGTGAACTCATAGAATGATGGTGTGTGAAGTCACAATGGAGGTGTGTGAAGTCATAGAATGGAGGTTTGTGAAGTCACAGAATGGAGGTGTGTGAAGTCATAGAATGAAGGTGTGTGAAGTCAGATTGGAGGTGTGTGAAGTAATAGAATGGATGTGTGTCAACTCAAAAGGAGGTGCGTGAAGTCATAGAATGTAGGTGTGTGAAGTCATAGAATGGAGGTGTGTGAAATCATAGAATGGAAGTGTGTGAAGTCACAGAAGTGAGGTGTGTGAAGTCAGAATGGAGGTGTGTGAAGTCAGAATGGAGGTGTGTGGAGTCATAGAATGGAGGTGTGTGAATTCACAATGCATTTGTGTGAACTCATAGAATGGATGTCTGTGAAGTCACAATGTAGGTGTGTGAAGTCACAGAATGGAGGTGTGTGAAGTCATAGAATAGAGGTGTGTGAAGTCAATCAATGGTGGTGTGTGAAGTCACAAAATGCAGGTGTGTTAAGTCAAAGAATGGAAGTGTGTGAAGACAAAATGGAGGTGTGTGAAGTCACAGAATGGAGGTGTGTGAAGTCACAGAATGAAGGTGTCTGAAGTCAGAATGCAGCTGTGTGAAGCCATAGAATGGAGGTGTGTGAAGTCAGAATGGAGGTGTGTGAACTCATAGAATGGAGTGTGTGAAGTCACAATGGGGGTGTGTGAAGTCATAGAATGGGGGTGTGTGAATTCACAATGCATTTGTGTGAACTCATAGAATGGATGTCTGTGAAGTCACAATGTAGGTGTGTGAAGTCACAGAATGGAGGTGTGTGAAGTCATAGAATAGAGGTGTGTGAAGTCACAGAATGGAGGTGTGTGAAGTCATATATTGGAGGTTTGTGAAGTCATAGAATGGAGGTGTGTGAAGTAATAGAATGGAGGTGTGTCAAGTCACAGGTTGAAGGTGTGTGAAGTCACAGAATGGGGGTGTGTGAACTCAGAATGGAGGTGTGTGAACTCATAGAATGGAGTTGTGTGAAGTCACACAATGGGTGTGTGTGAAGTCATAGAATGGAGGTGTGTGAACTCATAGAATGGAGGTGTGTGAAGTCACAGAATGGTGTGTGAAGTCAGAATAGATGTATGCGAAGTCATAGAATGGAGCTGTGTGAAGTCAGAATGGAGCTGTGTGAAGTCATAGAATGGAGGTGAGTGAAGTCAGAATGGCGGTGTGTGAACTCATAGAATGATGGTGTGTGAAGTCACAATGGAGGTGTGTGAAGTCATAGAATGGAGGTTTCAGAAGTCACAGAATGGAGGTGTGTGAAGTCATAGAATGGAGGTGTGTGAAGTCAGATTGGAGGTGTGTGAAGTCATAGAATGGAGGTGTGTCAACTCAAAAGGAGGTGTGTGAAGTCATAGAATGTAGGTGTGTGAAGTCATATAATGGAGGTGTGTGAAATCATAGAATGGAGGTGTGTGAACTCACAGAAGTGAGGTGTGTGAAGTCGGAATGGAGGTGTGTGAAGTCAGAATGGAGGTGTGTGGAGTCATAGAATGGAGGTGTGTGAATTCACAATGCATTTGTGTGAACTCATAGAATGGAGGTCTGTGAAGTCACAATGTATTTGTGTGAAGTTTCAGAATGGAGGTGTGTGAAGTCATAGAATAGAGGTGTGTGAAGTCACAGAATGGAGGTGTGTGAAGTCATATATTGGAGGTTTGTGAAGTCATAGAATGGAGGTGTGTGAAGTAATAGAATGGAGGTGTGTCAAGTCACAGATTGAAGGTGTGTGAAGTCACAGAATGGGGGTGTGTGAACTAAGAATAGAGGTGTGTGAAGTCACAGAATGGAGGTGTGTGAAGTCATAGAATGGATGTTTCTGAAGTAAGAATGAAGGTGTGTGAAGTCCTAGAATGGAGGTGTGTGAAGTCATAATGGAGGCGTGTGAAGTCACAGAATTGAGGTGTGTGAAGTCACAGAATGTAGGTGTGAGAAGTCATAGAATGGAAGTGTGTGAAGTCAGAACGAAGGTGTGTGAATTCAGATTGGAGGTGTGGGAAGTCAAAATGGAGGTGTGTGAAGTTATAGAGGGAGGTGTGTGAAGTCACAGAATGGACGGGTTTGAAGTCAAAGACTGGAGGTGTGTGAAGTCATAGAATGGAGGTGTGTGAACTCATAGAATGGAGGTGTGTGAAGTCACAGAAAGAAGGTGCGTTAAGTCACAGAATGGAGGTTTGTGAACTCAGAATTGAGGTGTGTGAAGTCACAGAATGGAGGTGTGGGAAGTCATAGAATGGAGTTGTGTGAAGTCACAGAATGGAGGTGTGTGAATTAATAGAATGGAGGTGTGAGAAATCATAGAATGGAGGTGCGTGAAGTCACAGAATGGAGGTGTGTGAACTCAGTATGGAGGTGTGTGAAGTCACAGAATGGAGGTGTGTGAACTCACAATAGGAGGTGTGTGAAGTCAAAGAATGGAGGTGTGTGAAGTCGTAGAATGGAATTGTGTGAAGTCATAGAATGGAGGTGTGTGAAGTGAGAATTGAGGTGTGTGAAGTCACGGAATTGAGGTTTGTGAACTCAGAATGGAGGTGTGTGATGTCACAGAATGGAGGTTTGTGGAGTCATAGAATGGATGTGTGTGAAGTCATAGAATGGATGTTTCTGAAGTAGAATGAAGGTGTGTGAAGTCATAGAATGGAGGTGTGTGAAGTCAAAATGGAGGTGTGTGAACTCATAAAATGGAGATGTGTGAAGTCATGGAATGGAGGTGTGTGAAGTCCAAGAATATAGGTGTGTGAAGTCAACCAATGGTGGTGTGTGAAGTCACAGAATGCAGGTGTGTTAAGTCAAAGAATGGAAGTGTGTGAAGTCAAAATGGAGGTGTGTGAAGTCACAGAATGGAGGTGTGTGAAGTCACAGAATGAAGGTGTCTGAAGTCAGAATGCAGCTGTGTGAAGCCATAGAATGGAGGTGTGTGAAGTCAGAATGGAGTTGTGTGAACTCATAAAATGGAGTGTGTGAAGTCACAATGGGAGTGTGTGAAGTCATAGAATGGGGTGTGTGAACTCAAATTGGAGGTGTGTGAAATCAGAGAATGGAGGTGTTTCAACTCAGAAATGAGGTGTGTGAAGTCATACAATGGAGGAGTGTGAATTCATAGAATGGAAGTTTGTGAGATCATAGAATGGAGGTGTGTGAAGTCAAACAATTGAGGTTTCTGAGGTCAGAATGGAGGTGTGTGAAGTCAGGATGGAGGTGGGTGAAGTCACAGAATGGAGGTGTGTGAGGTCATAGAATGGAGGTGTGTGAAGTCACAGAATGGAGGTGTGTGAAGTCATAGAATGGAGGTGTGTGAAGTCACAGAATGGAGGTGTGTGAACTCACAATGGAGGTGTGTGAAGTCAAAGAATGGAGGTGTGTGAAGTCATAGAATGGAATTGTGTGAAGTCATAGAATGGAGGTGTGTGAAGTGAGAATCGAGGTGTGTGAAGTCACGGAATTGAGGTGTGTGAACTCAGAATGGAGGTGTGTGAAGTCACAGAATGGAGATGTGTGAAATCATAGAATGGAGGTGTGTGAAGTCACACAATGGGGGTGTGTGAAGTCATAGAATGGAGGTGTGTGAAGTCATAGAATGGAGGTGTGTGAAGTCACAGAATGGAGGTGTGTGAAGTCAGAATAGATGTGTGGGAAGACATAGAATGGAGCTGTGTGAAGTCAGAATGGATCTGTGTGAAGTCATAGAATGGAGGTGAGTGAAGTCAGAATGGCGGTGTGTGAACTCATAGAATGATGGTGTGTGAAGTCACAATGGAGGTGTGTGAAGTCATAGAATGGAGGTTTCTGAAGTCACAGAGTGGAGGTGTGTGAAGTCATAGAATGGAGCTGTGTGAAGACAGATTGGAGGTGTGTGAAGTCATAGAATGGAGGTGTGTGAAGTCAGATTGGACGTGTGTGAAGTCATAGAATGGAGGTGTGTGAAGTCATAGAATGGAGGTGTGTGAAATCTTAGAATGGAGGTGTGTGAAGTCACAGAAGTGAGGTGTGTGAAGTCCGAATGGAGGTGTGTGAAGTCAGAATGGAGGTGTGTGAAGTCATAGAATGGAGGTGTGTGAATTCACAATGCATTTGTGTGAACTCAAAGAATGGAGGTCTGTGAAGTCACAATGTAGAATGCAGGTGTGTGAAGTCACAGAATGGAGGTGTGTGAAGTCGTATATTGGAGGTTTGTGAAGTCATAGAATGGAGGTGTGTGAAATTATAGAATGGAGGTGTGTCAAGTCACAGATTGAAGTTCTGTGAAGTCACAGAATGGGGGTGTGTGAACTCAGAATGGAGGTGTGTGAAGTCACAGAATGGAGGTGTGTGAAGTCATAATGGAGGCGTGTGAAGTCACAGAATTGAGGTGTGTGAAGTCATAGAATGGAGGAGTGTGAATTCATAGAATGGAAGTGTGTGAAATCATAGAATGGAGGTGTGTGAAGTCAAACAATTGAGGTTTGTGAGGTCAGAATGGAGGTGTGTGAAGTCAGGATGGAGGTGGGTGAAGTCACAGAATGGAGGTGTGTGAGGTCATAGAATAGAGGTGTGTGAAGTCACGGAATGGAGGTGGAGGTGTGTGAAGTCATAGAATGGAGGTGTGTGAAGTCACAGAATGGAGGTGTGTGAACTCAGATTGGAGGTGTGGGAAGTCACAATGGAGGTGTGTGAAGTTATAGAATGGAGGTGTGTGAAGTCACAGAATGGAGGGATGTGAAGTCAAAGACTGGAGGTGTGTGAAGTCATAGAATGGAGATGTGTGAACTGATAGAGTGGAGGTGTGTGAAGTCACAGAATGAAGGTGCGTTATGTCACAGAATGGAGGTTTGTGAACTCAGAATGGAGGTGTGTGAAGTCACAGAATGGAGGTGTGGGAAGTCATAGAATGGAGTGTGTGAAGTCACAATGGGGGTGTGTGAAGTCATAGAATGGGGGTGTGTGAAGTCAAATTGGAGGTGTGTGAAATCACAGAATGGAGGTGTGTCAACTCAGAAATGAGGTGTGTGAAGTCATAGAATGGAGGAGTGTGAATTCATAGAATGGAAGTGTGTGAAATCATAGAATGGAGGTGTGTGAAGTCAAACAATTGAGGTTTGTGAGGTCAGAATGGAGGTGTGTGAAGTCAGGATGGAGGTGGGTGAAGTCACAGAATGGAGGTGTGTGAGGTCATAGATTAGAGGTGTGTGAAGTCACAGAATGGAGGTGTGTGAAGTCATAGAATGGAGGTGTGTGAAGTCACAGAATGGAGGTGTGTGAAGTCATAGAATGGAGGTGTGTGAAGTCATAGAATTTAGGTGTGTGAAGTCATAGAATGGAGTTATGTGAAGTCACACAATGGGGGTGTGTGAAGTCATAGAATGGAGGTGTGTGAAGTCATAGAATGGAGGTGTGTGAAGTCACAGAATGGAGGTGTGTGAAGTCAGAATAGATGTGTGCGAAGTCATAGAATGGAGCTGTGTGAAGTCAGAATGGATCTGTGTGAAGTCATAGAATGGAGGTGAGTGAAGTCAGAATGGCGGTGTGTGAACTCATAAAATGATGGTGTGTGAAGTCACAATGGAGGTGTGTGAAGTCATAGAATGGAGGTGTGTGAAGTCAGAATGGAGGTGTGTGAACTCATAGAATGGAAGTGTGTGAAGTCACAGAAGTGAGGTGTGTGAAGTCAGAATGGAGGTGTGTGAAGTCAGGATGGAGGTGTGTGGGGTCATAGAATGGAGGTGTGTGAATTCACAATGCATTTGTGTGAACTCATAGAATGGATGTCTGTGAAGTCACAATGCAGGTGTGTGAAGTCACAGAATGGAGGTGTGTGAAGTCATAGAATAGAGGTGTGTGAAGTCAATCAATGGTGGTGTGTGAAGTCACAAAATGCAGGTGTGTTAAGTCAAAGAATGGAAGTGTGTGAAGACAAAATGGAGGTGTGTGAAGTCACAGAATGGAGGTGTGTGAAGTCACAGAATGAAGGTGTCTGAAGTCAGAATGCAGCTGTGTGAAGCCATAGAATGGAGGTGTGTGAAGTCAGAATGGAGGTGTGTGAACTCATAGAATGGAGTGTGTGAAGTCACAATGGGGGTGTGTGAAGTCATAGAATGGGGGTGTGTGAAGTCAAATTGGAGGTGTGTGAAATCACAGAATGGAGGTGTGTCAACTCAGAAATGAGGTGTGTGAAGTCATAGAATGGAGGAGTGTGAATTCATAGAATGGAAGTGTGTGAAATCATAGAATGGAGGTGTGTGAAGTCAAACAATTGAGGTTTGTGAGGTCAGAATGGAGGTGTGTGAAGTCAGGATGGAGGTGGGTGAAGTCACAGAATGTAGGTGTGTGAGGTCATAGAATGGAGGTGTGTGAAGTCACAGAATGGAGGTGTGTGAAGTCATAGAATGGAGGTGTGTGAAGTCACAGAATGGAGGTGTGTGAAGTCATAGAATGGAGGTGTGTGAAGTCATAGAATTTAGGTGTGTGCAGTCATAGAATGGAGGTGTGTGAAGTCAGAGAATGGAGGTGTGTGAAATCACAAAATGGAGGTATGTGAACTCAGAATGGAGGTGTGTGAAGTCACAGAATGGAGATGTGTGAAGTATTAGAATGGAGTTGTGTGAAGTCACACAATGGGGGTGTGTGAAGTCATAGAATGGAGGTGTGTGAAGTCATAGAATGGAGGTGTGTGAAGTCACAGAATGGAGGTGTGTGAAGTCAGAATAGATGTGTGCGAAGTCATAGAATGGAGCTGTGTGAAGTCAGAATGGATCTGTGTGAAGTCATAGAATGGAGGTGAGTGAAGTCAGAATGGCGGTGTGTGAACTCATAGAATGATGGTGTGTGAAGTCACAATGGAGGTGTGTGAAGTCATAGAATGGAGGTTTGTGAAGTCACAGAATGGAGGTGTGTGAAGTCATAGAATGAAGGTGTGTGAAGTCAGATTGGAGGTGTGTGAAGTAATAGAATGGATGTGTGTCAACTCAAAAGGAGGTGCGTGAAGTCATAGAATGTAGGTGTGTGAAGTCATAGAATGGAGGTGTGTGAAATCATAGAATGGAAGTGTGTGAAGTCACAGAAGTGAGGTGTGTGAAGTCAGAATGGAGGTGTGTGAAGTCAGAATGGAGGTGTGTGGAGTCATAGAATGGAGGTGTGTGAATTCACAATGCATTTGTGTGAACTCATAGAATGGATGTCTGTGAAGTCACAATGTAGGTGTGTGAAGTCACAGAATGGAGGTGTGTGAAGTCATAGAATAGAGGTGTGTGAAGTCAATCAATGGTGGTGTGTGAAGTCACAAAATGCAGGTGTGTTAAGTCAAAGAATGGAAGTGTGTGAAGACAAAATGGAGGTGTGTGAAGTCACAGAATGGAGGTGTGTGAAGTCACAGAATGAAGGTGTCTGAAGTCAGAATGCAGCTGTGTGAAGCCATAGAATGGAGGTGTGTGAAGTCAGAATGGAGGTGTGTGAACTCATAGAATGGAGTGTGTGAAGTCACAATGGGGGTGTGTGAAGTCATAGAATGGGGGTGTGTGAATTCACAATGCATTTGTGTGAACTCATAGAATGGATGTCTGTGAAGTCACAATGTAGGTGTGTGAAGTCACAGAATGGAGGTGTGTGAAGTCATAGAATAGAGGTGTGTGAAGTCACAGAATGGAGGTGTGTGAAGTCATATATTGGAGGTTTGTGAAGTCATAGAATGGAGGTGTGTGAAGTAATAGAATGGAGGTGTGTCAAGTCACAGGTTGAAGGTGTGTGAAGTCACAGAATGGGGGTGTGTGAACTCAGAATGGAGGTGTGTGAACTCATAGAATGGAGTTGTGTGAAGTCACACAATGGGTGTGTGTGAAGTCATAGAATGGAGGTGTGTGAACTCATAGAATGGAGGTGTGTGAAGTCACAGAATGGTGTGTGAAGTCAGAATAGATGTATGCGAAGTCATAGAATGGAGCTGTGTGAAGTCAGAATGGAGCTGTGTGAAGTCATAGAATGGAGGTGAGTGAAGTCAGAATGGCGGTGTGTGAACTCATAGAATGATGGTGTGTGAAGTCACAATGGAGGTGTGTGAAGTCATAGAATGGAGGTTTCAGAAGTCACAGAATGGAGGTGTGTGAAGTCATAGAATGGAGGTGTGTGAAGTCAGATTGGAGGTGTGTGAAGTCATAGAATGGAGGTGTGTCAACTCAAAAGGAGGTGTGTGAAGTCATAGAATGTAGGTGTGTGAAGTCATATAATGGAGGTGTGTGAAATCATAGAATGGAGGTGTGTGAACTCACAGAAGTGAGGTGTGTGAAGTCGGAATGGAGGTGTGTGAAGTCAGAATGGAGGTGTGTGGAGTCATAGAATGGAGGTGTGTGAATTCACAATGCATTTGTGTGAACTCATAGAATGGAGGTCTGTGAAGTCACAATGTATTTGTGTGAAGTTTCAGAATGGAGGTGTGTGAAGTCATAGAATAGAGGTGTGTGAAGTCACAGAATGGAGGTGTGTGAAGTCATATATTGGAGGTTTGTGAAGTCATAGAATGGAGGTGTGTGAAGTAATAGAATGGAGGTGTGTCAAGTCACAGATTGAAGGTGTGTGAAGTCACAGAATGGGGGTGTGTGAACTAAGAATAGAGGTGTGTGAAGTCACAGAATGGAGGTGTGTGAAGTCATAGAATGGATGTTTCTGAAGTAAGAATGAAGGTGTGTGAAGTCCTAGAATGGAGGTGTGTGAAGTCATAATGGAGGCGTGTGAAGTCACAGAATTGAGGTGTGTGAAGTCACAGAATGTAGGTGTGAGAAGTCATAGAATGGAAGTGTGTGAAGTCAGAACGAAGGTGTGTGAATTCAGATTGGAGGTGTGGGAAGTCAAAATGGAGGTGTGTGAAGTTATAGAGGGAGGTGTGTGAAGTCACAGAATGGACGGGTTTGAAGTCAAAGACTGGAGGTGTGTGAAGTCATAGAATGGAGGTGTGTGAACTCATAGAATGGAGGTGTGTGAAGTCACAGAAAGAAGGTGCGTTAAGTCACAGAATGGAGGTTTGTGAACTCAGAATTGAGGTGTGTGAAGTCACAGAATGGAGGTGTGGGAAGTCATAGAATGGAGTTGTGTGAAGTCACAGAATGGAGGTGTGTGAATTAATAGAATGGAGGTGTGAGAAATCATAGAATGGAGGTGCGTGAAGTCACAGAATGGAGGTGTGTGAACTCAGTATGGAGGTGTGTGAAGTCACAGAATGGAGGTGTGTGAACTCACAATAGGAGGTGTGTGAAGTCAAAGAATGGAGGTGTGTGAAGTCGTAGAATGGAATTGTGTGAAGTCATAGAATGGAGGTGTGTGAAGTGAGAATTGAGGTGTGTGAAGTCACGGAATTGAGGTTTGTGAACTCAGAATGGAGGTGTGTGATGTCACAGAATGGAGGTTTGTGGAGTCATAGAATGGATGTGTGTGAAGTCATAGAATGGATGTTTCTGAAGTAGAATGAAGGTGTGTGAAGTCATAGAATGGAGGTGTGTGAAGTCAAAATGGAGGTGTGTGAACTCATAAAATGGAGATGTGTGAAGTCATGGAATGGAGGTGTGTGAAGTCCAAGAATATAGGTGTGTGAAGTCAACCAATGGTGGTGTGTGAAGTCACAGAATGCAGGTGTGTTAAGTCAAAGAATGGAAGTGTGTGAAGTCAAAATGGAGGTGTGTGAAGTCACAGAATGGAGGTGTGTGAAGTCACAGAATGAAGGTGTCTGAAGTCAGAATGCAGCTGTGTGAAGCCATAGAATGGAGGTGTGTGAAGTCAGAATGGAGTTGTGTGAACTCATAAAATGGAGTGTGTGAAGTCACAATGGGAGTGTGTGAAGTCATAGAATGGGGTGTGTGAACTCAAATTGGAGGTGTGTGAAATCAGAGAATGGAGGTGTTTCAACTCAGAAATGAGGTGTGTGAAGTCATACAATGGAGGAGTGTGAATTCATAGAATGGAAGTTTGTGAGATCATAGAATGGAGGTGTGTGAAGTCAAACAATTGAGGTTTCTGAGGTCAGAATGGAGGTGTGTGAAGTCAGGATGGAGGTGGGTGAAGTCACAGAATGGAGGTGTGTGAGGTCATAGAATGGAGGTGTGTGAAGTCACAGAATGGAGGTGTGTGAAGTCATAGAATGGAGGTGTGTGAAGTCACAGAATGGAGGTGTGTGAACTCACAATGGAGGTGTGTGAAGTCAAAGAATGGAGGTGTGTGAAGTCATAGAATGGAATTGTGTGAAGTCATAGAATGGAGGTGTGTGAAGTGAGAATCGAGGTGTGTGAAGTCACGGAATTGAGGTGTGTGAACTCAGAATGGAGGTGTGTGAAGTCACAGAATGGAGATGTGTGAAATCATAGAATGGAGGTGTGTGAAGTCACACAATGGGGGTGTGTGAAGTCATAGAATGGAGGTGTGTGAAGTCATAGAATGGAGGTGTGTGAAGTCACAGAATGGAGGTGTGTGAAGTCAGAATAGATGTGTGGGAAGACATAGAATGGAGCTGTGTGAAGTCAGAATGGATCTGTGTGAAGTCATAGAATGGAGGTGAGTGAAGTCAGAATGGCGGTGTGTGAACTCATAGAATGATGGTGTGTGAAGTCACAATGGAGGTGTGTGAAGTCATAGAATGGAGGTTTCTGAAGTCACAGAGTGGAGGTGTGTGAAGTCATAGAATGGAGCTGTGTGAAGACAGATTGGAGGTGTGTGAAGTCATAGAATGGAGGTGTGTGAAGTCAGATTGGACGTGTGTGAAGTCATAGAATGGAGGTGTGTGAAGTCATAGAATGGAGGTGTGTGAAATCTTAGAATGGAGGTGTGTGAAGTCACAGAAGTGAGGTGTGTGAAGTCCGAATGGAGGTGTGTGAAGTCAGAATGGAGGTGTGTGAAGTCATAGAATGGAGGTGTGTGAATTCACAATGCATTTGTGTGAACTCAAAGAATGGAGGTCTGTGAAGTCACAATGTAGAATGCAGGTGTGTGAAGTCACAGAATGGAGGTGTGTGAAGTCGTATATTGGAGGTTTGTGAAGTCATAGAATGGAGGTGTGTGAAATTATAGAATGGAGGTGTGTCAAGTCACAGATTGAAGTTCTGTGAAGTCACAGAATGGGGGTGTGTGAACTCAGAATGGAGGTGTGTGAAGTCACAGAATGGAGGTGTGTGAAGTCATAATGGAGGCGTGTGAAGTCACAGAATTGAGGTGTGTGAAGTCATAGAATGGAGGAGTGTGAATTCATAGAATGGAAGTGTGTGAAATCATAGAATGGAGGTGTGTGAAGTCAAACAATTGAGGTTTGTGAGGTCAGAATGGAGGTGTGTGAAGTCAGGATAGAGGTGGGTGAAGTCACAGAATGGAGGTGTGTGAGGTCATAGAATAGAGGTGTGTGAAGTCACAGAATGGAGGTGGAGGTGTGTGAAGTCATAGAATGGAGGTGTGTGAAGTCACAGAATGGAGGTGTGTGAACTCAGATTGGAGGTGTGGGAAGTCACAATGGAGGTGTGTGAAGTTATAGAATGGAGGTGTGTGAAGTCACAGAATGGAGGGATGTGAAGTCAAAGACTGGAGGTGTGTGAAGTCATAGAATGGAGATGTGTGAACTGATAGAGTGGAGGTGTGTGAAGTCACAGAATGAAGGTGCGTTATGTCACAGAATGGAGGTTTGTGAACTCAGAATGGAGGTGTGTGAAGTCACAGAATGGAGGTGTGGGAAGTCATAGAATGGAGTTGTGTGAAGTCACAGAATGGAGGTGTGTGAATTAATAGAATGGAGGTGTGAGAAATCATAGAATGGAGGTGCGTGAAGTCACAGAATGGAGGTGTGTGAACTCAGAATGGAGGTGTGTGAAGTCACAGAATGGAGGTGTGTGAACTCACAATGGAGGTGTGTGAAGTCAAAGCATGGAGGTGTGTGAAGTCATAGAATGGAATTGTGTGAAGTCATAGAATGGAGGTGTGTGAAATGAGAATTGAGGTGTGTGAAGTCACGGAATTGAGGTGTGTGAACTCAGAATGGAGGTGTGTGATGTCACAGAATGGAGGTTTGTGAAGTCATAGAATGGAGGTGTGTGAAGTCATAGAATGGATGTTTCTGAAGTAGAAGGAAGGTGTGTGAAGTCGTAGAATGGAGGTGTGTGAAGTCAAAATGGAGGTGTGTGAACTCATAAAATGGAGATGTGTGAAGTCATGGAATGGAGGTGTGGGAAGTCCAAGAATAGAGGTGTGTGAAGTCAAACAATGCTGGTGTGTGAAGTCACAAAATGCAGGTGTGTTAAGTCAAAGAATGGAAGTGTGTGAAGACAAAATGGAGGTGTGTGAAGTCACAGAATGGAGGTGTGTGAAGTCACAGAATGAAGGTGTCTGAAGTCAGAATGCAGCTGTGTGAAGCCATAGAATGGAGGTGTGTGTAGTCAGAATGGAGGTGTGTGAACTCATAGAATGGAGTGTGTGAAGTCACAATGGGGGTGTGTGAAGTCATAGAATGGGGGTGTGTGAAGTCAAATTGGAGGTGTGTGAAATCACAGAATGGAGGTGTGTCAACTCAGAAATGAGGTGTGTGAAGTCATAGAATGGAGGAGTGTGAATTCATAGAATGGAAGTGTGTGAAATCATAGAATGGAGGTGTGTGAAGTCAAACAATTGAGGTTTGTGAGGTCAGAATGGAGGTGTGTGAAGTCAGGATGGAGGTGGGTGAAGTCACAGAATGGAGGTGTGTGAGGTCATAGAATAGAGGTGTGTGAAGTCACAGAATGGAGGTGTGTGAAGTCATAGAATGGAGGTGTGTGAAGTCACAGAATGGAGGTGTGTGAAGTCATAGAATGGAGGTGTGTGAAGTCATAGAATTTAGGTGTGTGAAGTCATAGAATGGAGTTGTGTGAAGTCACACAATGGGGGTGTGTGAAGTCATAGAATGGAGGTGTGTGAAGTCATAGAATGGAGGTGTGTGAAGTCACAGAATGGAGGTGTGTGAAGTCAGAATAGATGTGTGCGAAGTCATAGAATGGAGCTGTGTGAAGTCAGAATGGATCTGTGTGAAGTCATAGAATGGAGGTGAGTGAAGTCAGAATGGCGGTGTGTGAACTCATAGAATGATGGTGTGTGAAGTAACAATGGAGGTGTGTGAAGTCATAGAATGGAGGTGTGTGAAGTCAGAATGGAGGTGTGTGAACTCATAGAATGGAAGTGTGTGAAGTCACAGAAGTGAGGTGTGTGAAGTCAGAATGGAGGTGTGTGATGTCACAGAATGGAGGTTTGTGAAGTCATAGAATGGAGGTGTGTGAATTCACAATGCATTTGTGTGAACTCATAGAATGGATGTCTGTGAAGTCACAATGCACGTGTGTGAAGTCACAGAATGGAGGTGTGTGAAGTCATAGAATAGAGGTGTGTGATGTCAATCAATGGTGGTGTGTGAAGTCACAAAATGCAGGTGTGTTAAGTCAAAGAATGGAAGTGTGTGAAGACAAAATGGAGGTGTGTGAAGTCACAGAATGGAGGTGTGTGAAGTCACAGAATGAAGGTGTCTGAAGTCAGAATGCAGCTGTGTGAAGCCATAGAATGGAGGTGTGTGAAGTCAGAATGGAGGTGTGTGAACTCATAGAATGGAGTGTGTGAAGTCACAATGGGGGTGTGTGAAGTCATAGAATGGGGGTGTGTGAAGTCAAATTGGAGGTGTGTGAAATCACAGAATGGAGGTGTGTCAACTCAGAAATGAGGTGTGTGAAGTCATAGAATGGAGGAGTGTGAATTCATAGAATGGAAGTGTGTGAAATCATAGAATGGAGGTGTGTGAAGTCAAACAATTGAGGTTTGTGAGGTCAGAATGGAGGTGTGTGAAGTCAGGATGGAGGTGGGTGAAGTCACAGAATGTAGGTGTGTGAGGTCATAGAATGGAGGTGTGTGAAGTCAAAATGGAGGTGTGTGAACTCATAAAATGGAGATGTGTGAAGTCATGGAATGGAGGTGTGTGAAGTCCAAGAATATAGGTGTGTGAAGTCAACCAATGGTGGTGTGTGAAGTCACAGAATGCAGGTGTGTTAAGTCAAAGAATGGAAGTGTGTGAAGTCAAAATGGAGGTGTGTGAAGTCACAGAATGGAGGTGTGTGAAGTCACAGAATGAAGGTGTCTGAAGTCAGAATGCAGCTGTGTGAAGCCATAGAATGGAGGTGTGTGAAGTCAGAATGGAGTTGTGTGAACTCATAAAATGGAGTGTGTGAAGTCACAATGGGAGTGTGTGAAGTCATAGAATGGGGTGTGTGAACTCAAATTGGAGGTGTGTGAAATCAGAGAATGGAGGTGTTTCAACTCAGAAATGAGGTGTGTGAAGTCATACAATGGAGGAGTGTGAATTCATAGAATGGAAGTTTGTGAGATCATAGAATGGAGGTGTGTGAAGTCAAACAATTGAGGTTTCTGAGGTCAGAATGGAGGTGTGTGAAGTCAGGATGGAGGTGGGTGAAGTCACAGAATGGAGGTGTGTGAGGTCATAGAATGGAGGTGTGTGAAGTCACAGAATGGAGGTGTGTGAAGTCATAGAATGGAGGTGTGTGAAGTCACAGAATGGAGGTGTGTGAACTCACAATGGAGGTGTGTGAAGTCAAAGAATGGAGGTGTGTGAAGTCATAGAATGGAATTGTGTGAAGTCATAGAATGGAGGTGTGTGAAGTGAGAATCGAGGTGTGTGAAGTCACGGAATTGAGGTGTGTGAACTCAGAATGGAGGTGTGTGAAGTCACAGAATGGAGATGTGTGAAATCATAGAATGGAGGTGTGTGAAGTCACACAATGGGGGTGTGTGAAGTCATAGAATGGAGGTGTGTGAAGTCATAGAATGGAGGTGTGTGAAGTCACAGAATGGAGGTGTGTGAAGTCAGAATAGATGTGTGGGAAGACATAGAATGGAGCTGTGTGAAGTCAGAATGGATCTGTGTGAAGTCATAGAATGGAGGTGAGTGAAGTCAGAATGGCGGTGTGTGAACTCATAGAATGATGGTGTGTGAAGTCACAATGGAGGTGTGTGAAGTCATAGAATGGAGGTTTCTGAAGTCACAGAGTGGAGGTGTGTGAAGTCATAGAATGGAGCTGTGTGAAGACAGATTGGAGGTGTGTGAAGTCATAGAATGGAGGTGTGTGAAGTCAGATTGGACGTGTGTGAAGTCATAGAATGGAGGTGTGTGAAGTCATAGAATGGAGGTGTGTGAAATCTTAGAATGGAGGTGTGTGAAGTCACAGAAGTGAGGTGTGTGAAGTCCGAATGGAGGTGTGTGAAGTCAGAATGGAGGTGTGTGAAGTCATAGAATGGAGGTGTGTGAATTCACAATGCATTTGTGTGAACTCAAAGAATGGAGGTCTGTGAAGTCACAATGTAGAATGCAGGTGTGTGAAGTCACAGAATGGAGGTGTGTGAAGTCATATATTGGAGGTTTGTGAAGTCATAGAATGGAGGTGTGTGAAGTAATAGAATGGAGGTGTGTCAAGTCACAGATTGAAGTTCTGTGAAGTCACAGAATGGGGGTGTGTGAACTCAGAATGGAGGTGTGTGAAGTCACAGAATGGAGGTGTGTGAAGTCATAATGGAGGCGTGTGAAGTCACAGAATTGAGGTGTGTGAAGACATAGAATGGAGGAGTGTGAATTCATAGAATGGAAGTGTGTGAAATCATAGAATGGAGGTGTGTGAAGTCAAACAATTGAGGTTTGTGAGGTCAGAATGGAGGTGTGTGAAGTCAGGATGGAGGTGGGTGAAGTCACAGAATGGAGGTGTGTGAGGTCATAGAATAGAGGTGTGTGAAGTCACAGAATGGAGGTGGAGGTGTGTGAAGTCATAGAATGGAGGTGTGTGAAGTCACAGAATGGAGGTGTGTGAACTCAGATTGGAGGTGTGGGAAGTCACAATGGAGGTGTGTGAAGTTATAGAATGGAGGTGTGTGAAGTCACAGAATGGAGGGATGTGAAGTCAAAGACTGGAGGTGTGTGAAGTCATAGAATGGAGATGTGTGAACTGATAGAGTGGAGGTGTGTGAAGTCACAGAATGAAGGTGCGTTATGTCACAGAATGGAGGTTTGTGAACTCAGAATGGAGGTGTGTGAAGTCACAGAATGGAGGTGTGGGAAGTCATAGAATGGAGTTGTGTGAAGTCACAGAATGGAGGTGTGTGAATTAATAGAATGGAGGTGTGAGAAATCATAGAATGGAGGTGCGTGAAGTCACAGAATGGAGGTGTGTGAACTCAGAATGGAGGTGTGTGAAGTCACAGAATGGAGGTGTGTGAACTCACAATGGAGGTGTGTGAAGTCAAAGCATGGAGGTGTGTGAAGTCATAGAATGGAATTGTGTGAAGTCATAGAATGGAGGTGTGTGAAATGAGAATTGAGGTGTGTGAAGTCACGGAATTGAGGTGTGTGAACTCAGAATGGAGGTGTGTGATGTCACAGAATGGAGGTTTGTGAAGTCATAGAATGGAGGTGTGTGAAGTCATAGAATGGATGTTTCTGAAGTAGAAGGAAGGTGTGTGAAGTCGTAGAATGGAGGTGTGTGAAGTCAAAAGGGAGGTGTGTGAACTCATAAAATGGAGATGTGTGAAGTCATGGAATGGAGGTGTGGGAAGTCCAAGAATAGAGGTGTGTGAAGTCAAACAATGCTGGTGTGTGAAGTCACAAAATGCAGGTGTGTTAAGTCAAAGAATGGAAGTGTGTGAAGACAAAATGGAGGTGTGTGAAGTCACAGAATGGAGGTGTGTGAAGTCACAGAATGAAGGTGTCTGAAGTCAGAATGCAGCTGTGTGAAGCCATAGAATGGAGGTGTGTGTAGTCAGAATGGAGGTGTGTGAACTCATAGAATGGAGTGTGTGAAGTCACAATGGGGGTGTGTGAAGTCATAGAATGGGGGTGTGTGAAGTCAAATTGGAGGTGTGTGAAATCACAGAATGGAGGTGTGTCAACTCAGAAATGAGGTGTGTGAAGTCATAGAATGGAGGAGTGTGAATTCATAGAATGGAAGTGTGTGAAATCATAGAATGGAGGTGTGTGAAGTCAAACAATTGAGGTTTGTGAGGTCAGAATGGAGGTGTGTGAAGTCAGGATGGAGGTGGGTGAAGTCACAGAATGGAGGTGTGTGAGGTCATAGAATAGAGGTGTGTGAAGTCACAGAATGGAGGTGTGTGAAGTCATAGAATGGAGGTGTGTGAAGTCACAGAATGGAGGTGTGTGAAGTCATAGAATGGAGGTGTGTGAAGTCATAGAATTTAGGTGTGTGAAGTCATAGAATGGAGTTGTGTGAAGTCACACAATGGGGGTGTGTGAAGTCATAGAATGGAGGTGTGTGAAGTCATAGAATGGAGGTGTGTGAAGTCACAGAATGGAGGTGTGTGAAGTCAGAATAGATGTGTGCGAAGTCATAGAATGGAGCTCTGTGAAGTCAGAATGGATCTGTGTGAAGTCATAGAATGGAGGTGAGTGAAGTCAGAATGGCGGTGTGTGAACTCATAGAATGATGGTGTGTGAAGTCACAATGGAGGTGTGTGAAGTCATAGAATGGAGGTGTGTGAAGTCAGAATGGAGGTGTGTGAACTCATAGAATGGAAGTGTGTGAAGTCACAGAAGTGAGGTGTGTGAAGTCAGAATGGAGGTGTGTGAAGTCAGGATGGAGGTGTGTGGGGTCATAGAATGGAGGTGTGTGAATTCACAATGCATTTGTGTGAACTCATAGAATGGATGTCTGTGAAGTCACAATGCAGGTGTGTGAAGTCACAGAATGGAGGTGTGTGAAGTCATAGAATAGAGGTGTGTGAAGTCAATCAATGGTGGTGTGTGAAGTCACAAAATGCAGGTGTGTTAAGTCAAAGAATGGAAGTGTGTGAAGACAAAATGGAGGTGTGTGAAGTCACAGAATGGAGGTGTGTGAAGTCACAGAATGAAGGTGTCTGAAGTCAGAATGCAGCTGTGTGAAGCCATAGAATGGAGGTGTGTGAAGTCAGAATGGAGGTGTGTGAACTCATAGAATGGAGTGTGTGAAGTCACAATGGGGGTGTGTGAAGTCATAGAATGGGGGTGTGTGAAGTCAAATTGGAGGTGTGTGAAATCACAGAATGGAGGTGTGTCAACTCAGAAATGAGGTGTGTGAAGTCATAGAATGGAGGAGTGTGAATTCATAGAATGGAAGTGTGTGAAATCATAGAATGGAGGTGTGTGAAGTCAAACAATTGAGGTTTGTGAGGTCAGAATGGAGGTGTGTGAAGTCAGGATGGAGGTGGGTGAAGTCACAGAATGTAGGTGTGTGAGGTCATAGAATGGAGGTGTGTGAAGTCACAGAATGGAGGTGTGTGAAGTCATAGAATGGAGGTGTGTGAAGTCACAGAATGGAGGTGTGTGAAGTCATAGAATGGAGGTGTGTGAAGTCATAGAATTTAGGTGTGTGCAGTCATAGAATGGAGGTGTGTGAAGTCAGAGAATGGAGGTGTGTGAAATCACAAAATGGAGGTATGTGAACTCAGAATGGAGGTGTGTGAAGTCACAGAATGGAGATGTGTGAAGTATTAGAATGGAGTTGTGTGAAGTCACACAATGGGGGTGTGTGAAGTCACAGAATGAAGGTGTCTGAAGTCAGAATGCAGCTGTGCGAAGCCATAGAATGGAGGTGTGTGAAGTCAGAATGGAGGTGTGTGAACTCATAGAATGGAGTGTGTGAAGTCACAATGGGGGTGTGTGAAGTCATAGAATGGGGGTGTGTGAATTCACAATGCATTTGTGTGAACTCATAGAATGGATGTCTGTGAAGTCACAATGTAGGTGTGTGAAGTCACAGAATGGAGGTGTGTGAAGTCATAGAATAGAGGTGTGTGAAGTCACAGAATGGAGGTGTGTGAAGTCATATATTGGAGGTTTGTGAAGTCATAGAATGGAGGTGTGTGAAGTAATAGAATGGAGGTGTGTCAAGTCACAGGTTGAAGGTGTGTGAAGTCACAGAATGGGGGTGTGTGAACTCAGAATGGAGGTGTGTGAACTCATAGAATGGAGTTGTGTGAAGTCACACAATGGGTGTGTGTGAAGTCATAGAATGGAGGTGTGTGAACTCATAGAATGGAGGTGTGTGAAGTCACAGAATGGTGTGTGAAGTCAGAATAGATGTATGCGAAGTCATAGAATGGAGCTGTGTGAAGTCAGAATGGAGCTGTGTGAAGTCATAGAATGGAGGTGAGTGAAGTCAGAATGGCGGTGTGTGAACTCATAGAATGATGGTGTGTGAAGTCACAATGGAGGTGTGTGAAGTCATAGAATGGAGGTTTCAGAAGTCACAGAATGGAGGTGTGTGAAGTCATAGAATGGAGGTGTGTGAAGTCAGATTGGAGGTGTGTGAAGTCATAGAATGGAGGTGTGTCAACTCAAAAGGAGGTGTGTGAAGTCATAGAATGTAGGTGTGTGAAGTCATATAATGGAGGTGTGTGAAATCATAGAATGGAGGTGTGTGAACTCACAGAAGTGAGGTGTGTGAAGTCGGAATGGAGGTGTGTGAAGTCAGAATGGAGGTGTGTGGAGTCATAGAATGGAGGTGTGTGAATTCACAATGCATTTGTGTGAACTCATAGAATGGAGGTCTGTGAAGTCACAATGTATTTGTGTGAAGTTTCAGAATGGAGGTGTGTGAAGTCATAGAATAGAGGTGTGTGAAGTCACAGAATGGAGGTGTGTGAAGTCATATATTGGAGGTTTGTGAAGTCATAGAATGGAGGTGTGTGAAGTAATAGAATGGAGGTGTGTCAAGTCACAGATTGAAGGTGTGTGAAGTCACAGAATGGGGGTGTGTGAACTAAGAATGGAGGTGTGTGAAGTCACAGAATGGAGGTGTGTGAAGTCATAGAATGGATGTTTCTGAAGTAAGAATCAAGGTGTGTGAAGTCCTAGAATGGAGGTGTGTGAAGTCATAATGGAGGCGTGTGAAGTCACAGAATTGAGGTGTGTGAAGTCACAGAATGTAGGTGTGAGAAGTCATAGAATGGAAGTGCGTGAAGTCAGAACGAAGGTGTGTGAATTCAGATTGGAGGTGTGGGAAGTCAAAATGGAGGTGTGTGAAGTTATAGAGGGAGGTGTGTGAAGTCACAGAATGGACGGGTTTGAAGTCAAAGACTGGAGGTGTGTGAAGTCATAGAATGGAGGTGTGGGAACTCATAGAATGGAGGTGTGTGAAGTCACAGAAAGAAGGTGCGTTAAGTCACAGAATGGAGGTTTGTGAACTCAGAATTGAGGTGTGTGAAGTCACAGAATGGAGGTGTGGGAAGTCATAGAATGGAGTTGTGTGAAGTCACAGAATGGAGGTGTGTGAATTAATAGAATGGAGGTGTGAGAAATCATAGAATGGAGGTGCGTGAAGTCACAGAATGGAGGTGTGTGAACTCAGTATGGAGGTGTGTGAAGTCACAGAATGGAGGTGTGTGAACTCACAATGGAGGTGTGTGAAGTCCAAGAATGGAGGTGTGTGAAGTCGTAGAATGGAATTGTGTGAAGTCATAGAATGGAGGTGTGTGAAGTGAGAATTGAGGTGTGTGAAGTCACGGAATTGAGGTTTGTGAACTCAGAATGGAGGTGTGTGATGTCACAGAATGGAGGTTTGTGGAGTCATAGAATGGATGTGTGTGAAGTCATAGAATGGATGTTTCTGAAGTAGAATGAAGGTGTGTGAAGTCATAGAATGGAGGTGTGTGAAGTCAAAATGGAGGTGTGTGAACTCATAAAATGGAGATGTGTGAAGTCATGGAATGGAGGTGTGTGAAGTCCAAGAATATAGGTGTGTGAAGTCAACCAATGGTGGTGTGTGAAGTCACAGAATGCAGGTGTGTTAAGTCAAAGAATGGAAGTGTGTGAAGTCAAAATGGAGGTGTGTGAAGTCACAGAATGGAGGTGTGTGAAGTCACAGAATGAAGGTGTCTGAAGTCAGAATGCAGCTGTGTGAAGCCATAGAATGGAGGTGTGTGAAGTCAGAATGGAGTTGTGTGAACTCATAAAATGGAGTGTGTGAAGTCACAATGGGGGTGTGTGAAGTCATAGAATGGGGTGTGTGAACTCAAATTGGAGGTGTGTGAAATCAGAGAATGGAGGTGTTTCAACTCAGAAATGAGGTGTGTGAAGTCATACAATGGAGGAGTGTGAATTCATAGAATGGAAGTTTGTGAGATCATAGAATGGAGGTGTGTGAAGTCAAACAATTGAGGTTTCTGAGGTCAGAATGGAGGTGTGTGAAGTCAGGATGGAGGTGGGTGAAGTCACAGAATGGAGGTGTGTGAGGTCATAGAATGGAGGTGTGTGAAGTCACAGAATGGAGGTGTGTGAAGTCATAGAATGGAGGTGTGTGAAGTCACAGAATGGAGGTGTGTGAAGTCATAGAATGGAGGTGTGTGAAATCACAAAATGGAGGTGTGTGAACTCAGAATGGAGGTGTGTGAAGTCACAGAGTGGAGATGTGTGAAGTCATAGAATGGAGTTGTGTGAAGTCACACAATGGGGGTGTGTGAAGTCATAGAATGGAGGTGTGTGAAGTCATAGAATGGAGGTGTGTGAAGTCACAGAATGGAGGTGTGTGAAGTCAGAATAGATGTGTGCGAAGTCATAGAATGGAGCTGTGTGAAGTCAGAATGGAGCTGTGTGAAGTCATAGAATGGAGGTGAGTGAAGTCAGAATGGCGGTGTGTGAACTCATAGAATGATGGTGTGTGAAGTCACAATGGAGGTGTGTGAAGTCATAGAATGGAGGTTTCTGAAGTCACAGAATGGAGGTGTGTGAAGTCATAGAATGGAGGTGTGTGAAGTCAGATTGGAGGTGTGTGAAGTCATAGAATGGAGGTGTGTCAACTCAAAAGGAGGTGTGTGAAGGCATAGAATGTAGGTGTGTGAAGTATAGAATGGAGGGATGTGAAATCATAGAATGGAGGTGTGTGAAGTCACAGAAGTGAGGTGTGTGAAGTCAGAATGGAGGTGTGTGAAGTCATAATGGAGGTGTGTGGAGTCATAGAATGGAGGTGTGTGAATTTACAATGCATTTGTGTGAACTCATAGAATGGAGGTCTGTGAAGTCACAATGTAGGTGTGTGAAGTCACAGAATGGAGGTGTGTGAAGTCATAGAATAGAGGTGTATGAAGTCACAGAATGGAGGTGTGTGAAGTCATATATTGGAGGTTTGTGAAGTCATAGAATGGAGGTGTGTGAAGTAATAGAATGGAGGTGTGTCAAGTCACAGATTGAAGGTGTGTGAAGTCACAGAATGGGGGTGTGTGAACTCAGAATGGAGGTGTGGGAAGTCACAGAATGGAGGTGTGTGAGGTCATAGAATGGATGTTTCTGAAGTAAGAATGAAGGTGTGTGAAGTCCTAGAATGGAGGTGTGTGAAGTCATAATGGAGGCGTGTGAAGTCACAGAATTGAGGTGTGTGAAGTCACAGAATGTAGGTGTGTGAAGTCATAGAATGGAAGTGTGTGAAGTCAGAACGAAGGTGTGTGAACTCAGATTGGAGGTGTGGGAAGTCAAAATGGAGGTGTGTGAAGTTATAGAATGGAGGTGTGTGAAGTCACAGAATGGACGGGTGTGAAGTCAAAGACTGGAGGTGTGTGAAGTCATAGAATGGAGGTGTGTGAACTCATAGAATGGAGGTGTGTGAAGTCACAGAATGAAGGTGCATTAAGTCACAGAATGGAGGTTTGTGAACTCAGAATGTAGGTGTGTGAAGTCACAGAATGGAGGTGTGGGAAGTCATAGAATGGAGTTGTGTGAAGTCACAGAATGGAGGTGTGTGAATTAATAGAATGGAGGTGTGAGAAATCATACAATGGAGGTGCGTGAAGTCACAGAATCAGGTGTGTGAACTCAGAATGGAGGTGTGTGAAGTCACAGAATGGAGGTGTGTGAACTCACAATGGAGGTGTGTGAAGTCAAAGAATGGAGGTGTGTGAAGTCGTAGAATGGAATTGTGTGAAGTCATAGAATGGAGGTGTGTGAAGTGAGACTTGAGGTGTGTGAAGTCACGGAATTGAGGTGTGTGAACTCAGAATGGAGGTGTGTGATGTCACAGAATGGAGGTTTGTGAAGTCATAGAATGGAGGTGTGTGAAGTCATAGAATGGATGTTTCTGAAGTAGAATGAAGGTGTGTGAAGTCATAGAATGGAGGTGTGTGAAGTCAAAATGGAGGTGTGTGAACTCATAAAATGGAGATGTGTGAAGTCATGGAATGGAGGTGTGTGAAGTCCAAGAATATAGTTGTGTGAACTCAAACAATGGTGGTGTGTATAGTCACAGAATGCAGGTGTGTTAAGTCAAAGAATGGAAGTGTGTGAAGTCAAAATGGAGGTGTGTGAAGTCACAGAATGGAGGTGTGTGAAGTCACAGAATGAAGGTGTCTGAAGTCAGAATGCAGCTGTGTGAAGCCATAGAATGGAGGTGTGTGAAGTCAGAATGGAGGTGTGTGAACTCATAGAATGGAGTGTGTGAAGTCACAATGCGGGTGTGTGAAGTCATAGAATGGGGGTGTGTGAAGTCAAATTGGAGGTGTGTGAAATCAGAGAATGGAGGTGTGTCAACTCAGAAATGAGGTGTGTGAAGTCATAGAATGGAGGAGAGTGAATTCATAGAATGGAAGTGTGTGAAATCATAGAATGGAGGTGTGTGAAGTCAAAGAATTGAGGTTTGTGAGGTCAGAATGGAGGTGTGTGAAGTCAGGATGGAGGTGGGTGAAGTCACAGAATGTAGGTGTGTGAGGTCATAGAATGGAGGTGTGTGAAGTCACAGAATGGAGGTGTGTGAAGTCATAGAATGGAGGTGTGTGAAGTCACAGAATGGAGGTGTGTGAAGTCATAGAATGGAGGTGTGTGAAGTCATAGAATTTAGGTGTGTGAAGTCATAGAATGGAGGTGTTTGAAGTCAGAGAATGGAGGTGTGTGAAATCACAAAATTGAGGTGTGTGAACTCAGAATGGAGGTGTGTGAAGTCACAGAATGGAGATGTGTGAAGTCATAGAATGGAGTTGTGTGAAGTCACACAATAGGGGTGTGTGAAGTCATAGAATGGAGGTGTGTGAAGTCATAGAATGGAGGTGTGTGAAGTCACAGAATGGAGGTGTGTGAAGTCAGAATAGATGTGTGCGAAGTCATAGAATGGAGCTGTGTGAAGTCAGAATGGAGCTGTGTGAAGTCATAGAATGGAGGTGAGTGAAGTCAGAATGGCGGTGTGTGAACTCATAGAATGATGGTGTGTGAAGTCACAATGGAGGTGTGTGAAGTCATAGAATGGAGGTTTCTGAAGTCACAGAATGGAGGTGTGTGAAGTCATAGAATGGAGGTGTGTGAAGTCAGATTGGAGGTGTGTGAAGTCATAGAATGGAGGTGTGTGAACTCATAGAATGGAAGTGTGTGAAGTCACAGAAAGAAGGTGCCTTAAGTCACAGAATGGAGGTTTGTGAACTCAGAATGGAGGTGTGTGAAGTCACAGAATGGAGGTGTGGGAAGTCATAGAATGGAGTTGGGTGAAGTCACAGAATGGAGGTGTGTGAATTAATAGAATGGAGGTGTGAGAAATCATAGAATGGAGGTGCGTGAAGTCACAGAATGGAGGTGTGTGAACTCAGAATGGAGGTGTGTGAAGTCACAGAATGGAGGTGTGTGAACTCACAATGGAGGTGTGTGAAGTCAAAGAATGGAGGTGTGTGAAGTCTTACAATGGAATTGTGTGAAGTCATAGAATGGAGGTGTGTGAAGTGAGAATTGAGGTGTTTGAAGTCACGGAATTGAGGTTTGTGAACTCAGAATGGAGGTGTGTGATGTCACAGAATGGAGGTTTGTGGAGTCATAGAATGGATGTGTGTGAAGTCATAGAATGGATGTTTCTGAAGTAGAATGAAGGTGTGTGAAGTCATAGAATGGAGGTGTGTGAAGTCAAAATGGAGGTGTGTGAACTCATAAAATGGAGATGTGTGAAGTCATGGAATGGAGGTGTGTGAAGTCCAAGAATATAGGTGTGTGAAGTCAACCAATGGTGGTGTGTGAAGTCACAGAATGCAGGTGTGTTAAGTCAAAGAATGGAAGTGTGTGAAGTCAAAATGGAGGTGTGTGAAGTCACAGAATGGAGGTGTGTGAAGTCACAGAATGAAGGTGTCTGAAGTCAGAATGCAGCTGTGTGAAGCCATAGAATGGAGGTGTGTGAAGTCAGAATGGAGGTGTGTAACTCATAGAATGGAGTGTGTGAAGTCACAATGGGGGTGTGTGAAGTCATAGAATGGGGTGTGTGAACTCAAATTGGAGGTGTGTGAAATCAGAGAATGGAGGTGTGTCAACTCAGAAATGAGGTGTGAAGTCATAGAATGGAGGAGTGTGAATTCATAGAATGGAAGTTTGTGAGATCATAGAATGGAGGTGTGTGAAATCAAACAATTGAGGTTTGTGAGGTCAGAATGGAGGTGTGTGAAGTCAGGATGGAGGTGGGTGAAGTCACAGAATGGAGGTGTGTGAGGTCATAGAATGGAGGTGTGTGAAGTCACAGAATGGAGGTGTGTGAAGTCATAGAATGGAGGTGTGTGAAGTCACAGAATGGAGGTGTGTGAAGTCATAGAATGGAGGTGTGTGAAATCACAAAATGGAGGTGTGTGAACTCAGAATGGAGGTGTGTGAAGTCACAGAGTGGAGATGTGTGAAGTCATAGAATGGAGTTGTGTGAAGTCACACAATGGGGGTGTGTGAAGTCATGGAATGGAGGTGTGTGAAGTCATAGAATGGAGGTGTGTGAAGTCACAGAATGGAGGTGTGTGAAGTCAGAATAGATGTGTGCGAAGTCATAGAATGGAGCTGTGTGAAGTCAGAATGGAGCTGTGTGAAGTCATAGAATGGAGGTGAGTGAAGTCAGAATGGCGGTGTGTGAACTCATAGAATGATGGTGTGTGAAGTCACAATGGAGGTGTGTGAAGTCATAGAATGGAGGTTTCTGAAGTCACAGAATGGAGGTGTGTGAAGTCATAGAATGGAGGTGTGTGAAGTCAGATTGGAGGTGTGTGAAGTCATAGAATGGAGGTGTGTCAACTCAAAAGGAGGTGTGTGAAGGCATACAATGTAGGTGTGTGAAGTATAGAATGGAGGGGTGTGAAATCATAGAATGGAGGTGTGTGAAGTCACAGAAGTGAGGTGTGTGAAGTCAGAATGGAGGTGTGTGAAGTCAGAATGGAGGTGTGTGGAGTCATAGAATGGAGGTGTGTGAATTCACAATGCATTTGTGTGAACTCATAGAATGGAGGTCTGTGAAGTCACAATGTAGGTGTGTGAAGTCACAGAATGGAGGTGTGTGAAGTCATAGAATAGAGGTGTATGAAGTCACAGAATGGAGGTGTGTGAAGTCATATATTGGAGGTTTGTGAAGTCATAGAATGGAGGTGTGTGAAGTAATAGAATGGAGGTGTGTCAAGTCACAGATTGAAGGTCTGTGAAGTCACAGAATTAGGGTGTGTGAACTCAGAATGGAGGTGTGGGAAGTCACAGACTGGAGGTGTGTGAAGTCATAGAATGGATGTTTCTGAAGTAAGAATGAAGGTGTGTGAAGTCCTAGAATGGAGGTGTGTGAAGTCATAATGGAGGCGTGTGAAGTCACAGAATGAAGGTGTCTGAAGTCAGAATGCAGCTGTGTGAAGCCATAGAATGGAGGTGTGTGAAGTCAGAATGGAGGTGTGTGAACTCATAGAATGGAGTGTGTGAAGTCACAATGGGGGTGTGTGAAGTCATAGAATGGGGGTGTGTGAATTCAAATTGGAGGTGTGTGAAATCAGAGAATGGAGGTGTGTCAACTCAGAAATGAGGTGTGTGAAGTCATAGAATGGAGGAGAGTGAATTCATAGAATGGAAGTGTGTGAAATCATAGAATGGAGGTGTGTGAAGTCAAAGAATTGAGGTTTGTGAGGTCAGAATGGAGGTGTGTGAAGTCAGGATGGAGGTGGGTGAAGTCACAGAATGTAGGTGTGTGAGGTCATAGAATGGAGGTGTGTGAAGTCACAGAATGGAGGTGTGTGAAGTCATAGAATGGAGGTGTGTGAAGTCACAGAATGGAGGTGTGTGAAGTCATAGAATGGAGGTGTGTGAAGTCATAGAATTTAGGTGTGTGAAGTCATAGAATGGAGGTGTTTGAAGTCAGAGAATGGAGGTGTGTGAAATCACAAAATGGAGGTGTGTGAACTCAGAATGGAGGTGTGTGAAGTCACAGAATGGATGATGTGTGAAGTCATAGAATGGAGTTGTGTGAAGTCACACAATGGGGGTGTGTCAAGTCATAGAATGGAGGTGTGTGAAGTCATAGAATGGAGGTGTGTGAAGTCATAGAATGGAGGTGTGTGAAGTCACAGAATGGAGGTGTGTGAAGTCAGAATAGATGTGTGCGAAGTCATAGAATGGAGCTGTGTGAAGTCAGAATGGAGCTGTGTGAAGTCATAGAATGGAGGTGAGTGAAGTCAGAATGGCGGTGTGTGAACTCATAGAATGATGGTGTGTGAAGTCACAATGGAGGTGTGTGAAGTCATAGAATGGAGGTTTCTGAAGTCACAGAATGGAGGTGTGTGAAGTCATAGAATGGAGGTGTGTGAAGTCAGATTGGAGGTGTGTGAAGTCATAGAATGGAGGTGTGTCAACTCAAAAGGAGGTGTGTGAAGGCATAGAATGTAGGTGTGTGAAGTATAGAATGGAGGGGTGTGAAATCATAGAATGGAGGTGTGTGAAGTCACAGAAGTGAGGTGTGTGAAGTAAGAATGGAGGTGTGTGAAGTCAGAATGGAGGTGTGTGGAGTCATAGAATGGAGGTGTGTGAATTCACAATGCATTTGTGTGAACTCCTAGAATGGAGGTCTGTGAAGTCACAATGTAGGTGTGTGAAGTCACAGAATGGAGGTGTGTGAAGTCATAGAATAGAGGTGTATGAAGTCACAGAATGGAGGTGTGTGAAGTCATATATTGGAGGTTTGTGAAGTCACAGAATGGAGGTGTGTGAAGTAATAGAATGGAGGTGTGTGAAGTCACAGATTGAAGGTGTGTGAAGTCACAGAATGGGGGTGTGTGAACTCAGAATGGAGGTGTGGGAAGTCACAGAATGGAGGTGTGTGAAGTCATAGAATGGATGTTTCTGAAGTAAGAATGAAGGTGTGTGAAGTCCTAGAATGGAGGTGTGTGAAGTCATAATGGAGGCGTGTGAAGTCACAGAATTGAGGTGTGTGAAGTCACAGAATGTAGGTGTGTGAAGTCATAGAATGGAAGTGTGTGAAGTCAGAACGAAGGTGTGTGAACTCAGATTGGAGGTGTGGGAAGTCACAATGGAAGTGTGTGAAGTTATAGAATGGAGGTGTGTGAAGTCAAAGAATGGACGGGTGTGAAGTCAAAGACTGGAGGTGTGTGAAGTCATAGAATGGAGGTGTGTGAACTCATAGAATGGAGGTGTGTGAAGTCACAGAATGAAGGTGCATTAAGTCACAGAATGGAGGTTTGTGAACTCAGAATGGAGGTGTATGAAGTCACAGAATGGAGGTGTGGGAAGTCATAGAATGGAGTTGTGTGAAGTCACAGAATGGAGGTGTGTGAATTAATAGAATGGAGGTGTGAGAAATCATACAATGGAGGTGCGTGAAGTCACAGAATCAGGTGTGTGAACTCAGAATGGAGGTGTGTGAAGTCACAGAATGGAGGTGTGTGAACTCACAATGGAGGTGTTTGAAGTCAAAGAATGGAGGTGTGTGAAGTCGTAGAATGGAATTGTGTGAAGTCATAGAATGGAGGTGTGTGAAGTGAGACTTGAGGTGTGTGAAGTCACGGAATTCAGGTGTGTGAACTCAGAATGGAGGTGTGTGATGTCACAGAATGGAGGTTTGTGAAGTCATAGAATGGAGGTTTGTGAAGTCATAGAATGGATGTTTCTGAAGTAGAATGAAGGTGTGTGAAGTCATAGAATGGAGGTGTGTGAAGTCAAAATGGAGGTGTGTGAACTCATAAAATGGAGATGTGTGAAGTCATGGAATGGAGGTGTGTGAAGTCCAAGAATATAGTTGTGTGAACTCAAACAATGGTGGTGTGTGAAGTCACAGAATGCAGGTGTGTTAAGTCAAAGAATGGAAGTGTGTGAAGTCAAAATGGAGGTGTGTGAAGTCACAGAATGGAGGTGTGTGAAGTCACAGAATGAAGGTGTCTGAAGTCAGAATGCAGCTGTGTGAAGCCATAGAATGGAGGTGTGTGAAGTCAGAATGGAGGTGTGTGAACTCATAGAATGGAGTGTGTGAAGTCACAATGGGGGTGTGTGAAGTCATAGAATGGGGGTGTGTGAAATCAAAGTGGAGGTGTGTGAATTCAGAGAATGGAGGTGTGTCAACTCAGAAATGAGGTGTGTGAAGTCATAGAATGGAGGAGAGTGAATTCATAGAATGGAAGTGTGTGAAATCATAGAATGGAGGTGTGTGAAGTCAAAGAATTGAGGTTTGTGAGGTCAGAATGGAGGTGTGTGAAGTCAGGATGGAGGTGGGTGAAGTCACAGAATGTAGGTGTGTGAGGTCATAGAATGGAGGTGTGTGAAGTCACAGAATGGAGGTGTGTGAAGTCATAGAATGGAGGTGTGTGAAGTCACAGAATGGAGGTGTGTGAAGTCATAGAATGGAGGTGTGTGAAGTCATAGAATTTAGGTGTGTGAAGTCATAGAATGGAGGTGTTTGAAGTCAGAGAATGGAGGTGTGTGAAATCACAAAATGGAGGTGTGTGAACTCAGAATGGAGGTGTGTGAAGTCACAGAATGGAGATGTGTGAAGTCATAGAATGGAGTTGTGTGAAGTCACACAATGGGGGTGTGTGAAGTCATAGAATGGAGGTGTGTGAAGTCTTAGAATGGAGGTGTGTGAAGTCATAGAATGGAGGTGTGTGAAGTCAGAATAGATGTGTTCGAAGTCATAGAATGGAGCTGTGTGAAGTCAGAATGGAGCTGTGTGAAGTCATAGAATGGAGGTGAGTGAAGTCAGAATGGCGGTGTGTGAACTCATAGAATGATGGTGTGTGAAGTCACAATGGAGGTGTGTGAAGTCATAGAATGGAGGTTTCTGAAGTCACAGAATGGAGGTGTGTGAAGTCATAGAATGGAGGTGTGTGAAGTCAGATTGGAGGTGTGTGAAGTCATAGAATGGAGGTGTGTGAACTCATAGAATGGAAGTGTGTGAAGTCACAGAAAGAGGGTGCGTTAAGTCACAGAATGGAGGTTTGTGAACTCAGAATGGAGGTGTGTGAAGTCACAGAATGGAGGTGTGGGAAGTCATAGAATGGAGTTGTGTGAAGTCACAGAATGGAGGTGTGTGAAGTCATAGAATGGAGGTGTGAGAAATCATTGAATGGAGGTGCGTGAAGTCACAGAATGGAGGTGTGTGAACTCAGAATGGAGGTGTGTGAAGTCACAGAATGGAGGTGTGTGAACTCACAATGGAGGTGTGTGAAGTCAAAGAATGGAGGTGTGTGAAGTCGTACAATGGAATTGTGTGAGGTCATAGAATGGAGGTGTGTGAAGTGAGAATTGAGGTGTTTGAAGTCACGGAATTGAGGTTTGTGAACTCAGAATGGAGGTGTGTGATGTCACAGAATGGAGGTTTGTGGAGTCATAGAATGGATGTGTGTGAAGTCATAGAATGGATGTTTCTGAAGTAGAATGAAGGTGTGTGAAGTCATAGAATGGAGGTGTGTGAAGTCAAAATGGAGGTGTGTGAACTCATAAAATGGAGATGTGTGAAGTCATGGAATGGAGGTGTGTGAAGTCCAAGAATATAGTGTGTGAAGTCAACCAATGGTGGTGTGTGAAGTCACAGAATGCAGGTGTGTTAAGTCAAAGAATGGAAGTGTGTGAAGTCAAAATGGAGGTGTGTGAAGTCACAGAATGGAGGTGTGTGAAGTCACAGAATGAAGGTGTCTGAAGTCAGAATGCAGCTGTGTGAAGCCATAGAATGGAGGTGTGTGAAGTCAGAATGGAGGTGTGTAACTCATAGAATGGAGTGTGTGAAGTCACAATGGGGGTGTGTGAAGTCATAGAATGGGGTGTGTGAACTCAAATTGGAGGTGTGTGAAATCAGAGAATGGAGGTGTGTCAACTCAGAAATGAGGTGTGAAGTCATAGAATGGAGGAGTGTGAATTCATAGAATGGAAGTTTGTGAGCTCATAGAATGGAGGTGTGTGAAATCAAACAATTGATTTTTGTGAGGTCAGAATGGAGGTGTGTGAAGTCAGGATGGAGGTGGGTGAAGTCACAGAATGGAGGTGTGTGAGGTCATAGAATGGAGGTGTGTGAAGTCACAGAATGGAGGTGTGTGAAGTCATAGAATGGAGGTGTGTGAAGTCACAGAATGGAGGTGTGTGAAGTCATAGAATGGAGGTGTGTGAAATCACAAAATGGAGGTGTGTGAACTCAGAATGGAGGTGTGTGAAGTCACAGATTGGAGATGTGTGAAGTCACAGAATGGAGTTGAGTGAAGTCACACAATGGGGGTGTGTGAAGTCATAGAATGGAGGTGTGTGAAGTCATAGAATGGAGGTGTGTGAAGTCACAGAATGGAGGTGTGTGAAGTCAGAATAGATGTGTGCGAAGTCATAGAATGGAGCTGTGTGAAGTCAGAATGGAGCTGTGTGAAGTCATAGAATGGAGGTGAGTGAAGTCAGAATGGCGGTGTGTGAACTCATAGAATGATGGTGTGTGAAGTCACAATGGAGGTGTGTGAAGTCATAGAATGGAGGTTTCTGAAGTCACAGAATGGAGGTGTGTGAAGTCATAGAATGGAGGTGTGTGAAGTCAGATTGGAGGTGTGTGAAGTCATAGAATGGAGGTGTGTCAACTCAAAAGGAGGTGTGTGAAGGCATAGAATGTAGGTGTGTGAAGTATAGAATGGAGGGGTGTGAAATCATAGAATGGAGGTGTGTGAAGTCACAGAAGTGAGGTGTGTGAAGTCAGAATGGAGGTGTGTGAAGTCATAATGGAGGTGTGTGGAGTCATAGAATGGAGGTGTGTGAATTCACAATGCATTTGTGTGAACTCATAGAATGGAGGTCTGTGAAGTCACAATGTAGCTGTGTGAAGTCACAGAATGGAGGTGTGTGAAGTCATAGAATAGAGGTGTGTGAAGTCACAGAATGGAGGTGTGTGAAGTCATATATTGGAGGTTTGTGAAGTCATAGAATGGAGGTGTGTGAAGTAATAGAATGGAGGTGTGTCAAGTCACAGATTGAAGGTGTGTGAAGTCACAGAATGGGGGTGTGTGAACTCAGAATGGAGGTGTGTGAAGTCACAGAATGGAGGTGTGTGAAGTCATAGAATGGAGGTGTGTGGAGACACAATGGGGGTGTGTGAAGTCATAGAATGGAGGTGTGTGAAGTCACAGAATGGAGGTGTGTGAAGTCACAGAATGGAGGTGTTTGACATCAGAGAATGGAGGTGTGTGAAATCAGAATGGAGGTGTGTGAAGTCACAGAATGGAGATGTGTGAAGTCAGAATGGATGTCTGCGAAGTCATAGAATGGAGCTGTGTAAAGTCAGAATGGAGCTGTGTGAAGTCATAGAATGGAGGTGAGTGAAGTCAGAATGGCGGTGTGTGAACATAGAATGGAGGTGTGTGAAGTCATAGAATGGATGTTTTTGAAGTCACAGAATGCAAGTGTGTGAAGTCATAGAATGGAGGTGTGTGAAGTCATAGAATGGAGGTGTGTGAAGTAATAGAATGGAGGTGTGTGAAATCATAGAATGGAGTTGTGTGAAGCCACAGAATTGAGGTGTGTGAAGTCAGAATGGAGGTGTGTGAAGTCAGAATGGAGGTGTGTGAAGTCACAGAATGGAGGTGTGTGAATTCAGAATGCATTTGTGTGAACTCATAGAATGGAGGTCTGTGAAGTCACAATGTAGGTGTGTGAAGTCATAGAATGGAGGTGTGTGAAGTCATAGAATGTAGGTGTGTGAAGTCACAGAATGGAGGTGTGTGAAGTCATATAATGGAGGTGCGTGAAGTCACAGAATGGAGGTGTGTGAAGTCAGAATGGAGTTGTGTGAAGTCATAGAATGGAGGTGTGTGAAGTCAGAATGGAGGTGTGTGAAGTCATAGAATGGAGGTGAGTGAAGTCAGAATGGCGGTGTGTGAACATAGAATGGAGGTGTGTGAAGTCATAGAATGGATGTTTTTGAAGTCACAGAATGCAAGTGTGTGAAGTCATAGAATGGAGGTGTGTGAAGTCATAGAATGGAGGTGTGTGAAGTAATAGAATGGAGGTGTGTGAAATCATAGAATGGAGTTGTGTGAAGCCACAGAATTGAGGTGTGTGAAGTCAGAATGGAGGTGTGTGAACTCAGAATGGAGGTGTGTGAAGTCACAGAATTTAGGTGTGTGAAGTCATAGAATGGAGGTGTGTGAAGTCATAGAATGGATGAGTGTGAAGTCATAATGGAGGTGTGTGAAGTCACAGAATTGAGGTGTGGGAAGTCACAGAATGGAGGTGTGTGAAGTCATAGAATGGAGGTGTGTGAAGTCATAGAATGGAGGTGTGTTAAGTCATACAATGCATGTTTGTTAAGTAAGAATGAAGGTGTGTTAAGTCATAGAATGGAGGTGTGTGAAGGCACAGAATGTAGGGGTGTGAAGTCAAAGACTGGAGGTGTGTGAACTTATAGAATGGAGGTGTGTGAAGTCATAGAATGGAGGTGTGTGAAGTCACAGAATGAAGATGCGTTAAGTCACAGAATGGAGGTTTGTGAACTCAGAATGGAGGTGTGTGAAGTCACAGAATGGAGGTGTGGGAATCATAGAATGGAGTTGTGTGAAGTCACATAATTGAGGTGTGTGAATTAATAGAATGGAGGTGTGAAAAATCATAGAATGGAGATGCGTGAAGTCACAGAATGGAGGTGTGTGAAGTCACAGAATGGAGGTGTGTGAAGTCACAGAATAGAGGTGTGTGAACTCACAATGGAGGTGTGTGAAGTCAAAGAATGGAGGTGTGTGAAGTCATAGAATGGAATTGTGTGAAGTCATAGAATGGAGGTGTGTGAAGTGAGAATTGAGGTGTGTGAAGTCACGGAATTGAGGTGTGTGAACTCAGAATGGAGGTGTGTGAACTCACAGAATGGAGGTTTGTGAAGTCATAGAATGAAGGTGTGTGAAGTCATAGAATGGACGTTTGTGAAGTAGAATGAAGGTGTGGGAAGTCATAGAATGGAGGTGTGTGAAGTCAAAATGGAGGTGTGTGAACTCATAAAATGGAGATGTGTGAAGTCATGGAATGGAGGTGTGTGAAGTCCAAGAATATAGGTGTGTGAAGTCAAACAATGGTGGTGTGTGAAGTCACAGAATGCAGGTGTGTTAAGTCAAAGAATGGAAGTGTGTGAAGTCAAAATAGAGGTGTGTGAAGTCACAGAATGGAGGTGTGTGAAGTCATAGAATGGAGGTGTGTGAAGTCACACAATGGGGGTGTGTGAAGTCATAGAATGGAGGTGTGTGAAGTCGTAGAATGGAGGTGTGTGAAGTCACAGAATGGAGATGTTTGACGTCAGAGAATGGAGGTGTGTGAAATCAGAATGGAGGTGTGTGAAGTCACAGAATGGAGGTGTGTGAAGTCAGAACAGATGTGTGGGAAGTCATAGAATGGAGCTGTGTGAAGACAGAATGGAGCTGTGTGAAGTCATAGAATGGAGGTTAGTGAAGTCAGAATGGCGGTGTATGAAATCATAGAATGATGGTGTGTGAAGTCACAATGGAGGTGTGTGAAGTCATAGAATGGAGGTTTTTGAATTCACAGAATGGAAGTGTGTGAAGTCATAGAATGGAGGTGTGTGAAGTCAGAATGGAGGTGTGTGAATTCATAGAATGGAGCTGTGTGAAGTCAGATTGGAGGTGTGTGAAGTCACAGAATGGAGGTGTGTGAACTCAGAATGGAGGTGTGTGAAGTCACAGAATGAAGGTGTGTGAAGTCATAGAATGGAGTTGTGTGAAGTCATAGAATGGATGTGTGTGAAGTCATAATGGAGGTGTGTGAAGTCACAGAATTAAGGTGTGTGAAGTCACAGAATGGAGGTGTGTGAAGTCATAGAATGGATGTTTGTAAAGTAAGAATGAAGGTGTGTTAAGTCATAGAATGGAGGTGTGTGAAGGCACAGAATGGAGGTGTGTGTAGTCATAGAATGGAGCTGTGTGAAGTCAGAATGGAGGTGTGTGAAGTCACAGAATGGAGGTGTGCGAACTCAGAATGGAGGTGTGTGAAGTCACAGAATGGAGGTGCGTGAAGTCATAGAATGGAGGTGTGTGAAATCATAGAATGGAGGTGTGGGAAGTCAGAGAATGGAGCTGTGTGAAGTCAGAATGTAGGTGTGCGAAGTCACAGAATGGAGGTGTCTGAAGTCATTTTATGCAGCTGTGTGAAGTCAGAATGGAGGTGTGTGAAGTCACAGAATCTAGGTGTGTGAAGTCATAAAATGGAGGTGTGTGAAGTCATAGAATGGAGGTGTGTGAAGTCATAATGGAGGCGTGTGAAGTCACAGAATTCAGGTGTGTGAAGTCACAGAAGGGAGGTGTGTGAAGTCATAGAATGGAGGTGTGTGAAGTCAGAACAGAGGTGTGTGAAATCAGATTGGAGGTGTGGGAAGTCAAAATGGAGGTGTGTGAAGTTACAGAATGGACGTGTGTGAAGTCACAGAATGGAGGGGTGTGAAGTCAAAGACTGGAGGTGTGTGAAGTCATAGAATGGAGGTGTGTGAACTCATAGAATGGAAGTATGTGAAGTCATAGAATGGAGGTGTGTGAAGTCACAGAATGAAGGTGCGTTAAGTCACAGAATGTAGGTTTGTGAACTCAGAATGGAGGTGTGTGAAGTCACAGAATGGAGGTGTGGGAAGTCATAGAATGGAGTTGTGTGAAGTCACAGAATGGAGTTGTGTGAATTAATAGAATGGAGGTGTGAGAAATCATAGAATGGAGGTATGTGAAGTCACAGAATGGAGGTGTGTGAACTCACAATGGAGGTGTGTGAAGTCAAAGAATGGAGTTGTGTGAAGTCATAGAATGGAATTGGGTGAAGTCATAGTATGGAGGTGTGTGAAGTGAGAATTGAGGTGGGTGAAGTCACGGAATTGACGTGTGTGAACTCAGAATGGAGGTGTGTGAAGTCACAGAATGGAGGTTTGTGAAGTCACAGAATGGAGGTGTGGGAACTCAGAATGGAGGTGTGTGGTCACAGAACGGAGGTTTGTGAAGTCATAGAATGAAGGTGTCTGAAGTCATAGCATGGATGTTTCTGAAGTGAGAACGAAGGTGTATGAAGTCAAAGAATGGAGGTGTGTGAAGTCAAACAATAAAGGTGTGTGAAGTCAAAATGGAGGTGTGTGAATCATAGAATGGAGGTGTGTGAACTCATAGAATGAAGGTGTGTGAAGTCAAAGGATGGAGGTGTGTGAAGTCAAACAATAAAGGTGTGTGAAGTCACAGAATGGAGGTGTGTGAACTCACAGAATGGAGGTGCATGCAGTCAAAGAATGGAGGTGTGTGAAGTCATCGAATGGATGTGTGTGAAGTCATGGAATGGAGGCGTGTGAAGTCAGATGGAGTTGTGTGAAGTCATAGAATGGAGGTGTGTGAAGTCAGAATGGAGGTGTGTGAAGTCATAGAATGGAGGTGTGTGAAGTCATAATGGAGGCGTATGAAGTCACAGAATTCAGGTGTGTGAAGTCACAGAATGGAGGTGTGTGAAGTCATAGAATGGAGGTGTGTGAAGTCAGAACAGCGGTGTGTGAACCCAGATTGGAGGTGTGGGAAGTCACAATGGAGGCGTGTGAAGTTATAGAATGGAGGTGTGTCAAGTCACAGAATGGAGGGGTGTGAAGTCAAAGACTGGAGGTGTGTGAAGTCATAGAATGGAGGTGTGTGAACTCATAGAATGGAGGTGTGTGAAGTCATAGAATGGAGGTGTGTGAAGTCACAGAATGAAGGTGCGTTAAGTCACAAAATGGAGGTTTGTGAACTCAGACTGGAGGTGTGTGAAGTCACAGAATGGAGGTGTGGGAAGTCATGGAATGGAGTTGTGTGAAGTCACAGAATGGAGTTGTGTGAATTAATAGAATGGAGGTGTGAGAAATCATAGAATGGAGGTGTGTGAAGTCACAGAATGGAGGTGTGTGAAGTCACAGAATGGAGGTGTGTGAAGTCACAGAATGGAGGTGTGTGAACTCACAATGGAGGTGTGTGAAATCAAAGAATGGTGGTGTGTGAAGTCATAGAATGGAATTGTGTGAAGTCATAGAATGGAGATGTGTGAAATGACAATTCTGGTGTGTGAAGTCACGGAATTGAGGTGTGTGAACTCAGAATCGAGGTGTGTGAAGTCACAGAATGGAGGTGTGTGAAGTCATAGAATGGAGGTGTGTGAAGTCATAGAATGGATGTTTCTGAAGTAGAATGAAGGTGTGTGAAGTCATAGAATGGAGGTGTGTGAAGTCAAAATGGAGGTGTGTGAACTCATAAAATGGAGATGTGTGAAGCAATGGAATGGAGGTGTGTGAAGTACAAGAATATAGGTGTGTGAAGTCAAACAATGGTGGTGTGTGAAGTCAGAGAATGGAGGTGTGTGAAGTCACAGAATGGAGGTGTGGGAAGTCATAGAATGGAGTTGTGTGAAGTCACAGAATGGAGTTGTGTGAATTAATAGAATGGAGGTGTGAGAAATCATAGAATGGAGGTGTGTGAAGTCACAGAATGGAGGTGTGTGAAGTCACAGAATGGAGGTGTGTGAAGTCACAGAATGGAGGTTTGTGAACTCACAATGGAGGTGTGTGAAGTCAAAGAATGGAGTTGTGTGAAGTCATAGAATGGAATTGTGTGAAGTCATAGAATGGAGGTGTGTGAAGTGAGAATTGAGGTGTGTGAAGTCACGGAATTGAGGTGTGTGAACTCAGAATGGAGGTGTGTGAAGTCACAGAATTGAGGTTTGTGAAGTCATAGAATGGAGGTGTGTGAAGTCATAGAATGGATGCTACTGAAGTAGAATGAAGGTGTGTGAAGGCATAGAATGGAGGTGTGTGAAGTCAAAATGGAGGTGTGTGAACTCATAAAATGGAGATGTGTGAAGTCATGGAATGGAGGTGTGTGAAGCCAAGAACATAGGTTGTGAAGTCACACAATGGTGGTGTGTGAAGTCACAGAATGCAGGTGTGTGAAGTCAAAGAATGGAAGTGTGTGAAGTCAAAATGGAGGTGTGTGAAGTCACATAATGGAGGTGTGTGAAGTCACAGAATGAAGGTGTTTGAAGTCAAAATTGTGGTGTGTGAAGTCACAAATGGAGGTGTCTGAAGGCAGAATGTAGCCATAGAAAGGAGGTGTATGAAGTCAAAATGGAGGTGTGTGAACTCATAGAATGGACTGTGTGAAGTCACAATGGGGGTGTGTGAAGTCCTAGAATGGGGGTGTGTGAAGTCAAATTGGAGGTGTGTGAAATCACAGAATGGAGGTGTGTCAACTCAGAAATGAGGTGTGTGAAGTCGTAGAATGGAGGTGTGTGAATTCATAGAATGGAAGAGTGTGAAATCATAGAATGGAGGTGTGTGAAGTCAAAGAATTGAGGTTTGTGAAGTCAGTATGGAGGTGTGTGAAGTCAAAGAATGGAGGTGTGTGAAGTCATAGAATGGAATTGTGTGAAGTCATAGAATGGAGGTGTGTGAATTGAGAATTGAGGTGTGTGAAGTCACGGAATTGAGGTGTGTGAACTCAGAATGGAGGTGTGTGAAGTCACAGAATGGAGGTTTGTGAAGTCATAGAATGGAGGTGTGTGAAGTCAAAATGGAGGTGTGTGAACTCATAAAATGGAGATGTGTGAAGTCATGGAATGGAGGTGTGTGAAGTCCAACAATATAGGTGTGTGAAGACAAACAATGGTGGTGTGTGAAGTCAAGAATGCAGGTGTTTTAAGTCAAACAATGAAAGTGTGTGAAGTCAAAATGGAGGTGTGTGAACTCATAAAATGGAGATGTGTGAAGTCATGGAATGGAGGTGTGTGAAGTCCAACAATATAGGTGTGTGAAGACAAACAATGGTGGTGTGTGAAGTCAAGAATGCAGGTGTTTAAGTCACAGAATGAAGGTGTTTGAAGTCAAAATGGTGGTGTGTGAAGTCACAAATGGAGGTGTCTGAAGTCAGAATGCAGCTGTGTGAAGCCATAGAATGGAGGTGTGTGAAGTCAGAATGGAGGTGTGTGAACTCATAGAATGGAGTGTGTGAAGTCACAATGGGAGTGTGTGAAGTCATAGAATGGGGGTGTGTGAAGTCAAATTGGAGGTGGGTGAAATCACAGAATGGAGGTGTGTCAACTCAGAAATGAGGTGTGTGAAGTCATAGAATGGAGGTGTGTGAATTCATAGAACGGAAGAGTGTGAAATCATAGAATAGAGGTGTGTCAACTCAAAGAATGAAGTTTGTGAAGTCAGAATGGAGGTGTGGGAAGTCAGGATGGAGGTGGGTGAAGTCACAGAATGGAGGTGTGGGAACTCAGAATGGAGGTGTGTGGTCACAGAACGGAGGTTTGTGAAGTCATAGAATGGAGGTGCCTGAAGTCATAGAATGGATGTTTCTGAAGTGAGAACGAAGGTGTATGAAGTCAAAGAATGGAGGTGTGTGAAGTCAAAATGGAGGTGTGTGAACTCATAGAATGAAGGTGTGTGAACTCATTGAATGGAGGTGTGTGAAGTCATGGAATGGAGGTGTGTGAAGTCAAAGAATGGAGGTATGTGAAGTCAAACAATAAAGGTGTGTGAAGTCACAGAATGGATGTGTGTGAACTCATAGAATGCAGGTGCATGCAGTCAAAGAATGGAGGTGTGTGAATTCATCGAATGGAGGTGTGTGAAGTCATGGAATGGAGGTGTGTGAAGTCAGATGGAGTTGTGTGAAGTCATAGAATGGAGGTGTGTGAAGTCAGAATGGAGGTGGTTTTAGTCATAGAATGGAGGTGTGTGAAGTAACAGAATGGACTTGTGTGAAGTCACAGAATGGAGGTGTGTGAAGTCACAGAATGGAGGTGTGTGAAGTCATAGAATGGAGGTGTGTGAAGTCATAGAATTTAGGTGTGTGAAGTCATAGAATGGAGGTGTGTGAAGTCAGAGAATGGAGGTGTGTGAAGTCATAGAATGGATGCTACTGAAGTAGAATGAAGGTGTGTGAAGGCATAGAATGGAGGTGTGTGAACTCATAAAATGGAGATGTGTGAAGTCAAGGAATGGAGGTGTGTGAAGTCCAAGAATATAGGTTGTGAAGTCACACAATGGTGGTGTGTGAAGTCACAGAATGCAGGTGTGTGAAGTCAAAGAATGGAAGTGTGTGAAGTCAAAATGGAGGTGTGTGAAGTCACAGAATGGAGGTGTGTGAAGTCACAGAATGAAGGTGTTTGAAGTCAAAATTGTGGTGTGTGAAGTCACAAATGGAGGTGTCTGAAGTCAGAATGTAGCTGTGTGAAGCCATAGAAAGGAGGTGTATGAAGTCAAAATGGAGGTGTGTGAACTCATAGAATGGACTGTGTGAAGTCACAATGGGGGTGTGTGAAATCATAGAATGGGGGTGTGTGAAGTCAAATTGGAGGTGTGTGAAATCACAGAATGGAGGTGTTTCAACTCAGAAATGAGGTGTGTGAAGTCGTAGAATGGAGGTGTGTGAATTCATAGAATGGAAGAGTGTGAAATCATAGAATGGAGGTGTGTGAAGTCAAAGAATTGAGGTTTGTGAAGTCAGAATGGAGGTGTGTGAACTCAGGATGGAGGTGGGTGAAGTCACAGAATGGAGGTGTGGGAACTCAGAATGGAGGTGTGTGGTCACAGAACGGAGGTTTGTGAAGTCATACAATGGAGGTGTCTGAAGTCATAGAATGGATGTTTCTGAAGTGAGAACGAAGGTGTATGAAGTCAAAGAATGGAGGTGTGTGAAGTCAAATTTGAGGTGTGTGAATCATAGAATGGAGGTGTGTGAACTCATAGAATGGAGGTGTGTGAAGTCATGGAATGGAGGTGTGTGAAGTCAGATGGAGTTTTGTGAAGTCATAGAATGGAGGTGTGTGAAGTCAGAATGGAGGTGTGTGAAGTCATAGATTGGAGGTGTGTGAAGTCATAATGGAGGCGTATGAAGTCACAGAATTCAGGTGTGTGAAGTCACAGAATGGAGGTGTGTGAAGTCATAGAATGGAGGTGTGTGAAGTCAGAACAGAGGTGTGTGAACTCAGATTGGAGGTGTGGGAAGTCACAATGGAGGTGTGTGAAGTCACAGAATGAAGGTGCGTTAAGTCACAGAATGGAGGTTTGTGAACTCAGAATGGAGGTGTGTGAAGTCACAGAATGGAGGTGGGGGAAGGCATAGAATGGAGTTGTGTGAAGTCACCGAATGGAGGTGTGTGAATTAATAGAATGTAGGTGTGAGAAATCATAGAATGGAGGTGTGTGAAGTCACAGAATGGAGGTGTGTGAAGTGACAAAATGGAGGTGTGTGAAGTCACAGAATGGAGGTGTGTGAACTCACAATGGAGGTGTGTGAAGTCAAAGAATGGAGGTGTGTGAAGTCATAGAATGGAATTGTGTGAAGTCATAGAATGGAGGTGTGTGAAGTGAGAATTGAGGTGTGTGAAGTCACGGAATTGAGGTGTGTGAACTCAGAATGGAGGTGTGTGAAGTCACAGAATTGAGGTTTGTGAAGTCATAGAATGGAGGTGTGTGAAGTCATAGAATGGATGCTACTGAAGTAGAATGAAGGTGTGTGAAGGCATAGAATGGAGGTGTGTGAAGTCAAAATGGAGGTGTGTGAACTCATAAAATGGAGATGTGTGAAGTCAAGGAATGGAGGTGTGTGAAGTCCAAGAACATAGGTTGTGAAGTCACACAATGGTGGTGTGTGAAGTCACAGAATGCAGGTGTGTGAAGTCAAAGAATGGAAGTGTGTGAAGTCAAAATGGAGGTGTGTGAAGTCACAGAATGGAGGTGTGTGAAGTCACAGAATGAAGGAGTCTGAAGTCAGAATTATGGTGTGTGAAGTCACAAATGGAGGTGTCTGACATCAGAATGTAGCTGTGTGAAGCCATAGAAAGGAGGTGTATGAAGTCAAAATGGAGGTGTGTGAACTCATAGAATGGACTGTGTGAAGTCACAATGGGGGTGTGTGAAGTCATAGAATGGGGGTGTGTGAAGTCAAATTGGAGGTGTGTGAAATCACAGAATGGAGGTGTGTCAACTCAGAAATGAGGTGTGTGAAGTCGTAGAATGGAGGTGTGTGAATTCATAGAATGGAAGAGTGTGAAATCATAGAATGGAGGTGTGTGAAGTCAAAGAATTGAGGTTTGTGAAGTCAGAATGGAGGTGTGTGAACTCAGGATGGAGGTGGGTGAAGTCACAGAATGGAGGTGTGGGAACTCAGAATGGAGGTGTGTGGTCACAGAACGGAGGTTTGTGAAGTCATACAATGGAGGTGTCTGAAGTCATAGAATGGATGTTTCTGAAGTGAGAACGAAGGTGTATGAAGTCAAAGAATGGAGGTGTGTGAAGTCAAATTTGAGGTGTGTGAATCATAGAATGGAGGTGTGTGAACTCATAGAATGGAGGTGTGTGAAGTCATGGAATGGAGGTGTGTGAAGTCAGATGGAGTTTTGTGAAGTCATAGAATGGAGGTTTGTGAAGTCAGAATGGAGGTGTGTGAAGTCATAGAATGGAGGTGTGTGAAGTCATAATGGAGGCGTATGAAGTCACAGAATTCAGGTGTGTGAAGTCACAGAATGGAGGTGTGTGAAGTCATAGAATGGAGGTGTGTGAAGTCAGAACAGAGGTGTGTGAACTCAGATTGGAGGTGTGGGAAGTCACAATGGAGGTGTGTGAAGTCACAGAATGAAGGTGCGTTAAGTCACAGAATGGAGGTTTGTGAACTCAGAATGGAGGTGTGTGAAGTCACAGAATGGAGGTGGGGGAAGGCATAGAATGGAGTTGTGTGAAGTCACCGAATGGAGGTGTGTGAATTAATAGAATGTAATTGTGAGAAATCATAGAATGGAGGTGTGTGAAGTCACAGAATGGAGGTGTGTGAAGTGACAAAATGGAGGTGTGTGAAGTCACAGAATGGAGGTGTGTGAACTCACAATGGAGGTGTGTGAAGTCAAAGAATGGAGGTGTGTGAAGTCATAGAATGGAATTGTGTGAAGTCATAGAATGGAGGTGTGTGAAGTGAGAATTGAGGTGTGTGAAGTCACGGAATTGAGGTGTGTGAACTCAGAATGGAGGTGTGTGAAGTCACAGAATGGAGGTTTGTGAAGTCATAGAATGGAGGTGTGTGAAGTCAAAATGGAGGTGTGTGAACTCAGAAAATGGAGATGTGTGAAGTCATGGAATGGAGGTGTGTGAAGTCCAACAATATAGGTGTGTGAAGACAAACAATGGTGGTGTGTGAAGTCAAGAATGCAGGTGTTTTAAGTCAAAAATGAAAGTGTGTGAAGTCAAAATGGAGGTGTGTGAACTCATAAAATGGAGATGTGTGAAGTCATGGAATGGAGGTGTGTGAAGTCCAACAATATAGGTGTGTGAATACAAACAATGGTGGTGTGTGAAGTCAAGAATGCAGGTGTTTTAAGTCACAGAATGAAGGTGTTTGAAGTCAAAATTGTGGTGTGTGAAGTCACAAATGGGGGTGTCTGAAGTCAGAATGCAGCTGTGTGAAGCCATAGAATGGAGGTGTGTGAAGTCAGAATGGAGGTGTGTGAACTCATAGAATGGAGTGTGTGAAGTCACAATGGGAGTGTGTGAAGTCATAGAATGGGGGTGTGTGAAGTCAAATTGGAGGTGTGTGAATTCACAGAATGGAGGTGTGTCAACTCAGAAATGAGGTGTGTGAAGTCATAGAATGGAGGTGTGTGAATTCATAGAAAGGAAGAGTGTGAAATCATAGAATGGAGGTGTGTGAACTCAAAGAATTGAAGTTTGTGAAGTCAGAATGGAGGTGTGGGAAGTCAGGATGGAGGTGGGTGAAGTCACAGAATGGAGGTGTGGGAACTCAGAATGGAGGTGTGTGGTCACAGAACGGAGGTTTGTGAAGTCATAGAATGGAGGTGCCTGAAGTCATAGAATGGATGTTTCTGAAGTGAGAACGAAGGTGTATGAAGTCAAAGAAAGGAGGTGTGTGAAGTCAAAGTGGAGGTGTGTGAACTCATAGAATGAAGGTGTGTGAACTCATTGAATGGAGGTGTGTGAAGTCATGGAATGGAGGTGTGTGAAGTCAAAGAATGGAGGTATGTGAAGTCAAACAATAAAGGTGTGTGAAGTCACAGAATGGAGGTGTGTGAACTCATAGAATGGAGGTGCATGCAGTCAAAGAATGGAAGTGTGTGAAGTCATCGAATGCAGGTGTGTGAAGTCATGGAATGGAGGTGTGTGAAGTCAGATGGAGTTGTGTGAAGTCATAGAATGGAGGTGTGTGAAGTCAGAATGGAGGTGGTTTTAGTCATAGAATGGAGGTGTGTGAAGTAACAGAATGGACTTGTGTGAAGTCACAGAATGGAGGTGTGTGAAGTTACAGAATGGAGGTTTGTGAAGTCATAGAATGGAGGTGTGTGAAGTCATAGAATTTAGGTGTGTGAAGTCATAGAATGGAAGTGTGTGAAGTCAGAGAATGGAGGTGTGTGAAATCACAAAATGGAGGTGTGTGAAGTCACACAATGGGGGTGTGTGAAGTCATAGAATGGAGGTGTGCGAAGTCATAGAATGGAGGTGTGTGAAGTCACAGAATGGAGGTGTGTGAAGTCAGAATAGATGTGTGCGAAGTCATAGAATGGAGCTGTGTGAAGTCAGAATGGAGCTGTGTGAAGTCATAGAATGGAGGTGAGTGAAGTCATAATGGAGGTGTGTGAAGTCAGAATAGATGTGTGCGAAGTCATAGAATGGAGCTGTGTGAAGTCAGAATGGAGGAGTGTGAAGTCATAGAATGATGGTATGTGAAGTCACAATGGAGGTGTGTGAAGTCATAGAATGGAGGTTTTTGAAGTCACAGAATGGAGGTGTGTGAAGTCATAGAATGGAGGTGTTTGAAGTCACATTGGAGGTGTGTGAAGTCATAGAATGGAGGTGTGTCAACTCAAAAGCAGGTGTGTGAAGTCACAAAATGGAGATGTGTGAAGTCATAGAATGGAGGTGTGTGAAATCATAGAATGGAGGTATGTGAAGTCACAGAATTGAGGTGTGTGAAGTCAGAATGGAGGTGTGTGAAGTCAGAATGGAGGTGTGTGAAGTCACAGAATGGAGGTGTGTGAATTCACAATGCATTTGTGTGAACTCATAGAATGGAGGTCTGTGAAGTCACAATGTAGATGTGTGAAGTCACAGAATGGAGGTGTGTGAAGTCATAGAATGGAGGTGTGTGAAGTCACAGAATGGAGGTGTGTGAAGTCATATATTGGAGGTTTGTGAAGTCACAGAATGGAGGTGTGTGAAGTAATAGAATGGAGGTGTGTCAAGTCACAGATTGAAGGTGTGTGAAGTCACAGAATGGGGGTGTGTGAACTCAGAATGGAGGTGTGTGAAGTCACAGAATGGAGATGTGTGAAATCATAGAATGGAGTGTGTGAAGTCACAATGGGGGTGTGTGAAGTCATAGAATGGGGGTGTGTGAAGTCAAATTGGAGGTGTGTGAAATCACAGAATGGAGGTGTGTCAACTCAGAAATGAGGTGTGTGAAGTCATAGAATGGAGGTGTGTGAATTCATAGAACGGAAGTGTGTGAAATCATAGAATGGAGGTGTGTGAACCCAAAGAATTGAGGTTTGTGAAGTCAGAATGGAGGTGTGTGAAGTCAGGATGGAGGTGGGTGAAGTCACAGAATGGAGGTGTGGGAACTCAGAATGGAGGTGTGTGGTCACAGAACGGACGTTTGTGAAGTCACAGAATGGAGGTGCCTGAAGTCATAGAATGGATGTTTCTGAAGTGAGAACGAAGGTGTATGAAGTCAAAGAATGGAGGTGTGTGAAGTCAAAATGGAGGTGTGTGAACTCATAGAATGGAGGTGTGTGAACTCATTGAATGGAGGTGTGTGAAGTCATGGAATGGAGGTGTGTGAAGTCAAAGAATGGAGGTGTGTGAAGTCAAACAATAAAGGTGTGTGAAGTCACAGAATGGAGCTGTGTGATCTCATAGACTGGAGGTGCATGCAGTCAAAGAATGGAGGTGTGTGAAGTCATCGAATGGAGGTGAGTGAACTCAGAATGGAGGTGGGTGAAGTCACAGAATGGAGGTGTGTGAAGGGATAGAATGGAGGTGTGTGAAGTCATAGAATGGATGTCTGTGAAGTCATAATGGAGGTGTGTGAAGTCACAGAATTGAGGTGTGTGAAGTCACAGAATGGAGGTGTGTGAAGTCATAGAATGGAGGTGTGTGAAGTCATAGAATGGATGTTTGTTAAGTAAGAATGAAGGTGTGTTAAGTAATAGAATGGAGCTGTGTGAAGTCAGAATGGAGGTGTGTGAAGTCACAGAATGGAGGTGTGTGAACTCAGAATGGAGGTGTGTGAAGTCACAGATTGGAGGTGTGTTAAGTCACAGAGTGGAGGTGTGTGAACTCAGAATGGAGGTGTGTGAAGTCACAGAATCTAGGTGTGTGAAGTCATAGAATGGAGGTTTGTGAAGTCATAATGGAGGAGTGTGAAGTCACAGAATTCAGGTGTGTGAAGTCACAGAACGGAGGTGTGTGAAGTCATAGAATGGAAGTGTGTGAAGTCAGAACGGAGGTGTGTGAACTCAGATTGGAGGTGTTGGAAGTCACAATGGAGGTCTTTGAAGTTATAGAATGGAGGTTTGTGAAGTCACAGAATGGAGGGGTGTGAAGTCAAAGACTGGAGGTGTGTGAAGTCATAGAATGGAGGTGTGTGAACTCATAGAATGGAGGTGTGTGAAGTCACAGAATGAAGGTGCGTTAAGTCACAGAATGGAGGTTTGTGAACTCAGAATGGAGGTGTGTGAAGTCACAGAATGGAGGTGTGGGAAGTCATAGAATGGAGTTGTGTGAAGTCACAGAATGGAGGTGTGTGAATTAATAGAATGGAGGTGTGAGAAATCATAGAATGGAGGTGTGTGAAGTCACAGAATGGAGGTGTGTGAAGTCACAGAATGGAGGTGTGTGAAGTCACAGAATGGAGGTGTGTGAACTCACAATGGAGGTGTGTGAAGTCAACGAATGGAGGTGTGTGAAGTCATAGAATGGAATTGTGTGAAGTCATAGAATGGAGGTGTGTGAAGTGAGAATTGAGGTGTGTGAAGTCACGGAATTGAGGTGTGTGAACTCAGAATGGAGGTGTGTGAAGTCACAGAATGGCGGTTTCTGAAGTCATAGCAAGGAGGTGTGTGAAGTCATAGAATGGATTCTTCTGAAGTAGAATGAAGGTGTGTGAAGTCATAGAATGGAGGTGTGTGAAGTCAAAATGGAGGTGTGTGAACTCATAAAATGGAGATGTGTGAAGTCATGGAATGGAGGTGTGTGAAGTCCAAGAATATAGGTTGTGAAGTCAAACAATGGTGGGGTGTGAAGTCACAGAATGCAAGTGTGTGAAGTCAAAGAATAGAACTGTGTGAAGTCAAAATGGAGGTGTGTGAAGTCACAGAATGGAGTTGTGTGAATTCACAGAATGAAGGTGTTTGAAGTCAAAATTGTGGTGTGTGAATTCACAAATGGAGGTGTCTGAAATCAGAATGCAGCTGTGTGAAGCCATAGAATGGAGGTGTGTGAAGTTAGAATGGAGGTGTGTGAACTCATAGAATGGAGTGTATGAAGTCACAATGGGAGTGTGTGAAGTCATAGAATGGGGGGGTGTGAAGTCAAATTGGAGGTGTGTGAAATCACAGAATGGAGGTGTGTCAACTCAGAAATGAGGTGTGTGAAGTCGTAGAATGGAGGTGTGTGTATTCATAGAATGGAAGAGTGTGAAATCATAGAATGGAGGTGTGTGGTCACAGAACGGAGGTTTGTGAAGTCATAGAATGGAGGTGCCTGAAGTCATAGAATGGATGTTTCTGAAGTGAGAATGAAGGTGTATGAAGTGAAAGAATGGAGGTGTGTGAAGTCAAAATGGAGGTGTGTGAATCATAGAATGGAGGTGTGTGAACTCATAGAATGGAGATGTGTGAAGTCATGGAATGGAGGTGTGTGAAGTCAAAGAATGGAGGTGTGTGAAGTCAAACAATAAAGCTGTGTGAAGTCACAGAATGGAGGTGTGTGAACTCATAGAATGGAGGTGCATGCAGTCAAAGAATGTAGGTGTGTGAAGTCATAGAATGGAGGTGTGTGAAGTCCTGGAATGGAGGTGTGTGAAGTCAGATGGAGTTGTGTGAAGTCATAGAATGGAGGTGTGTGAAGTCGGAATGGAGGTTTGTGAAGTCATAGAATGGAGGTGTGTGAAGTCAGAATCGAGGTGTGTGAACTCATAGAATTGAGGTGTGTGAAGTCACAATGCAGGTGTGCGAAGTCATAGAATGGAGGTGTGTGAAGTCATAGAATGGAGGTGTGTGAAGTCACAGAATGGAGGTGTGTGAAATCATAGAATGGAGGTGTGTGAAGTCACAGAATGGAGGTGTGTGAAGTCATAGAATGGAGGTGTGTGAAGTCATAGAATTTAGGTGTGTGAAGTCATAGAATGGAGGTGTGTGAAGTCAGAGAATGGAGGTGTGTAAAATCACAAAATGGAAGTGTGTGAACTCAGAATGGAGGTGTGTCAAGTCACAGAATGGATGTGTGTGAAGTCATAGAATGGAGGTGTGTGAAGTCACACAATGGGGGTGTGTGAAGTCATAGAATGAATGTCTGTGAAGTCATAGAATGGAGGTGTGTGAAGTCACTGAATGGAGGTGTGTGAAGTCAGAATAGATGTGTGCGAAGTCATAGAATGGCGCTGTGTGAAGTCAGAATGGAGTTGTGTGAAGTCATAGAATGGAGGTGAGTGAAGTCAGAATGGCGGTGTATGAACTCATAGAATGATGGTGTGTGAAGTCACAATGGAGGTGTGTGAAGTCATAGAATGGAGGTTTTTGAAGTCACAGAATGGAGGTGTGTGAAGTCATAGAATGGAGGTGTGTGAAGTCAGATTGGAGGTGTTTGAAGTCATAGAATGGAGGTGTGTCAACTCAAAAGGAGGTGTGTGAAGTCATAGAATGGAGGTGTGTGAAGTCATAGAATGGAGGTGTGTGAAATCATAGATTGGAGGTGTGTGAAGTCACAGAATTGACGTGTGTGAAGTCAGAATGGAGGTGTGTGAAGTCATAGAATGGAGGTGTGTGAATTCAAAATGCATTTGTGTGAACTCATAGAATGGAGGTCTGTGAAATCACAATGTAGGTGTGTGAAGTCACAGAATGGAGGTGTGTGAAGTCATAGAATGTAGGTGTGTGAAGTCACAGAATGGAGGTGTGTGAAGTCATATATTGGAGGTTTGTGAAGTCATAGAATGGAGGTGTGTGAGGTAATAGAATGGAGGTGTGTCAAGTCACAGATTGAAGTTGTGTAAAGTCACAGAATGGGGGTGTGTGAACTCAGAATGGAGGTGTGTAAAGTCACAGAATGGAGATGTGTGAAATCATAGAATGGATGTTTCTGAAGTAAGAATGAAGTTGTGTGAAGTCATAGAATGGAGGTGTGTGAAGTCAAAATGGTGGTGTGTGAACTCATAGAATGAGGTGTGTGAACTCATGGAATGGAGGTGTGTGAAGTCACAGAATTGAGGTGTGTGAAGTCAGAATGGAGGTGTGTGAAGTGAGAATGGAGGTGTGTGAAGTCATAGAATGAAGGTGTGTGAATTCACAATGCATTTTTGTGAACTCATAGAATGGAGGTCTGTGAAGTCACAATGTAGGTGTGTGAAGTCACAGAATGGAGGTGTGTGAAGTCATAGAATGGAGGTGTGTGAAGTCACAGAATGGAGGTCTGTGAAGTCATATAATGGAGGTGTGTGAAGTCACAGAATGCAGGTGTGTGAAGTCATAGAATGGAGCTGTGACAAGTCAGATTGGAGGTGTGTGAAGTCACAGAATGGAGGTGAGTGAACTCAGAATGGAGGTGTGTGAAGTCACAGAATGGAGGTGTGTGAAGGGATAGAATGGAGGTGTGTGAAGTCATAGAATGGATGTCTGTGAAGTCATAATGGAGGTGTGTCAAGTCACAGAATTGAGGTGTGTGAAGTCACAGAATGGAGGTGTGTGAAGTCATAGAATGGAGGTGTGTGAAGTCATAGAATGGAGGTGTGTGAAGTCATAGAATGGATGTTTGTTAAGTAAGAATGAAGGTGTGTGAAGTAATAGAATGGAGCTGTGTGAAGTCAGAATGGAGGTGTGTGAAGTCACAAAATGGAGGTGTGTGAACTCAGAATGGAGGTGTGTGAAGTCACAAATTGGAGGTGTGTTAAGTCACAGAGTGGAGGTGTGTGAACTCAGAATGGAGGTGTGTGAAGTCACAGAATCTAGGTGTGTGAAGTCAGAGAATGGAGGTGTGTGAAGTCATAGAATGGAGGTGTGTGAAGTCATAATGGAGGAGTGTGAAGTCACAGAATTCAGGTGTGTGAAGTCACAGAATGGAGGTGTGTGAAGTCATAGAATTTAGGTGTGTGAAGTCATATTGGAGGTGTGTGAAGTCATAGAATGGAGGTGTGTCAACTCAAAAGCAGGTGTGTGAAGTCATAGAATGTAGGTGTGTGAAGTCATAGAATGGATGTATGTGAAATCATAGAATGGAGGTGTGTGAAGTCACAGAATTGAGGTGTGTGAAGTCAGAATGGAGGTGTGTGAAGTCAGAATGGAGGTGTGTGAAGTCATAGAATAGAGGTGTGTGAATTCACAATGCATTTGTGTGAACTCATAGAATGGAGGTCTGTGAAGTCACAATGCAGGTGTGTGAAGTCACAGAATGGAGGTGTGTGAAGTCATAGAATGGAGGTGTGTGAAGTCACAGAATGGAGGTGTGGGAAGTCATATATTGGAGGTTTGTGAAGTCATAGAATGGAGGTGTGTGAAGTAATAGAATGGAGGTTTGTCAAGTCACAGATTGAAGGTGTGTGAAGTCACAGAATGGGGTGTGTGAACTCAGAATGGAGGTGTGTGAAGTCACAGAATGGAGGTGTGTGAAGTCATAGAATGGATGTTTCTGAAGTAAGAATGAAGGTGTGTGAAGTCATAGAATGGAGTGTGTGAAGTCAAAATGGTGGTGTGTGAACTCATAGAATGGAGGTGTGTGAAGTCATAGAATGGAGGTGTGTGAATTCACAATACATTTGTGTACTCATAGAATGGAGGTCTGTGAAGTCACAATGTAGGTGTGTGAAGTCACAGATTGGAGGTGTGTGAAGTCATAGAATGGAGGTGTGTGAAGTCACAGAATGGAGGTGTGTGAACTCAGAATGGAGGTGTGTGAAGTCACAGAATGGAGGTGTGTGAAGTGATAGAATGGATGTGTGTGAAGTCATAGAATGGATGTGTGTGAAGTCATAATAGAGGTGTGTGAAGTCACAGAATTGAGGTGTGTGAAGTCACAGAATGGAGGTGTGTGAAGTCATAGAATGGAGGTGTGTGAAGTCATAGAATGGAGGTGTGTGAAGTCATAGAATGGATGTTTGTTAAGTAAGAATGAAGATGTATTAAGTCATAGAATGGAGGTGTGTGAAGTCAGAATGGAGGTGTGTGAAGTCACAGAATGGAGGTGTGTTAAGTCACAGAATCTAGGTGTGTGAAGTCATAGAATGGAGGTGTGTGAAGTCATAGAATGGAGGTGTGTGAAGTCACAGAATGGAGGTGTGTGAAGTCATAGAATGGAGGTGTGTGAAGTCACAGAAGGGTGGTGTGTGAAGTCATAGAATGGAGGTGTGAGAAGTCATAGAATTTAGGTGTTTGAAGTGATAGAATGGAGGTGTGTGAAGTCAGAGAATGGAGGTGTGTGAAATCACAAAATGGAGGTGTGTGAAGTCACACAATGGGGGTGTGGGAAGTCATAGAATGGAGGTGTGCGAAGTCATAGAATGGAGGTGTGTGAAGTCACAGAATTGAGGTGTGTGAAGTCACAGAATGGAAGTGTGTGAAGTCAGAACGGAGGTGTGTGAACTCAGATTGGAGGTGTGGGAAGTCACAATGGAGGTGTGTGAAGTTATAGAATGGAGGTGTGTGAAGTCATAGAATGGAGGTGTGTGAACTCATAGAATGGAGGTGTGTGAAGTCACAGAATGAAGGTGCGTTAAGTCACAGAATGGAGGTTTGTGAACACAGAATGGAGGTGTGTGAAGTCACAGAATGGAGGTGTGGGAAGTCATAGAATGGAGTTGTGTGAAGTCACAGAATGGAGGTGTGTGAATTAATAGAATGGAGGTGTGAGAAATCATAGAATGGAGGTGCCTGAACTCATAGAATGGATGTTTCTGAAGTGAGAACGAAGGTGTATGAAGTCAAAGATTGGAGGTGTGTGAAGTCAAAATGGAGGTGTGTGAACTCATAGAATGGAGGTGTGTGAACTCATTGAATGGAGGTGTGTGAAGTCATGGAATGGAGGTGTGTGAAGTCAAGGAATGGAGGTGTGTGAAGTCAAACAATAAAGGTGTGTGAAGTCACAGAATGGAGGTGTGTGAACTCATAGAATGGAGGTGCATGCAGTCAAAGAATGGAGGTTTGTGCAGTCATCGAATGGAGGTGTGTGAAGTCATGGAATGGAGGTGTGTGAAGTCAGATGGATGTGTGTGAAGTCATAGAATGGATGTGTGTGAAGTCAGAATGGAGGTGTTTTTAGTCATAGAATGGAGGTGTGTGAAGTCACAGAATGGAGGTGTGTGAAGTCATAGAATGGAGGTGTGTGAAGTCACAGAATGGTGGTGTGTGAAGTCATAGAATGGAGGTGTGTGAAGTCATAGAATTTAGGTGTGTGAAGTCATAGAATGGAGGTGTGTGAAGTCAGAGAATGGAGGTGTGTGAAATCACAAAATGGAGGTGTGTGAAGTCACACAATGGGGGTGTGTGAAGTCATAGAATGGAGGTGTGCGAAGTCATAGAATGGAGGTGTGTGAAGTCACAGAATGGAGGTGTGTGAAGTCAGAATAGATGTGTGCGAAGTCATAGAAAGGAGCTGTGTGAAGTCAGAATGGAGCTGTGTGAAGTCATAGAATGGAGGTGAGTGAAGTCACAATGGAGGTGTGTGAAGTCAGAAGAGATGTGTGCGAAGTCATAGAATGGAGCTGTGTGAAGTCAGAATGGCGGTGTGTGAACTCATAGAATGATGGTGTGTGAAGTCACAATGGAGGTGTGTGAAGTCATAGAATGGAGGTTTTTGAAGTCACAGAATGGAGGTGTGTGAAGTCATAGAATTTAGGTGTGTGAAGTCATATTGGAGGTGTGTGAAGTCATAGAATGGAGGTGTGTCAACTCAAAAGCAGGTGTGTGAAGTCATAGAATGTAGGTGTGTGAAGTCATAGAATGGATGTATGTGAAATCATAGAATGGAGGTGTGTGAAGTCACAGAATTGAGGTGTGTGAAGTCAGAATGGAGGTGTGTGAAGTCAGAATGGAGGTGTGTGAAGTCATAGAATAGAGGTGTGTGAATTCACAATGCATTTGTGTGAACTCATAGAATGGAGGTCTGTGAAGTCACAATGCAGGTGTGTGAAGTCACAGAATGGAGGTGTGTGAAGTCATAGAATGGAGGTGTGTGAAGTCACAGAATGGAGGTGTGGGAAGTCATATATTGGAGGTTTGTGAAGTCATAGAATGGAGGTGTGTGAAGTAATAGAATGGAGGTTTGTCAAGTCACAGATTGAAGGTGTGTGAAGTCACAGAATGGGGTGTGTGAACTCAGAATGGAGGTGTGTGAAGTCACAGAATGGAGGTGTGTGAAGTCATAGAATGGATGTTTCTGAAGTAAGAATGAAGGTGTGTGAAGTCATAGAATGGAGTGTGTGAAGTCAAAATGGTGGTGTGTGAACTCATAGAATGGAGGTGTGTGAAGTCATAGAATGGAGGTGTGTGAATTCACAATGCATTTGTGTACTCATAGAATGGAGGTCTGTGAAGTCACAATGTAGGTGTGTGAAGTCACAGATTGGAGGTGTGTGAAGTCATAGAATGGAGGTGTGTGAAGTCACAGAATGGAGGTGTGTGAACTCAGAATGGAGGTGTGTGAAGTCACAGAATGGAGGTGTGTGAAGTGATAGAATGGATGTGTGTGAAGTCATAGAATGGATGTGTGTGAAGTCATAATAGAGGTGTGTGAAGTCACAGAATTGAGGTGTGTGAAGTCACAGAATGGAGGTGTGTGAAGTCATAGAATGGAGGTGTGTGAAGTCATAGAATGGAGGTGTGTGAAGTCATAGAATGGATGTTTGTTAAGTAAGAATGAAGATGTATTAAGTCATAGAATGGAGGTGTGTGAAGTCAGAATGGAGGTGTGTGAAGTCACAGAATGGAGGTGTGTGAACTCAGAATGGAGGTGTGTGAAGTCACAGAATGGAGGTGTGTGAAGTCACAGAGTGGAGGTGTGTGAACTCAGAATGGAGGTGTGTGAAGTCACAGAATCTAGGTGTGTGAAGTCATAGAATGGAGGTGTGTGAAGTCATAGAATGGAGGTGTGTGAAGTCACAGAATGGAGGTGTGTGAAGTCATAGAATGGAGGTGTGTGAAGTCACAGAATGGTGGTGTGTGAAGTCATAGAATGGAGGTGTGAGAAGTCATAGAATTTAGGTGTTTGAAGTGATAGAATGGAGGTGTGTGAAGTCAGAGAATGGAGGTGTGTGAAATCACAAAATGGAGGTGTGTGAAGTCACACAATGGGGGTGTGGGAAGTCATAGAATGGAGGTGTGCGAAGTCATAGAATGGAGGTGTGTGAAGTCACAGAATTGAGGTGTGTGAAGTCACAGAATGGAAGTGTGTGAAGTCAGAACGGAGGTGTGTGAACTCAGATTGGAGGTGTGGGAAGTCACAATGGAGGTGTGTGAAGTTATAGAATGGAGGTGTGTGAAGTCATAGAATGGAGGTGTGTGAACTCATAGAATGGAGGTGTGTGAAGTCACAGAATGAAGGTGCGTTAAGTCACAGAATGGAGGTTTGTGAACACAGAATGGAGGTGTGTGAAGTCACAGAATGGAGGTGTGGGAAGTCATAGAATGGAGTTGTGTGAAGTCACAGAATGGAGGTGTGTGAATTAATAGAATGGAGGTGTGAGAAATCATAGAATGGAGGTGCGTGAAGTCACAGAATGGAGGTGTGTGAAGTTACAGAATGGAGGTGTGTGAAGTCACAGAATGGAGGTGTGTGAACTCACAATGGAGGTGTGTGAAGTCAAAGAATGGAGTTGTGTGAAGTCATAGAATGGAATTGTGTGAAGTCATAGAATGGAGGTGTGTGAAGTGAGAATTGAGGTGTGTGAAGTCACGGAATTGAGGTGTGTGAACTCAGAATGGAGGTGTGTGAAGTCACAGAATGGAGGTTTCTGAAGTAGAATGAAGGTGTGTGAAGTCATAGAATGGAGGTGTGTGAAGTCAAAATGGAGGTGTGTGAACTCATAAAATGGAGATGTGTGAAGTCATGGAATGGAGGTGTGTGAAGTCCAACAATATAGGTGTGTGAAGTCAAACAATGGTGGTGTGTGAAGTCAAGAATGCAGGTGTGTTAAGTCAAAGTATGGAAGTGTGTGAAGTCAAAATGGAGGTGTGTGAAGTCACAAAATGGAGGTGTGTGAAGTCACAGAATGAAGGTGTTTGAAGTCAAAATTGTGGGGTGTGAAGTCACAAATGGAGGTGTCTGAAGTCAGAATGCAGCTGCGTGAAGCCATAGAATGGAGGTGTGTGAAGTCAGAATGGAGGTGTGTGAACTCATAGAATGGAGTGTGTGAAGTCACAATGGGGGTGTGTGAAGTCATAGAATGGGGGTGTGTGAAGTCAAATTGGAGGTGTGTGAAATCAAAGAATGGAGGTGTGTCAACTCAGAAATGAGGTGTGTGAAGTCATAGAATGGAGGTGTGTGAATTCATAGAATGGAAGAGAGTGACATCATAGAATGGAGGTGTGTGAAGTCAAAGAATTGAGGTTTGTGAAGTCAGAATGGAGGTGTCTGAAGTCAGGATGGAGGTGGGTGAAGTCACAGAATGGAGGTGTGGGAACTCAGAATGGAGGTGTGTGGTCACAGAACGGAGGTTTGTGAAGTCATAGAATGGAGGTGCCTGAAGTCATAGAATGGATGTTTCTGAAGTGAGAACGAAGGTGTATGAAGTCAAAGATTGGAGGTGTGTGAAGTCATAGAATGGAGGTGTGTGAAATCATAGAATGGAGGTGTGTGAACTCATTGAATGGAGGTGTGTGAAGTCATGGAATGGAGGTGTGTGAAGTCAAGGAATGGAGGTGTGTGAAGTCAAACAATAAAGGTGTGTGAAGTCACAGAATGGAGGTGTGTGAACTCATAGAATGGAGGTGCATGCAGTCAAAGAATGGAGGTTTGTGCAGTCATCGAATGGAGGTGTGTGAAGTCATGGAATGGAGGTGTGTGAAGTCAGATGGATGTGTGTGAAGTCATAGAATGGATGTGTGTGAAGTCAGAATGGAGGTGTTTTTAGTCATAGAATGGAGGTGTGTGAAGTCACAGAATGGAGGTGTGTGAAGTCATAGAATGGAGGTGTGTGAAGTCACAGAATGGTGGTGTGTGAAGTCATAGAATGGAGGTGTGTGAAGTCATAGAATTTAGGTGTGTGAAGTCATAGAATGGAGGTGTGTGAAGTCAGAGAATGGAGGTGTGTGAAATCACAAAATAGAGGTGTGTGAAGTCACACAATGGGGGTGTGTGAAGTCATAGAATGGAGGTGTGCGAAGTCATAGAATGGAGGTGTGTGAAGTCACAGAATGGAGGTGTGTGAAGTCAGAATAGATGTGTGCGAAGTCATAGAAAGGAGCTGTGTGAAGTCAGAATGGAGCTGTGTGAAGTCATAGAATGGAGGTGAGTGAAGTCACAATGGAGGTGTGTGAAGTCAGAAGAGATGTGTGCGAAGTCATAGAATGGAGCTGTGTGAAGTCAGAATGGCGGTGTGTGAACTCATAGAATGATGGTGTGTGAAGTCACAATGGAGGTGTGTGAAGTCATAGAATGGAGGTTTTTGAAGTCACAGAATGGAGGTGTGTGAAGTCATAGAATTTAGGTGTGTGAAGTCATATTGGAGGTGTGTGAAGTCATAGAATGGAGGTGTGTCAACTCAAAAGCAGGTGTGTGAAGTCATAGAATGTAGGTGTGTGAAGTCATAGAATGGATGTATGTGAAATCATAGAATGGAGGTGTGTGAAGTCACAGAATTGAGGTGTGTGAAGTCAGAATGGAGGTGTGTGAAGTCAGAATGGAGGTGTGTGAAGTCATAGAATAGAGGTGTGTGAATTCACAATGCATTTGTGTGAACTCATAGAATGGAGGTCTGTGAAGTCACAATGCAGGTGTGTGAAGTCACAGAATGGAGGTGTGTGAAGTCATAGAATGGAGGTGTGTGAAGTCACAGAATGGAGGTGTGGGAAGTCATATATTGGAGGTTTGTGAAGTCATAGAATGGAGGTGTGTGAAGTAATAGAATGGAGGTTTGTCAAGTCACAGATTGAAGGTGTGTGAAGTCACAGAATGGGGTGTGTGAACTCAGAATGGAGGTGTGTGAAGTCACAGAATGGAGGTGTGTGAAGTCATAGAATGGATGTTTCTGAAGTAAGAATGAAGGTGTGTGAAGTCATAGAATGGAGTGTGTGAAGTCAAAATGGTGGTGTGTGAACTCATAGAATGGAGGTGTGTGAAGTCATAGAATGGAGGTGTGTGAATTCACAATGCATTTGTGTACTCATAGAATGGAGGTCTGTGAAGTCACAATGTAGGTGTGTGAAGTCACAGATTGGAGGTGTGTGAAGTCATAGAATGGAGGTGTGTGAAGTCACAGAATGGAGGTGTGTGAACTCAGAATGGAGGTGTGTGAAGTCACAGAATGGAGGTGTGTGAAGTGATAGAATGGATGTGTGTGAAGTCATAGAATGGATGTGTGTGAAGTCATAATAGAGGTGTGTGAAGTCACAGAATTGAGGTGTGTGAAGTCACAGAATGGAGGTGTGTGAAGTCATAGAATGGAGGTGTGTGAAGTCATAGAATGGAGGTGTGTGAAGTCATAGAATGGATGTTTGTTAAGTAAGAATGAAGATGTATTAAGTCATAGAATGGAGGTGTGTGAAGTCGGAATGGAGGTGTGTGAAGTCACAGAATGGCGGTGTGTGAACTCAGAATGGAGGTGTGTGAAGTCACAGAATGGAGGTGTGTTAAGTCACAGAGTGGAGGTGTGTGAACTCAGAATGGAGGTGTGTGAAGTCACAGAATCTAGGTGTGTGAAGTCATAGAATGGAGGTGTGTGAAGTCATAGAATGGAGGTGTGTGAAGTCACAGAATGGAGGTGTATGAAGTCATAGAATGGAGGTGTGTGAAGTCACAGAATGGTGGTGTGTGAAGTCATAGAATGGAGGTGTGAGAAGTCATAGAATTTAGGTGTTTGAAGTGATAGAATGGAGGTGTGTGAAGTCAGAGAATGGAGGTGTGTGAAATCACAAAATGGAGGTGTGTGAAGTCACACAATGGGGGTGTGGGAAGTCATAGAATGGAGGTGTGCGAAGTCATAGAATGGAGGTGTGTGAAGTCACAGAATTGAGGTGTGTGAAGTCACAGAATGGAAGTGTGTGAAGTCAGAACGGAGGTGTGTGAACTCAGATTGGAGGTGTGGGAAGTCACAATGGAGGTGTGTGAAGTTATAGAATGGAGGTGTGTGAAGTCATAGAATGGAGGTGTGTGAACTCATAGAATGGAGGTGTGTGAAGTCACAGAATGAAGGTGCGTTAAGTCACAGAATGGAGGTTTGTGAACACAGAATGGAGGTGTGTGAAGTCACAGAATGGAGGTGTGGGAAGTCATAGAATGGAGTTGTGTGAAGTCACAGAATGGAGGTGTGTGAATTAATAGAATGGAGGTGTGAGAAATCATAGAATGGAGGTGCGTGAAGTCACAGAATGGAGGTGTGTGAAGTTACAGAATGGAGGTGTGTGAAGTCACAGAATGGAGGTGTGTGAACTCACAATGGAGGTGTGTGAAGTCAAAGAATGGAGTTGTGTGAAGTCATAGAATGGAATTGTGTGAAGTCATAGAATGGAGGTGTGTGAAGTGAGAATTGAGGTGTGTGAAGTCACGGAATTGAGGTGTGTGAACTCAGAATGGAGGTGTGTGAAGTCACAGAATGGAGGTTTGTGAAGTCATAGAATGGAGGTGTGTGAAGTCATAGAATGGATGTTTCTGAAGTAGAATGAAGGTGTGTGAAGTCATAGAATGGAGGTGTGTGAAGTCAAAATGGAGGTGTGTGAACTCATAAAATGGAGATGTGTGAAGTCATGGAATGGAGGTGTGTGAAGTCCAAGAATATATGTGTGTGAAGTCAAACAATGGTGGTGTGTGAAGTCACAGAATGCAGGTGTGTTAAGTCAAAGAATGGAAGTGTGTGAAGTCAAATGGAGGTGTGTGAAGTCACAGAATGGAGGTGTGTGAAGTCACAGAATGAAGGTGTCTGAAGTCAGAATGGAGGTGTGTGAACTAATAAAATGGAGTGTGTGAAGTCACAATGGAGGTGTGTGAACTCATAGAATGGAGTGTGTGAAGTCAAAATGGGGGTGTGTGAAGTCATAGAATGAGGGTGTGTGAAGTCAAAGTGGAGATGTGTGAAATCACAGAATGGAGGTGTGTCAACTCAGAAATGAGGGGTGTGAATTCATAGAATGGAGGTGTGTGAATTCATAGAATGGAAGTGTGTGAAATCATAGAATGGAGGTGTGTGAAGTCAAGGAATTGAGGTTTGTGAAGTCAGAATGGAGGTGTGTGAAGTCAGGATGGAGGTGGGTGAAGTAACAGAATGGAGGTGTGGGAACTCAGAATGGAGGTGTGTGGTCACAGAACGGAGGTTTGTGAAGTCATAGAATGGAGGTGCCTGAAGTCATAGAATGGATGTTTCTGAAGTGAGAATGAAGGTGTATGAAATCAAAGAAGGGAGGTGTGTGAAGTCAAAATGGAGGTGTGTGAAATCATAGAATGGAGTTGTGTGAAGTCACAGAATTGAGGTGTGTGAAGTCAGAATGGAGGTGTGTGAAGTCAAACAATAAAGGTGTGTGAAGTCACAGAATGGAGGTGTGTGAAGTCATAGAATGGAGGTGTGTGAAGTCACAGAATGGAGGTGTGTGAAGTCATATAATGGAGGTGTGTGAAGTCACAGAATGGAGGTGTGTGAAGTCAGAATGGAGTTGTGTGAAGTCATAGAATGGAGGGGTGTGTACTCATAGAATGGAGGTGCATGAAGACAAAGAATGCAGGTGTGTGAATTCATCAATTGGAGGTGTGTGAAGTCATGGAATGGAGGTGTGTGAAGTCAGATGGAGTTGTGTGAAGTCATATAATGGAGGTGTGTTAAGTCATAGAATGGAGGTGTGTGAAATCATAGAATGGAGTTGTGTGAAGTCACGGAATTGAGGTGTGTCAACTCAGAAAGGAGGTGTGTGAAGTCATAGAATGGAGGTGTGTGAAGTCATAGAGTGGAGGTGTGTGAAGTCACAGAATGGAGGTGTGTGAAGTCATAGAATGGAGCTGTGTGAAGTCAGATTGGAGGTGTGTGAAGTCACAGAATGGAGGTGTGTGAACTCACAATGGAGGTGTGTGAAGTCACAGAATGGAGGTGTGTGAAGTGATAGAATGGAGGTGTGTGAAGTCATAGAATGGATGTGTGTGAAGTCATAATGGAGGTGTGTGAAGTCACAGAATTGAGGTGTGTGAAGTCACAGAATGGAGGTGTGTGAAGTCATAGAATGGAGGTGTGTGAAGTCATAGAATGGAGGTGTGTGAAATCATAGAATGGATGTTTGTTAAGTAAGAATGAAGGTGTGTTAAGCAATACAATGGAGGTGTGTGAAGGCACAGAATGGAGTTGTGTGAAGTCATAGAATGGAGCTGTGTGAAGTCAGAATGGAGGTGTGTGAAGTCACAGAATAGAGGTGTGCGAACTCAGAATGGAGGTGTTTGAAGTCACAGAATGGAGGTGTGTGAAGTCATAGAATGGAGGTGTGTGAAATCATAGAATGGAGGTGTGGGAAGTCAGAGAATGGAGCTGTGTGAAGTCAGAATGGAGGTGTGCGAAGTCACAGAATGGAGGTGTGTGAAGTCAGAATGGAGTTGTGTGAAGTCATAGAATGGAGGGGTGTGTACTCATAGAATGGAGGTGCATGAAGACAAAGAATGCAGGTGTGTGAATTCATCGAATGGAGGTGTGTGAAGTCATGGAATGGAGGTGTGTGAGTCAGATGGAGTTGTGTGAAGTCATATAATGGAGCGTGTGAAGTCAGAATGGATGTGTGTGAAGTGATAGAATGGAGGTGTGTGAAGTCACAATGCAGCTGTGCGAAGTCATAGAATGGATGTGTGTGAGGTCATAGAATGCAGGTGTGTGAAGTCACAGAATGGAGGTGTGTGAAGTCATAGATTGGAGGTGTGTGAAGTCACAGAATGGAGGTGTGTGAAGTCATAGAATGGAGGTTTGTGAAGTCATAGATTTTAGGTGTGTGAAGTCATAGAATGGAGGTTTGTGAAGTCATAGAATGGAAGAGTGTGAAATCATAGAATGGAGGTGTGTGAAGTCAAAGAATTGAGGTTTGTGAAGTCAGAATGGAGGTGTGTGAACTCAGGATGGAGGTGGGTGAAGTCACAGAATGGAGGTGTGGGAACTCAGAATGGAGGTGTGTGGTCACAGAACGGAGGTTTGTGAAGTCATACAATGGAGGTGTCTGAAGTCATAGAATGGATGTTTCTGAAGTGAGAACGAAGGTGTATGAAGTCAAAGAATGGAGGTGTGTGAAGTCAAATTTGAGGTGTGTGAATCATAGAATGGAGGTGTGTGAACTCATAGAATGGAGGTGTGTGAAGTCATGGAATGGAGGTGTGTGAAGTCAGATGGAGTTTTGTGAAGTCATAGAATGGAGGTGTGTGAAGTCAGAATGGAGGTGTGTGAAGTCATAGATTGGAGGTGTGTGAAGTCATAATGGAGGCGTATGAAGTCACAGAATTCAGGTGTGTGAAGTCACAGAATGGAGGTGTGTGAAGTCATAGAATGGAGGTGTGTGAAGTCAGAACAGAGGTGTGTGAACTCAGATTGGAGGTGTGGGAAGTCACAATGGAGGTGTGTGAAGTCACAGAATGAAGGTGCGTTAAGTCACAGAATGGAGGTTTGTGAACTCAGAATGGAGGTGTGTGAAGTCACAGAATGGAGGTGGGGGAAGGCATAGAATGGAGTTGTGTGAAGTCACCGAATGGAGGTGTGTGAATTAATAGAATGTAGGTGTGAGAAATCATAGAATGGAGGTGTGTGAAGTCACAGAATGGAGGTGTGTGAAGTGACAAAATGGAGGTGTGTGAAGTCACAGAATGGAGGTGTGTGAACTCACAATGGAGGTGTGTGAAGTCAAAGAATGGAGGTGTGTGAAGTCATAGAATGGAATTGTGTGAAGTCATAGAATGGAGGTGTGTGAAGTGAGAATTGAGGTGTGTGAAGTCACGGAATTGAGGTGTGTGAACTCAGAATGGAGGTGTGTGAAGTCACAGAATTGAGGTTTGTGAAGTCATAGAATGGAGGTGTGTGAAGTCATAGAATGGATGCTACTGAAGTAGAATGAAGGTGTGTGAAGGCATAGAATGGAGGTGTGTGAAGTCAAAATGGAGGTGTGTGAACTCATAAAATGGAGATGTGTGAAGTCAAGGAATGGAGGTGTGTGAAGTCCAAGAACATAGGTTGTGAAGTCACACAATGGTGGTGTGTGAAGTCACAGAATGCAGGTGTGTGAAGTCAAAGAATGGAAGTGTGTGAAGTCAAAATGGAGGTGTGTGAAGTCACAGAATGGAGGTGTGTGAAGTCACAGAATGAAGGAGTCTGAAGTCAGAATTATGGTGTGTGAAGTCACAAATGGAGGTGTCTGACATCAGAATGTAGCTGTGTGAAGCCATAGAAAGGAGGTGTATGAAGTCAAAATGGAGGTGTGTGAACTCATAGAATGGACTGTGTGAAGTCACAATGGGGGTGTGTGAAGTCATAGAATGGGGGTGTGTGAAGTCAAATTGGAGGTGTGTGAAATCACAGAATGGAGGTGTGTCAACTCAGAAATGAGGTGTGTGAAGTCGTAGAATGGAGGTGTGTGAATTCATAGAATGGAAGAGTGTGAAATCATAGAATGGAGGTGTGTGAAGTCAAAGAATTGAGGTTTGTGAAGTCAGAATGGAGGTGTGTGAACTCAGGATGGAGGTGGGTGAAGTCACAGAATGGAGGTGTGGGAACTCAGAATGGAGGTGTGTGGTCACAGAACGGAGGTTTGTGAAGTCATACAATGGAGGTGTCTGAAGTCATAGAATGGATGTTTCTGAAGTGAGAACGAAGGTGTATGAAGTCAAAGAATGGAGGTGTGTGAAGTCAAATTTGAGGTGTGTGAATCATAGAATGGAGGTGTGTGAACTCATAGAATGGAGGTGTGTGAAGTCATGGAATGGAGGTGTGTGAAGTCAGATGGAGTTTTGTGAAGTCATAGAATGGAGGTGTGTGAAGTCAGAATGGAGGTGTGTGAAGTCATAGATTGGAGGTGTGTGAAGTCATAATGGAGGCGTATGAAGTCACAGAATTCAGGTGTGTGAAGTCACAGAATGGAGGTGTGTGAAGTCATAGAATGGAGGTGTGTGAAGTCAGAACAGAGGTGTGTGAACTCAGATTGGAGGTGTGGGAAGTCACAATGGAGGTGTGTGAAGTCACAGAATGAAGGTGCGTTAAGTCACAGAATGGAGGTTTGTGAACTCAGAATGGAGGTGTGTGAAGTCACAGAATGGAGGTGGGGGAAGGCATAGAATGGAGTTGTGTGAAGTCACCGAATGGAGGTGTGTGAATTAATAGAATGTAGGTGTGAGAAATCATAGAATGGAGGTGTGTGAAGTCACAGAATGGAGGTGTGTGAAGTGACAAAATGGAGGTGTGTGAAGTCACAGAATGGAGGTGTGTGAACTCACAATGGAGGTGTGTGAAGTCAAAGAATGGAGGTGTGTGAAGTCATAGAATGGAATTGTGTGAAGTCATAGAATGGAGGTGTGTGAAGTGAGAATTGAGGTGTGTGAAGTCACGGAATTGAGGTGTGTGAACTCAGAATGGAGGTGTGTGAAGTCACAGAATTGAGGTTTGTGAAGTCATAGAATGGAGGTGTGTGAAGTCATAGAATGGATGCTACTGAAGTAGAATGAAGGTGTGTGAAGGCATAGAATGGAGGTGTGTGAAGTCAAAATGGAGGTGTGTGAACTCATAAAATGGAGATGTGTGAAGTCAAGGAATGGAGGTGTGTGAAGTCCAAGAACATAGGTTGTGAAGTCACACAATGGTGGTGTGTGAAGTCACAGAATGCAGGTGTGTGAAGTCAAAGAATGGAAGTGTGTGAAGTCAAAATGGAGGTGTGTGAAGTCACAGAATGGAGGTGTGTGAAGTCACAGAATGAAGGAGTCTGAAGTCAGAATTATGGTGTGTGAAGTCACAAATGGAGGTGTCTGACATCAGAATGTAGCTGTGTGAAGCCATAGAAAGGAGGTGTATGAAGTCAAAATGGAGGTGTGTGAACTCATAGAATGGACTGTGTGAAGTCACAATGGGGGTGTGTGAAGTCATAGAATGGGGGTGTGTGAAGTCAAATTGGAGGTGTGTGAAATCACAGAATGGAGGTGTGTCAACTCAGAAATGAGGTGTGTGAAGTCGTAGAATGGAGGTGTGTGAATTCATAGAATGGAAGAGTGTGAAATCATAGAATGGAGGTGTGTGAAGTCAAAGAATTGAGGTTTGTGAAGTCAGAATGGAGGTGTGTGAACTCAGGATGGAGGTGGGTGAAGTCACAGAATGGAGGTGTGGGAACTCAGAATGGAGGTGTGTGGTCACAGAACGGAGGTTTGTGAAGTCATACAATGGAGGTGTCTGAAGTCATAGAATGGATGTTTCTGAAGTGAGAACGAAGGTGTATGAAGTCAAAGAATGGAGGTGTGTGAAGTCAAATTTGAGGTGTGTGAGTCATAGAATGGAGGTGTGTGAACTCATAGAATGGAGGTGTGTGAAGTCATGGAATGGAGGTGTGTGAAGTCAGATGGAGTTTTGTGAAGTCATAGAATGGAGGTTTGTGAAGTCAGAATGGAGGTGTGTGAAGTCATAGAATGGAGGTGTGTGAAGTCATAATGGAGGCGTATGAAGTCACAGAATTCAGGTGTGTGAAGTCACAGAATGGAGGTGTGTGAAGTCATAGAATGGAGGTGTGTGAAGTCAGAACAGAGGTGTGTGAACTCAGATTGGAGGTGTGGGAAGTCACAATGGAGGTGTGTGAAGTCACAGAATGAAGGTGCGTTAAGTCACAGAATGGAGGTTTGTGAACTCAGAATGGAGGTGTGTGAAGTCACAGAATGGAGGTGGGGGAAGGCATAGAATGGAGTTGTGTGAAGTCACCGAATGGAGGTGTGTGAATTAATAGAATGTAATTGTGAGAAATCATAGAATGGAGGTGTGTGAAGTCACAGAATGGAGGTGTGTGAAGTGACAAAATGGAGGTGTGTGAAGTCACAGAATGGAGGTGTGTGAACTCACAATGGAGGTGTGTGAAGTCAAAGAATGGAGGTGTGTGAAGTCATAGAATGGAATTGTGTGAAGTCATAGAATGGAGGTGTGTGAAGTGAGAATTGAGGTGTGTGAAGTCACGGAATTGAGGTGTGTGAACTCAGAATGGAGGTGTGTGAAGTCACAGAATGGAGGTTTGTGAAGTCATAGAATGGAGGTGTGTGAAGTCAAAATGGAGGTGTGTGAACTCAGAAAATGGAGATGTGTGAAGTCATGGAATGGAGGTGTGTGAAGTCCAACAATATAGGTGTGTGAAGACAAACAATGGTGGTGTGTGAAGTCAAGAATGCAGGTGTTTTAAGTCAAACAATGAAAGTGTGTGAAGTCAAAATGGAGGTGTGTGAACTCATAAAATGGAGATGTGTGAAGTCATGGAATGGAGGTGTGTGAAGTCCAACAATATAGGTGTGTGAATACAAACAATGGTGGTGTGTGAAGTCAAGAATGCAGGTGTTTTAAGTCACAGAATGAAGGTGTTTGAAGTCAAAATTGTGGTGTGTGAAGTCACAAATGGGGGTGTCTGAAGTCAGAATGCAGCTGTGTGAAGCCATAGAATGGAGGTGTGTGAAGTCAGAATGGAGGTGTGTGAACTCATAGAATGGAGTGTGTGAAGTCACAATGGGAGTGTGTGAAGTCATAGAATGGGGGTGTGTGAAGTCAAATTGGAGGTGTGTGAATTCACAGAATGGAGGTGTGTCAACTCAGAAATGAGGTGTGTGAAGTCATAGAATGGAGGTGTGTGAATTCATAGAAAGGAAGAGTGTGAAATCATAGAATGGAGGTGTGTGAACTCAAAGAATTGAAGTTTGTGAAGTCAGAATGGAGGTGTGGGAAGTCAGGATGGAGGTGGGTGAAGTCACAGAATGGAGGTGTGGGAACTCAGAATGGAGGTGTGTGGTCACAGAACGGAGGTTTGTGAAGTCATAGAATGGAGGTGCCTGAAGTCATAGAATGGATGTTTCTGAAGTGAGAACGAAGGTGTATGAAGTCAAAGAAAGGAGGTGTGTGAAGTCAAAGTGGAGGTGTGTGAACTCATAGAATGAAGGTGTGTGAACTCATTGAATGGAGGTGTGTGAAGTCATGGAATGGAGGTGTGTGAAGTCAAAGAATGGAGGTATGTGAAGTCAAACAATAAAGGTGTGTGAAGTCACAGAATGGAGGTGTGTGAACTCATAGAATGGAGGTGCATGCAGTCAAAGAATGGAAGTGTGTGAAGTCATCGAATGCAGGTGTGTGAAGTCATGGAATGGAGGTGTGTGAAGTCAGATGGAGTTGTGTGAAGTCATAGAATGGAGGTGTGTGAAGTCAGAATGGAGGTGGTTTTAGTCATAGAATGGAGGTGTGTGAAGTAACAGAATGGACTTGTGTGAAGTCACAGAATGGAGGTGTGTGAAGTTACAGAATGGAGGTTTGTGAAGTCATAGAATGGAGGTGTGTGAAGTCATAGAATTTAGGTGTGTGAAGTCATAGAATGGAAGTGTGTGAAGTCAGAGAATGGAGGTGTGTGAAATCACAAAATGGAGGTGTGTGAAGTCACACAATGGGGGTGTGTGAAGTCATAGAATGGAGGTGTGCGAAGTCATAGAATGGAGGTGTGTGAAGTCACAGAATGGAGGTGTGTGAAGTCAGAATAGATGTGTGCGAAGTCATAGAATGGAGCTGTGTGAAGTCAGAATGGAGCTGTGTGAAGTCATAGAATGGAGGTGAGTGAAGTCATAATGGAGGTGTGTGAAGTCAGAATAGATGTGTGCGAAGTCATAGAATGGAGCTGTGTGAAGTCAGAATGGAGGAGTGTGAAGTCATAGAATGATGGTATGTGAAGTCACAATGGAGGTGTGTGAAGTCATAGAATGGAGGTTTTTGAAGTCACAGAATGGAGGTGTGTGAAGTCATAGAATGGAGGTGTTTGAAGTCACATTGGAGGTGTGTGAAGTCATAGAATGGAGGTGTGTCAACTCAAAAGCAGGTGTGTGAAGTCACAAAATGGAGATGTGTGAAGTCATAGAATGGAGGTGTGTGAAATCATAGAATGGAGGTATGTGAAGTCACAGAATTGAGGTGTGTGAAGTCAGAATGGAGGTGTGTGAAGTCAGAATGGAGGTGTGTGAAGTCACAGAATGGAGGTGTGTGAATTCACAATGCATTTGTGTGAACTCATAGAATGGAGGTCTGTGAAGTCACAATGTAGATGTGTGAAGTCACAGAATGGAGGTGTGTGAAGTCATAGAATGGAGGTGTGTGAAGTCACAGAATGGAGGTGTGTGAAGTCATATATTGGAGGTTTGTGAAGTCACAGAATGGAGGTGTGTGAAGTAATAGAATGGAGGTGTGTCAAGTCACAGATTGAAGGTGTGTGAAGTCACAGAATGGGGGTGTGTGAACTCAGAATGGAGGTGTGTGAAGTCACAGAATGGAGATGTGTGAAATCATAGAATGGAGTGTGTGAAGTCACAATGGGGGTGTGTGAAGTCATAGAATGGGGGTGTGTGAAGTCAAATTGGAGGTGTGTGAAATCACAGAATGGAGGTGTGTCAACTCAGAAATGAGGTGTGTGAAGTCATAGAATGGAGGTGTGTGAATTCATAGAACGGAAGTGTGTGAAATCATAGAATGGAGGTGTGTGAACCCAAAGAATTGAGGTTTGTGAAGTCAGAATGGAGGTGTGTGAAGTCAGGATGGAGGTGGGTGAAGTCACAGAATGGAGGTGTGGGAACTCAGAATGGAGGTGTGTGGTCACAGAACGGACGTTTGTGAAGTCACAGAATGGAGGTGCCTGAAGTCATAGAATGGATGTTTCTGAAGTGAGAACGAAGGTGTATGAAGTCAAAGAATGGAGGTGTGTGAAGTCAAAATGGAGGTGTGTGAACTCATAGAATGGAGGTGTGTGAACTCATTGAATGGAGGTGTGTGAAGTCATGGAATGGAGGTGTGTGAAGTCAAAGAATGGAGGTGTGTGAAGTCAAACAATAAAGGTGTGTGAAGTCACAGAATGGAGCTGTGTGATCTCATAGACTGGAGGTGCATGCAGTCAAAGAATGGAGGTGTGTGAAGTCATCGAATGGAGGTGAGTGAACTCAGAATGGAGGTGGGTGAAGTCACAGAATGGAGGTGTGTGAAGGGATAGAATGGAGGTGTGTGAAGTCATAGAATGGATGTCTGTGAAGTCATAATGGAGGTGTGTGAAGTCACAGAATTGAGGTGTGTGAAGTCACAGAATGGAGGTGTGTGAAGTCATAGAATGGAGGTGTGTGAAGTCATAGAATGGATGTTTGTTAAGTAAGAATGAAGGTGTGTTAAGTAATAGAATGGAGCTGTGTGAAGTCAGAATGGAGGTGTGTGAAGTCACAGAATGGAGGTGTGTGAACTCAGAATGGAGGTGTGTGAAGTCACAGATTGGAGGTGTGTTAAGTCACAGAGTGGAGGTGTGTGAACTCAGAATGGAGGTGTGTGAAGTCACAGAATCTAGGTGTGTGAAGTCATAGAATGGAGGTTTGTGAAGTCATAATGGAGGAGTGTGAAGTCACAGAATTCAGGTGTGTGAAGTCACAGAACGGAGGTGTGTGAAGTCATAGAATGGAAGTGTGTGAAGTCAGAACGGAGGTGTGTGAACTCAGATTGGAGGTGTTGGAAGTCACAATGGAGGTCTTTGAAGTTATAGAATGGAGGTTTGTGAAGTCACAGAATGGAGGGGTGTGAAGTCAAAGACTGGAGGTGTGTGAAGTCATAGAATGGAGGTGTGTGAACTCATAGAATGGAGGTGTGTGAAGTCACAGAATGAAGGTGCGTTAAGTCACAGAATGGAGGTTTGTGAACTCAGAATGGAGGTGTGTGAAGTCACAGAATGGAGGTGTGGGAAGTCATAGAATGGAGTTGTGTGAAGTCACAGAATGGAGGTGTGTGAATTAATAGAATGGAGGTGTGAGAAATCATAGAATGGAGGTGTGTGAAGTCACAGAATGGAGGTGTGTGAAGTCACAGAATGGAGGTGTGTGAAGTCACAGAATGGAGGTGTGTGAACTCACAATGGAGGTGTGTGAAGTCAACGAATGGAGGTGTGTGAAGTCATAGAATGGAATTGTGTGAAGTCATAGAATGGAGGTGTGTGAAGTGAGAATTGAGGTGTGTGAAGTCACGGAATTGAGGTGTGTGAACTCAGAATGGAGGTGTGTGAAGTCACAGAATGGCGGTTTCTGAAGTCATAGCAAGGAGGTGTGTGAAGTCATAGAATGGATTCTTCTGAAGTAGAATGAAGGTGTGTGAAGTCATAGAATGGAGGTGTGTGAAGTCAAAATGGAGGTGTGTGAACTCATAAAATGGAGATGTGTGAAGTCATGGAATGGAGGTGTGTGAAGTCCAAGAATATAGGTTGTGAAGTCAAACAATGGTGGGGTGTGAAGTCACAGAATGCAAGTGTGTGAAGTCAAAGAATAGAACTGTGTGAAGTCAAAATGGAGGTGTGTGAAGTCACAGAATGGAGTTGTGTGAATTCACAGAATGAAGGTGTTTGAAGTCAAAATTGTGGTGTGTGAATTCACAAATGGAGGTGTCTGAAATCAGAATGCAGCTGTGTGAAGCCATAGAATGGAGGTGTGTGAAGTTAGAATGGAGGTGTGTGAACTCATAGAATGGAGTGTATGAAGTCACAATGGGAGTGTGTGAAGTCATAGAATGGGGGGGTGTGAAGTCAAATTGGAGGTGTGTGAAATCACAGAATGGAGGTGTGTCAACTCAGAAATGAGGTGTGTGAAGTCGTAGAATGGAGGTGTGTGTATTCATAGAATGGAAGAGTGTGAAATCATAGAATGGAGGTGTGTGGTCACAGAACGGAGGTTTGTGAAGTCATAGAATGGAGGTGCCTGAAGTCATAGAATGGATGTTTCTGAAGTGAGAATGAAGGTGTATGAAGTGAAAGAATGGAGGTGTGTGAAGTCAAAATGGAGGTGTGTGAATCATAGAATGGAGGTGTGTGAACTCATAGAATGGAGATGTGTGAAGTCATGGAATGGAGGTGTGTGAAGTCAAAGAATGGAGGTGTGTGAAGTCAAACAATAAAGCTGTGTGAAGTCACAGAATGGAGGTGTGTGAACTCATAGAATGGAGGTGCATGCAGTCAAAGAATGTAGGTGTGTGAAGTCATAGAATGGAGGTGTGTGAAGTCCTGGAATGGAGGTGTGTGAAGTCAGATGGAGTTGTGTGAAGTCATAGAATGGAGGTGTGTGAAGTCGGAATGGAGGTTTGTGAAGTCATAGAATGGAGGTGTGTGAAGTCAGAATCGAGGTGTGTGAACTCATAGAATTGAGGTGTGTGAAGTCACAATGCAGGTGTGCGAAGTCATAGAATGGAGGTGTGTGAAGTCATAGAATGGAGGTGTGTGAAGTCACAGAATGGAGGTGTGTGAAATCATAGAATGGAGGTGTGTGAAGTCACAGAATGGAGGTGTGTGAAGTCATAGAATGGAGGTGTGTGAAGTCATAGAATTTAGGTGTGTGAAGTCATAGAATGGAGGTGTGTGAAGTCAGAGAATGGAGGTGTGTAAAATCACAAAATGGAAGTGTGTGAACTCAGAATGGAGGTGTGTCAAGTCACAGAATGGATGTGTGTGAAGTCATAGAATGGAGGTGTGTGAAGTCACACAATGGGGGTGTGTGAAGTCATAGAATGAATGTCTGTGAAGTCATAGAATGGAGGTGTGTGAAGTCACTGAATGGAGGTGTGTGAAGTCAGAATAGATGTGTGCGAAGTCATAGAATGGCGCTGTGTGAAGTCAGAATGGAGTTGTGTGAAGTCATAGAATGGAGGTGAGTGAAGTCAGAATGGCGGTGTATGAACTCATAGAATGATGGTGTGTGAAGTCACAATGGAGGTGTGTGAAGTCATAGAATGGAGGTTTTTGAAGTCACAGAATGGAGGTGTGTGAAGTCATAGAATGGAGGTGTGTGAAGTCAGATTGGAGGTGTTTGAAGTCATAGAATGGAGGTGTGTCAACTCAAAAGGAGGTGTGTGAAGTCATAGAATGGAGGTGTGTGAAGTCATAGAATGGAGGTGTGTGAAATCATAGATTGGAGGTGTGTGAAGTCACAGAATTGACGTGTGTGAAGTCAGAATGGAGGTGTGTGAAGTCATAGAATGGAGGTGTGTGAATTCAAAATGCATTTGTGTGAACTCATAGAATGGAGGTCTGTGAAATCACAATGTAGGTGTGTGAAGTCACAGAATGGAGGTGTGTGAAGTCATAGAATGTAGGTGTGTGAAGTCACAGAATGGAGGTGTGTGAAGTCATATATTGGAGGTTTGTGAAGTCATAGAATGGAGGTGTGTGAGGTAATAGAATGGAGGTGTGTCAAGTCACAGATTGAAGTTGTGTAAAGTCACAGAATGGGGGTGTGTGAACTCAGAATGGAGGTGTGTAAAGTCACAGAATGGAGATGTGTGAAATCATAGAATGGATGTTTCTGAAGTAAGAATGAAGTTGTGTGAAGTCATAGAATGGAGGTGTGTGAAGTCAAAATGGTGGTGTGTGAACTCATAGAATGAGGTGTGTGAACTCATGGAATGGAGGTGTGTGAAGTCACAGAATTGAGGTGTGTGAAGTCAGAATGGAGGTGTGTGAAGTGAGAATGGAGGTGTGTGAAGTCATAGAATGAAGGTGTGTGAATTCACAATGCATTTTTGTGAACTCATAGAATGGAGGTCTGTGAAGTCACAATGTAGGTGTGTGAAGTCACAGAATGGAGGTGTGTGAAGTCATAGAATGGAGGTGTGTGAAGTCACAGAATGGAGGTCTGTGAAGTCATATAATGGAGGTGTGTGAAGTCACAGAATGCAGGTGTGTGAAGTCATAGAATGGAGCTGTGACAAGTCAGATTGGAGGTGTGTGAAGTCACAGAATGGAGGTGAGTGAACTCAGAATGGAGGTGTGTGAAGTCACAGAATGGAGGTGTGTGAAGGGATAGAATGGAGGTGTGTGAAGTCATAGAATGGATGTCTGTGAAGTCATAATGGAGGTGTGTCAAGTCACAGAATTGAGGTGTGTGAAGTCACAGAATGGAGGTGTGTGAAGTCATAGAATGGAGGTGTGTGAAGTCATATAATGGAGGTGTGTGAAGTCATAGAATGGATGTTTGTTAAGTAAGAATGAAGGTGTGTGAAGTAATAGAATGGAGCTGTGTGAAGTCAGAATGGAGGTGTGTGAAGTCACAAAATGGAGGTGTGTGAACTCAGAATGGAGGTGTGTGAAGTCACAAATTGGAGGTGTGTTAAGTCACAGAGTGGAGGTGTGTGAACTCAGAATGGAGGTGTGTGAAGTCACAGAATCTAGGTGTGTGAAGTCAGAGAATGGAGGTGTGTGAAGTCATAGAATGGAGGTGTGTGAAGTCATAATGGAGGAGTGTGAAGTCACAGAATTCAGGTGTGTGAAGTCACAGAATGGAGGTGTGTGAAGTCATAGAATTTAGGTGTGTGAAGTCATATTGGAGGTGTGTGAAGTCATAGAATGGAGGTGTGTCAACTCAAAAGCAGGTGTGTGAAGTCATAGAATGTAGGTGTGTGAAGTCATAGAATGGATGTATGTGAAATCATAGAATGGAGGTGTGTGAAGTCACAGAATTGAGGTGTGTGAAGTCAGAATGGAGGTGTGTGAAGTCAGAATGGAGGTGTGTGAAGTCATAGAATAGAGGTGTGTGAATTCACAATGCATTTGTGTGAACTCATAGAATGGAGGTCTGTGAAGTCACAATGCAGGTGTGTGAAGTCACAGAATGGAGGTGTGTGAAGTCATAGAATGGAGGTGTGTGAAGTCACAGAATGGAGGTGTGTGAAGTCATATATTGGAGGTTTGTGAAGTCACAGAATGGAGGTGTGTGAAGTAATAGAATGGAGGTGTGTCAAGTCACAGATTGAAGGTGTGTGAAGTCACAGAATGGGGGTGTGTGAACTCAGAATGGAGGTGTGTGAAGTCACAGAATGGAGATGTGTGAAATCATAGAATGGAGTGTGTGAAGTCACAATGGGGGTGTGTGAAGTCATAGAATGGGGGTGTGTGAAGTCAAATTGGAGGTGTGTGAAATCACAGAATGGAGGTGTGTCAACTCAGAAATGAGGTGTGTGAAGTCATAGAATGGAGGTGTGTGAATTCATAGAACGGAAGTGTGTGAAATCATAGAATGGAGGTGTGTGAACCCAAAGAATTGAGGTTTGTGAAGTCAGAATGGAGGTGTGTGAAGTCAGGATGGAGGTGGGTGAAGTCACAGAATGGAGGTGTGGGAACTCAGAATGGAGGTGTGTGGTCACAGAACGGACGTTTGTGAAGTCACAGAATGGAGGTGCCTGAAGTCATAGAATGGATGTTTCTGAAGTGAGAACGAAGGTGTATGAAGTCAAAGAATGGAGGTGTGTGAAGTCAAAATGGAGGTGTGTGAACTCATAGAATGGAGGTGTGTGAACTCATTGAATGGAGGTGTGTGAAGTCATGGAATGGAGGTGTGTGAAGTCAAAGAATGGAGGTGTGTGAAGTCAAACAATAAAGGTGTGTGAAGTCACAGAATGGAGCTGTGTGATCTCATAGACTGGAGGTGCATGCAGTCAAAGAATGGAGGTGTGTGAAGTCATCGAATGGAGGTGAGTGAACTCAGAATGGAGGTGGGTGAAGTCACAGAATGGAGGTGTGTGAAGGGATAGAATGGAGGTGTGTGAAGTCATAGAATGGATGTCTGTGAAGTCATAATGGAGGTGTGTGAAGTCACAGAATTGAGGTGTGTGAAGTCACAGAATGGAGGTGTGTGAAGTCATAGAATGGAGGTGTGTGAAGTCATAGAATGGATGTTTGTTAAGTAAGAATGAAGGTGTGTTAAGTAATAGAATGGAGCTGTGTGAAGTCAGAATGGAGGTGTGTGAAGTCACAGAATGGAGGTGTGTGAACTCAGAATGGAGGTGTGTGAAGTCACAGATTGGAGGTGTGTTAAGTCACAGAGTGGAGGTGTGTGAACTCAGAATGGAGGTGTGTGAAGTCACAGAATCTAGGTGTGTGAAGTCATAGAATGGAGGTTTGTGAAGTCATAATGGAGGAGTGTGAAGTCACAGAATTCAGGTGTGTGAAGTCACAGAACGGAGGTGTGTGAAGTCATAGAATGGAAGTGTGTGAAGTCAGAACGGAGGTGTGTGAACTCAGATTGGAGGTGTTGGAAGTCACAATGGAGGTCTTTGAAGTTATAGAATGGAGGTTTGTGAAGTCACAGAATGGAGGGGTGTGAAGTCAAAGACTGGAGGTGTGTGAAGTCATAGAATGGAGGTGTGTGAACTCATAGAATGGAGGTGTGTGAAGTCACAGAATGAAGGTGCGTTAAGTCACAGAATGGAGGTTTGTGAACTCAGAATGGAGGTGTGTGAAGTCACAGAATGGAGGTGTGGGAAGTCATAGAATGGAGTTGTGTGAAGTCACAGAATGGAGGTGTGTGAATTAATAGAATGGAGGTGTGAGAAATCATAGAATGGAGGTGTGTGAAGTCACAGAATGGAGGTGTGTGAAGTCACAGAATGGAGGTGTGTGAAGTCACAGAATGGAGGTGTGTGAACTCACAATGGAGGTGTGTGAAGTCAACGAATGGAGGTGTGTGAAGTCATAGAATGGAATTGTGTGAAGTCATAGAATGGAGGTGTGTGAAGTGAGAATTGAGGTGTGTGAAGTCACGGAATTGAGGTGTGTGAACTCAGAATGGAGGTGTGTGAAGTCACAGAATGGCGGTTTCTGAAGTCATAGCAAGGAGGTGTGTGAAGTCATAGAATGGATTCTTCTGAAGTAGAATGAAGGTGTGTGAAGTCATAGAATGGAGGTGTGTGAAGTCAAAATGGAGGTGTGTGAACTCATAAAATGGAGATGTGTGAAGTCATGGAATGGAGGTGTGTGAAGTCCAAGAATATAGGTTGTGAAGTCAAACAATGGTGGGGTGTGAAGTCACAGAATGCAAGTGTGTGAAGTCAAAGAATAGAACTGTGTGAAGTCAAAATGGAGGTGTGTGAAGTCACAGAATGGAGTTGTGTGAATTCACAGAATGAAGGTGTTTGAAGTCAAAATTGTGGTGTGTGAATTCACAAATGGAGGTGTCTGAAATCAGAATGCAGCTGTGTGAAGCCATAGAATGGAGGTGTGTGAAGTTAGAATGGAGGTGTGTGAACTCATAGAATGGAGTGTATGAAGTCACAATGGGAGTGTGTGAAGTCATAGAATGGGGGGGTGTGAAGTCAAATTGGAGGTGTGTGAAATCACAGAATGGAGGTGTGTCAACTCAGAAATGAGGTGTGTGAAGTCGTAGAATGGAGGTGTGTGTATTCATAGAATGGAAGAGTGTGAAATCATAGAATGGAGGTGTGTGGTCACAGAACGGAGGTTTGTGAAGTCATAGAATGGAGGTGCCTGAAGTCATAGAATGGATGTTTCTGAAGTGAGAATGAAGGTGTATGAAGTGAAAGAATGGAGGTGTGTGAAGTCAAAATGGAGGTGTGTGAATCATAGAATGGAGGTGTGTGAACTCATAGAATGGAGATGTGTGAAGTCATGGAATGGAGGTGTGTGAAGTCAAAGAATGGAGGTGTGTGAAGTCAAACAATAAAGCTGTGTGAAGTCACAGAATGGAGGTGTGTGAACTCATAGAATGGAGGTGCATGCAGTCAAAGAATGTAGGTGTGTGAAGTCATAGAATGGAGGTGTGTGAAGTCCTGGAATGGAGGTGTGTGAAGTCAGATGGAGTTGTGTGAAGTCATAGAATGGAGGTGTGTGAAGTCGGAATGGAGGTTTGTGAAGTCATAGAATGGAGGTGTGTGAAGTCAGAATCGAGGTGTGTGAACTCATAGAATTGAGGTGTGTGAAGTCACAATGCAGGTGTGCGAAGTCATAGAATGGAGGTGTGTGAAGTCATAGAATGGAGGTGTGTGAAGTCACAGAATGGAGGTGTGTGAAATCATAGAATGGAGGTGTGTGAAGTCACAGAATGGAGGTGTGTGAAGTCATAGAATGGAGGTGTGTGAAGTCATAGAATTTAGGTGTGTGAAGTCATAGAATGGAGGTGTGTGAAGTCAGAGAATGGAGGTGTGTAAAATCACAAAATGGAAGTGTGTGAACTCAGAATGGAGGTGTGTCAAGTCACAGAATGGATGTGTGTGAAGTCATAGAATGGAGGTGTGTGAAGTCACACAATGGGGGTGTGTGAAGTCATAGAATGAATGTCTGTGAAGTCATAGAATGGAGGTGTGTGAAGTCACTGAATGGAGGTGTGTGAAGTCAGAATAGATGTGTGCGAAGTCATAGAATGGCGCTGTGTGAAGTCAGAATGGAGTTGTGTGAAGTCATAGAATGGAGGTGAGTGAAGTCAGAATGGCGGTGTATGAACTCATAGAATGATGGTGTGTGAAGTCACAATGGAGGTGTGTGAAGTCATAGAATGGAGGTTTTTGAAGTCACAGAATGGAGGTGTGTGAAGTCATAGAATGGAGGTGTGTGAAGTCAGATTGGAGGTGTTTGAAGTCATAGAATGGAGGTGTGTCAACTCAAAAGGAGGTGTGTGAAGTCATAGAATGGAGGTGTGTGAAGTCATAGAATGGAGGTGTGTGAAATCATAGATTGGAGGTGTGTGAAGTCACAGAATTGACGTGTGTGAAGTCAGAATGGAGGTGTGTGAAGTCATAGAATGGAGGTGTGTGAATTCAAAATGCATTTGTGTGAACTCATAGAATGGAGGTCTGTGAAATCACAATGTAGGTGTGTGAAGTCACAGAATGGAGGTGTGTGAAGTCATAGAATGTAGGTGTGTGAAGTCACAGAATGGAGGTGTGTGAAGTCATATATTGGAGGTTTGTGAAGTCATAGAATGGAGGTGTGTGAGGTAATAGAATGGAGGTGTGTCAAGTCACAGATTGAAGTTGTGTAAAGTCACAGAATGGGGGTGTGTGAACTCAGAATGGAGGTGTGTAAAGTCACAGAATGGAGATGTGTGAAATCATAGAATGGATGTTTCTGAAGTAAGAATGAAGTTGTGTGAAGTCATAGAATGGAGGTGTGTGAAGTCAAAATGGTGGTGTGTGAACTCATAGAATGAGGTGTGTGAACTCATGGAATGGAGGTGTGTGAAGTCACAGAATTGAGGTGTGTGAAGTCAGAATGGAGGTGTGTGAAGTGAGAATGGAGGTGTGTGAAGTCATAGAATGAAGGTGTGTGAATTCACAATGCATTTTTGTGAACTCATAGAATGGAGGTCTGTGAAGTCACAATGTAGGTGTGTGAAGTCACAGAATGGAGGTGTGTGAAGTCATAGAATGGAGGTGTGTGAAGTCACAGAATGGAGGTCTGTGAAGTCATATAATGGAGGTGTGTGAAGTCACAGAATGCAGGTGTGTGAAGTCATAGAATGGAGCTGTGACAAGTCAGATTGGAGGTGTGTGAAGTCACAGAATGGAGGTGAGTGAACTCAGAATGGAGGTGTGTGAAGTCACAGAATGGAGGTGTGTGAAGGGATAGAATGGAGGTGTGTGAAGTCATAGAATGGATGTCTGTGAAGTCATAATGGAGGTGTGTCAAGTCACAGAATTGAGGTGTGTGAAGTCACAGAATGGAGGTGTGTGAAGTCATAGAATGGAGGTGTGTGAAGTCATATAATGGAGGTGTGTGAAGTCATAGAATGGATGTTTGTTAAGTAAGAATGAAGGTGTGTGAAGTAATAGAATGGAGCTGTGTGAAGTCAGAATGGAGGTGTGTGAAGTCACAAAATGGAGGTGTGTGAACTCAGAATGGAGGTGTGTGAAGTCACAAATTGGAGGTGTGTTAAGTCACAGAGTGGAGGTGTGTGAACTCAGAATGGAGGTGTGTGAAGTCACAGAATCTAGGTGTGTGAAGTCAGAGAATGGAGGTGTGTGAAGTCATAGAATGGAGGTGTGTGAAGTCATAATGGAGGAGTGTGAAGTCACAGAATTCAGGTGTGTGAAGTCACAGAATGGAGGTGTGTGAAGTCATAGAATTTAGGTGTGTGAAGTCATATTGGAGGTGTGTGAAGTCATAGAATGGAGGTGTGTCAACTCAAAAGCAGGTGTGTGAAGTCATAGAATGTAGGTGTGTGAAGTCATAGAATGGATGTATGTGAAATCATAGAATGGAGGTGTGTGAAGTCACAGAATTGAGGTGTGTGAAGTCAGAATGGAGGTGTGTGAAGTCAGAATGGAGGTGTGTGAAGTCATAGAATAGAGGTGTGTGAATTCACAATGCATTTGTGTGAACTCATAGAATGGAGGTCTGTGAAGTCACAATGCAGGTGTGTGAAGTCACAGAATGGAGGTGTGTGAAGTCATAGAATGGAGGTGTGTGAAGTCACAGAATGGAGGTGTGGGAAGTCATATATTGGAGGTTTGTGAAGTCATAGAATGGAGGTGTGTGAAGTAATAGAATGGAGGTTTGTCAAGTCACAGATTGAAGGTGTGTGAAGTCACAGAATGGGGTGTGTGAACTCAGAATGGAGGTGTGTGAAGTCACAGAATGGAGGTGTGTGAAGTCATAGAATGGATGTTTCTGAAGTAAGAATGAAGGTGTGTGAAGTCATAGAATGGAGTGTGTGAAGTCAAAATGGTGGTGTGTGAACTCATAGAATGGAGGTGTGTGAAGTCATAGAATGGAGGTGTGTGAATTCACAATACATTTGTGTACTCATAGAATGGAGGTCTGTGAAGTCACAATGTAGGTGTGTGAAGTCACAGATTGGAGGTGTGTGAAGTCATAGAATGGAGGTGTGTGAAGTCACAGAATGGAGGTGTGTGAACTCAGAATGGAGGTGTGTGAAGTCACAGAATGGAGGTGTGTGAAGTGATAGAATGGATGTGTGTGAAGTCATAGAATGGATGTGTGTGAAGTCATAATAGAGGTGTGTGAAGTCACAGAATTGAGGTGTGTGAAGTCACAGAATGGAGGTGTGTGAAGTCATAGAATGGAGGTGTGTGAAGTCATAGAATGGAGGTGTGTGAAGTCATAGAATGGATGTTTGTTAAGTAAGAATGAAGATGTATTAAGTCATAGAATGGAGGTGTGTGAAGTCAGAATGGAGGTGTGTGAAGTCACAGAATGGAGGTGTGTTAAGTCACAGAGTGGAGGTGTGTGAACTCAGAATGGAGGTGTGTGAAGTCACAGAATCTAGGTGTGTGAAGTCATAGAATGGAGGTGTGTGAAGTCATAGAATGGAGGTGTGTGAAGTCACAGAATGGAGGTGTGTGAAGTCATAGAATGGAGGTGTGTGAAGTCACAGAAGGGTGGTGTGTGAAGTCATAGAATGGAGGTGTGAGAAGTCATAGAATTTAGGTGTTTGAAGTGATAGAATGGAGGTGTGTGAAGTCAGAGAATGGAGGTGTGTGAAATCACAAAATGGAGGTGTGTGAAGTCACACAATGGGGGTGTGGGAAGTCATAGAATGGAGGTGTGCGAAGTCATAGAATGGAGGTGTGTGAAGTCACAGAATTGAGGTGTGTGAAGTCACAGAATGGAAGTGTGTGAAGTCAGAACGGAGGTGTGTGAACTCAGATTGGAGGTGTGGGAAGTCACAATGGAGGTGTGTGAAGTTATAGAATGGAGGTGTGTGAAGTCATAGAATGGAGGTGTGTGAACTCATAGAATGGAGGTGTGTGAAGTCACAGAATGAAGGTGCGTTAAGTCACAGAATGGAGGTTTGTGAACACAGAATGGAGGTGTGTGAAGTCACAGAATGGAGGTGTGGGAAGTCATAGAATGGAGTTGTGTGAAGTCACAGAATGGAGGTGTGTGAATTAATAGAATGGAGGTGTGAGAAATCATAGAATGGAGGTGCCTGAACTCATAGAATGGATGTTTCTGAAGTGAGAACGAAGGTGTATGAAGTCAAAGATTGGAGGTGTGTGAAGTCAAAATGGAGGTGTGTGAACTCATAGAATGGAGGTGTGTGAACTCATTGAATGGAGGTGTGTGAAGTCATGGAATGGAGGTGTGTGAAGTCAAGGAATGGAGGTGTGTGAAGTCAAACAATAAAGGTGTGTGAAGTCACAGAATGGAGGTGTGTGAACTCATAGAATGGAGGTGCATGCAGTCAAAGAATGGAGGTTTGTGCAGTCATCGAATGGAGGTGTGTGAAGTCATGGAATGGAGGTGTGTGAAGTCAGATGGATGTGTGTGAAGTCATAGAATGGATGTGTGTGAAGTCAGAATGGAGGTGTTTTTAGTCATAGAATGGAGGTGTGTGAAGTCACAGAATGGAGGTGTGTGAAGTCATAGAATGGAGGTGTGTGAAGTCACAGAATGGTGGTGTGTGAAGTCATAGAATGGAGGTGTGTGAAGTCATAGAATTTAGGTGTGTGAAGTCATAGAATGGAGGTGTGTGAAGTCAGAGAATGGAGGTGTGTGAAATCACAAAATGGAGGTGTGTGAAGTCACACAATGGGGGTGTGTGAAGTCATAGAATGGAGGTGTGCGAAGTCATAGAATGGAGGTGTGTGAAGTCACAGAATGGAGGTGTGTGAAGTCAGAATAGATGTGTGCGAAGTCATAGAAAGGAGCTGTGTGAAGTCAGAATGGAGCTGTGTGAAGTCATAGAATGGAGGTGAGTGAAGTCACAATGGAGGTGTGTGAAGTCAGAAGAGATGTGTGCGAAGTCATAGAATGGAGCTGTGTGAAGTCAGAATGGCGGTGTGTGAACTCATAGAATGATGGTGTGTGAAGTCACAATGGAGGTGTGTGAAGTCATAGAATGGAGGTTTTTGAAGTCACAGAATGGAGGTGTGTGAAGTCATAGAATTTAGGTGTGTGAAGTCATATTGGAGGTGTGTGAAGTCATAGAATGGAGGTGTGTCAACTCAAAAGCAGGTGTGTGAAGTCATAGAATGTAGGTGTGTGAAGTCATAGAATGGATGTATGTGAAATCATAGAATGGAGGTGTGTGAAGTCACAGAATTGAGGTGTGTGAAGTCAGAATGGAGGTGTGTGAAGTCAGAATGGAGGTGTGTGAAGTCATAGAATAGAGGTGTGTGAATTCACAATGCATTTGTGTGAACTCATAGAATGGAGGTCTGTGAAGTCACAATGCAGGTGTGTGAAGTCACAGAATGGAGGTGTGTGAAGTCATAGAATGGAGGTGTGTGAAGTCACAGAATGGAGGTGTGGGAAGTCATATATTGGAGGTTTGTGAAGTCATAGAATGGAGGTGTGTGAAGTAATAGAATGGAGGTTTGTCAAGTCACAGATTGAAGGTGTGTGAAGTCACAGAATGGGGTGTGTGAACTCAGAATGGAGGTGTGTGAAGTCACAGAATGGAGGTGTGTGAAGTCATAGAATGGATGTTTCTGAAGTAAGAATGAAGGTGTGTGAAGTCATAGAATGGAGTGTGTGAAGTCAAAATGGTGGTGTGTGAACTCATAGAATGGAGGTGTGTGAAGTCATAGAATGGAGGTGTGTGAATTCACAATGCATTTGTGTACTCATAGAATGGAGGTCTGTGAAGTCACAATGTAGGTGTGTGAAGTCACAGATTGGAGGTGTGTGAAGTCATAGAATGGAGGTGTGTGAAGTCACAGAATGGAGGTGTGTGAACTCAGAATGGAGGTGTGTGAAGTCACAGAATGGAGGTGTGTGAAGTGATAGAATGGATGTGTGTGAAGTCATAGAATGGATGTGTGTGAAGTCATAATAGAGGTGTGTGAAGTCACAGAATTGAGGTGTGTGAAGTCACAGAATGGAGGTGTGTGAAGTCATAGAATGGAGGTGTGTGAAGTCATAGAATGGAGGTGTGTGAAGTCATAGAATGGATGTTTGTTAAGTAAGAATGAAGATGTATTAAGTCATAGAATGGAGGTGTGTGAAGTCAGAATGGAGGTGTGTGAAGTCACAGAATGGAGGTGTGTGAACTCAGAATGGAGGTGTGTGAAGTCACAGAATGGAGGTGTGTTAAGTCACAGAGTGGAGGTGTGTGAACTCAGAATGGAGGTGTGTGAAGTCACAGAATCTAGGTGTGTGAAGTCATAGAATGGAGGTGTGTGAAGTCATAGAATGGAGGTGTGTGAAGTCACACAATGGAGGTGTGTGAAGTCATAGAATGGAGGTGTGTGAAGTCACAGAATGGTGGTGTGTGAAGTCATAGAATGGAGGTGTGAGAAGTCATAGAATTTAGGTGTTTGAAGTGATAGAATGGAGGTGTGTGAAGTCAGAGAATGGAGGTGTGTGAAATCACAAAATGGAGGTGTGTGAAGTCACACAATGGGGGTGTGGGAAGTCATAGAATGGAGGTGTGCGAAGTCATAGAATGGAGGTGTGTGAAGTCACAGAATTGAGGTGTGTGAAGTCACAGAATGGAAGTGTGTGAAGTCAGAACGGAGGTGTGTGAACTCAGATTGGAGGTGTGGGAAGTCACAATGGAGGTGTGTGAAGTTATAGAATGGAGGTGTGTGAAGTCATAGAATGGAGGTGTGTGAACTCATAGAATGGAGGTGTGTGAAGTCACAGAATGAAGGTGCGTTAAGTCACAGAATGGAGGTTTGTGAACACAGAATGGAGGTGTGTGAAGTCACAGAATGGAGGTGTGGGAAGTCATAGAATGGAGTTGTGTGAAGTCACAGAATGGAGGTGTGTGAATTAATAGAATGGAGGTGTGAGAAATCATAGAATGGAGGTGCGTGAAGTCACAGAATGGAGGTGTGTGAAGTTACAGAATGGAGGTGTGTGAAGTCACAGAATGGAGGTGTGTGAACTCACAATGGAGGTGTGTGAAGTCAAAGAATGGAGTTGTGTGAAGTCATAGAATGGAATTGTGTGAAGTCATAGAATGGAGGTGTGTGAAGTGAGAATTGAGGTGTGTGAAGTCACGGAATTGAGGTGTGTGAACTCAGAATGGAGGTGTGTGAAGTCACAGAATGGAGGTTTCTGAAGTAGAATGAAGGTGTGTGAAGTCATAGAATGGAGGTGTGTGAAGTCAAAATGGAGGTGTGTGAACTCATAAAATGGAGATGTGTGAAGTCATGGAATGGAGGTGTGTGAAGTCCAACAATATAGGTGTGTGAAGTCAAACAATGGTGGTGTGTGAAGTCAAGAATGCAGGTGTGTTAAGTCAAAGTATGGAAGTGTGTGAAGTCAAAATGGAGGTGTGTGAAGTCACAAAATGGAGGTGTGTGAAGTCACAGAATGAAGGTGTTTGAAGTCAAAATTGTGGTGTGTGAAGTCACAAATGGAGGTGTGTGAAGTCAGAATGCAGCTGCGTGAAGCCATAGAATGGAGGTGTGTGAAGTCAGAATGGAGGTGTGTGAACTCATAGAATGGAGTGTGTGAAGTCACAATGGGGGTGTGTGAAGTCATAGAATGGGGGTGTGTGAAGTCAAATTGGAGGTGTGTGAAATCAAAGAATGGAGGTGTGTCAACTCAGAAATGAGGTGTGTGAAGTCATAGAATGGAGGTGTGTGAATTCATAGAATGGAAGAGAGTGACATCATAGAATGGAGGTGTGTGAAGTCAAAGAATTGAGGTTTGTGAAGTCAGAATGGAGGTGTCTGAAGTCAGGATGGAGGTGGGTGAAGTCACAGAATGGAGGTGTGGGAACTCAGAATGGAGGTGTGTGGTCACAGAACGGAGGTTTGTGAAGTCATAGAATGGAGGTGCCTGAAGTCATAGAATGGATGTTTCTGAAGTGAGAACGAAGGTGTATGAAGTCAAAGATTGGAGGTGTGTGAAGTCAAAATGGAGGTGTGTGAACTCATAGAATGGAGGTGTGTGAAACTCATTAAATGGAGGTGTGTGAAGTCAAGGAATGGAGGTGTGTGAAGTCAAACAATAAAGGTGTGTGAAGTCACAGAATGGAGGTGTGTGAACTCATAGAATGGAGGTGCATGCAGTCAAAGAATGGAGGTTTGTGCAGTCATCGAATGGAGGTGTGTGAAGTCATGGAATGGAGGTGTGTGAAGTCAGATGGATGTGTGTGAAGTCATAGAATGGATGTGTGTGAAGTCAGAATGGAGGTGTTTTTAGTCATAGAATGGAGGTGTGTGAAGTCACAGAATGGAGGTGTGTGAAGTCATAGAATGGAGGTGTGTGAAGTCACAGAATGGTGGTGTGTGAAGTCATAGAATGGAGGTGTGTGAAGTCATAGAATTTAGGTGTGTGAAGTCATAGAATGGAGGTGTGTGAAGTCAGAGAATGGAGGTGTGTGAAATCACAAAATGGAGGTGTGTGAAGTCACACAATGGGGGTGTGTGAAGTCATAGAATGGAGGTGTGCGAAGTCATAGAATGGAGGTGTGTGAAGTCACAGAATGGAGGTGTGTGAAGTCAGAATAGATGTGTGCGAAGTCATAGAAAGGAGCTGTGTGAAGTCAGAATGGAGCTGTGTGAAGTCATAGAATGGAGGTGAGTGAAGTCACAATGGAGGTGTGTGAAGTCAGAAGAGATGTGTGCGAAGTCATAGAATGGAGCTGTGTGAAGTCAGAATGGCGGTGTGTGAACTCATAGAATGATGGTGTGTGAAGTCACAATGGAGGTGTGTGAAGTCATAGAATGGAGGTTTTTGAAGTCACAGAATGGAGGTGTGTGAAGTCATAGAATTTAGGTGTGTGAAGTCATATTGGAGGTGTGTGAAGTCATAGAATGGAGGTGTGTCAACTCAAAAGCAGGTGTGTGAAGTCATAGAATGTAGGTGTGTGAAGTCATAGAATGGATGTATGTGAAATCATAGAATGGAGGTGTGTGAAGTCACAGAATTGAGGTGTGTGAAGTCAGAATGGAGGTGTGTGAAGTCAGAATGGAGGTGTGTGAAGTCATAGAATAGAGGTGTGTGAATTCACAATGCATTTGTGTGAACTCATAGAATGGAGGTCTGTGAAGTCACAATGCAGGTGTGTGAAGTCACAGAATGGAGGTGTGTGAAGTCATAGAATGGAGGTGTGTGAAGTCACAGAATGGAGGTGTGGGAAGTCATATATTGGAGGTTTGTGAAGTCATAGAATGGAGGTGTGTGAAGTAATAGAATGGAGGTTTGTCAAGTCACAGATTGAAGGTGTGTGAAGTCACAGAATGGGGTGTGTGAACTCAGAATGGAGGTGTGTGAAGTCACAGAATGGAGGTGTGTGAAGTCATAGAATGGATGTTTCTGAAGTAAGAATGAAGGTGTGTGAAGTCATAGAATGGAGTGTGTGAAGTCAAAATGGTGGTGTGTGAACTCATAGAATGGAGGTGTGTGAAGTCATAGAATGGAGGTGTGTGAATTCACAATGCATTTGTGTACTCATAGAATGGAGGTCTGTGAAGTCACAATGTAGGTGTGTGAAGTCACAGATTGGAGGTGTGTGAAGTCATAGAATGGAGGTGTGTGAAGTCACAGAATGGAGGTGTGTGAACTCAGAATGGAGGTGTGTGAAGTCACAGAATGGAGGTGTGTGAAGTGATAGAATGGATGTGTGTGAAGTCATAGAATGGATGTGTGTGAAGTCATAATAGAGGTGTGTGAAGTCACAGAATTGAGGTGTGTGAAGTCACAGAATGGAGGTGTGTGAAGTCATAGAATGGAGGTGTGTGAAGTCATAGAATGGAGGTGTGTGAAGTCATAGAATGGATGTTTGTTAAGTAAGAATGAAGATGTATTAAGTCATAGAATGGAGGTGTGTGAAGTCGGAATGGAGGTGTGTGAAGTCACAGAATGGCGGTGTGTGAACTCAGAATGGAGGTGTGTGAAGTCACAGAATGGAGGTGTGTGAAGTCACAGAGTGGAGGTGTGTGAACTCAGAATGGAGGTGTGTGAAGTCACAGAATCTAGGTGTGTGAAGTCATAGAATGGAGGTGTGTGAAGTCATAGAATGGAGGTGTGTGAAGTCACAGAATGGAGGTGTATGAAGTCATAGAATGGAGGTGTGTGAAGTCACAGAATGGTGGTGTGTGAAGTCATAGAATGGAGGTGTGAGAAGTCATAGAATTTAGGTGTTTGAAGTGATAGAATGGAGGTGTGTGAAGTCAGAGAATGGAGGTGTGTGAAATCACAAAATGGAGGTGTGTGAAGTCACACAATGGGGGTGTGGGAAGTCATAGAATGGAGGTGTGTGAATTAATAGAATGGAGGTGTGAGAAATCATAGAATGGAGGTATGTGAAGTCACAGAATGGAGGTGTGTGAAGTCACAGAATGGAGGTGTGTGAAGTCACAGAATGGAGGTGTGTGAAGTCACAGAATGGAGGTGTGTGAACTCACAATGGAGGTGTGTGAAGTCAAAGAATGGAGGTGTGTGAAGTCATAGAATGGAATTGTGTGAAGTCATAGAATGGAGGTGTGTGAAGTGAGAATTGAGGTGTGTGAAGTCACGGAATTGAGGTGTGTGAACTCAGAATGGAGGTGTGTGAAGTCACAGAATGGAGGTTTCTGAAGTAGAATGAAGGTGTGTGAAGTCATAGAATGGAGGTGTGTGAAGTCAAAATGGAGGTGTGTGAACTCATAAAATGGAGATGTGTGAAGTCATGGAATGGAGGTGTGTGAAGTCCAACAATATAGGTGTGTGAAGTCAAACAATGGTGGTGTGTGAAGTCAAGAATGCAGGTGTGTTAAGTCAAAGTATGGAAGTGTGTGAAGTCAAAATGGAGGTGTGTGAAGTCACAAAATGGAGGTGTGTGAAGTCACAGAATGAAGGTGTTTGAAGTCAAAATTGTGGGGTGTGAAGTCACAAATGGAGGTGTCTGAAGTCAGAATGCAGCTGCGTGAAGCCATAGAATGGAGGTGTGTGAAGTCAGAATGGAGGTGTGTGAACTCATAGAATGGAGTGTGTGAAGTCACAATGGGGGTGTGTGAAGTCATAGAATGGGGGTGTGTGAAGTCAAATTGGAGGTGTGTGAAATCAAAGAATGGAGGTGTGTCAACTCAGAAATGAGGTGTGTGAAGTCATAGAATGGAGGTGTGTGAATTCATAGAATGGAAGAGAGTGACATCATAGAATGGAGGTGTGTGAAGTCAAAGAATTGAGGTTTGTGAAGTCAGAATGGAGGTGTCTGAAGTCAGGATGGAGGTGGGTGAAGTCACAGAATGGAGGTGTGGGAACTCAGAATGGAGGTGTGTGGTCACAGAACGGAGGTTTGTGAAGTCATAGAATGGAGGTGCCTGAAGTCATAGAATGAATGTTTCTGAAGTGAGAACGAAGGTGTATGAAGTCAAAGATTGGAGGTGTGTGAAGTCAAAATGGAGGTGTGTGAACTCATAGAATGGAGGTGTGTGAACTCATTGAATGGAGGTGTGTGAAGTCATGGAATGGAGGTGTGTGAAGTCAAGGAATGGAGGTGTGTGAAGTCAAACAATAAAGGTGTGTGAAGTCACAGAATGGAGGTGTGTGAACTCATAGAATGGAGGTGCATGCAGTCAAAGAATGGAGGTTTGTGCAGTCATCGAATGGAGGTGTGTGAAGTCATGGAATGGAGGTGTGTGAAGTCAGATGGATGTGTGTGAAGTCATAGAATGGATGTGTGTGAAGTCAGAATGGAGGTGTTTTTAGTCATAGAATGGAGGTGTGTGAAGTCACAGAATGGAGGTGTGTGAAGTCATAGAATGGAGGTGTGTGAAGTCACAGAATGGTGGTGTGTGAAGTCATAGAATGGAGGTGTGTGAAGTCATAGAATTTAGGTGTGTGAAGTCATAGAATGGAGGTGTGTGAAGTCAGAGAATGGAGGTGTGTGAAATCACAAAATAGAGGTGTGTGAAGTCACACAATGGGGGTGTGTGAAGTCATAGAATGGAGGTGTGCGAAGTCATAGAATGGAGGTGTGTGAAGTCACAGAATGGAGGTGTGTGAAGTCAGAATAGATGTGTGCGAAGTCATAGAAAGGAGCTGTGTGAAGTCAGAATGGAGCTGTGTGAAGTCATAGAATGGAGGTGAGTGAAGTCACAATGGAGGTGTGTGAAGTCAGAAGAGATGTGTGCGAAGTCATAGAATGGAGCTGTGTGAAGTCAGAATGGCGGTGTGTGAACTCATAGAATGATGGTGTGTGAAGTCACAATGGAGGTGTGTGAAGTCATAGAATGGAGGTTTTTGAAGTCACAGAATGGAGGTGTGTGAAGTCATAGAATTTAGGTGTGTGAAGTCATATTGGAGGTGTGTGAAGTCATAGAATGGAGGTGTGTCAACTCAAAAAGCAGGTGTGTGAAGTCATAGAATGTAGGTGTGTGAAGTCATAGAATGGATGTATGTGAAATCATAGAATGGAGGTGTGTGAAGTCACAGAATTGAGGTGTGTGAAGTCAGAATGGAGGTGTGTGAAGTCAGAATGGAGGTGTGTGAAGTCATAGAATAGAGGTGTGTGAATTCACAATGCATTTGTGTGAACTCATAGAATGGAGGTCTGTGAAGTCACAATGCAGGTGTGTGAAGTCACAGAATGGAGGTGTGTGAAGTCATAGAATGGAGGTGTGTGAAGTCACAGAATGGAGGTGTGGGAAGTCATATATTGGAGGTTTGTGAAGTCATAGAATGGAGGTGTGTGAAGTAATAGAATGGAGGTTTGTCAAGTCACAGATTGAAGGTGTGTGAAGTCACAGAATGGGGTGTGTGAACTCAGAATGGAGGTGTGTGAAGTCACAGAATGGAGGTGTGTTGTGAAGTCATAGAATGGATGTTTCTGAAGTAAGAATGAAGGTGTGTGAAGTCATAGAATGGAGTGTGTGAAGTCAAAATGGTGGTGTGTGAACTCATAGAATGGACGTGTGTGAAGTCATAGAATGGAGGTGTGTGAATTCACAATGCATTTGTGTACTCATAGAATGGAGGTCTGTGAAGTCACAATGTAGGTGTGTGAAGTCACAGATTGGAGGTGTGTGAAGTCATAGAATGGAGGTGTGTGAAGTCACAGAATGGAGGTGTGTGAACTCAGAATGGAGGTGTGTGAAGTCACAGAATGGAGGTGTGTGAAGTGATAGAATGGATGTGTGTGAAGTCATAGAATGGATGTGTGTGAAGTCATAATAGAGGTGTGTGAAGTCACAGAATTGAGGTGTGTGAAGTCACAGAATGGAGGTGTGTGAAGTCATAGAATGGAGGTGTGTGAAGTCATAGAATGGAGGTGTGTGAAGTCATAGAATGGATGTTTGTTAAGTAAGAATGAAGATGTATTAAGTCATAGAATGGAGGTGTGTGAAGTCAGAATGGAGGTGTGTGAAGTCACAGAATGGAGGTGTGTTAAGTCACAGAGTGGAGGTGTGTGAACTCAGAATGGAGGTGTGTGAAGTCACAGAATCTAGGTGTGTGAAGTCATAGAATGGAGGTGTGTGAAGTCATAGAATGGAGGTGTGTGAAGTCACAGAATGGAGGTGTGTGAAGTCATAGAATGGAGGTGTGTGAAGTCACAGAATGGTGGTGTGTGAAGTCATAGAATGGAGGTGTGAGAAGTCATAGAATTTAGGTGTTTGAAGTGATAGAATGGAGGTGTGTGAAGTCAGAGAATGGAGGTGTGTGAAATCACAAAATGGAGGTGTGTGAAGTCACACAATGGGGGTGTGGGAAGTCATAGAATGGAGGTGTGCGAAGTCATAGAATGGAGGTGTGTGAAGTCACAGAATTGAGGTGTGTGAAGTCACAGAATGGAAGTGTGTGAAGTCAGAACGGAGGTGTGTGAACTCAGATTGGAGGTGTGGGAAGTCACAATGGAGGTGTGTGAAGTTATAGAATGGAGGTGTGTGAAGTCATAGAATGGAGGTGTGTGAACTCATAGAATGGAGGTGTGTGAAGTCACAGAATGAAGGTGCGTTAAGTCACAGAATGGAGGTTTGTGAACACAGAATGGAGGTGTGTGAAGTCACAGAATGGAGGTGTGGGAAGTCATAGAATGGAGTTGTGTGAAGTCACAGAATGGAGGTGTGTGAATTAATAGAATGGAGGTGTGAGAAATCATAGAATGGAGGTGCCTGAACTCATAGAATCGATGTTTCTGAAGTGAGAACGAAGGTGTATGAAGTCAAAGATTGGAGGTGTGTGAAGTCAAAATGGAGGTGTGTGAACTCATAGAATGGAGGTGTGTGAACTCATTGAATGGAGGTGTGTGAAGTCATGGAATGGAGGTGTGTGAAGTCAAGGAATGGAGGTGTGTGAAGTCAAACAATAAAGGTGTGTGAAGTCACAGAATGGAGGTGTGTGAACTCATAGAATGGAGGTGCATGCAGTCAAAGAATGGAGGTTTGTGCAGTCATCGAATGGAGGTGTGTGAAGTCATGGAATGGAGGTGTGTGAAGTCAGATGGATGTGTGTGAAGTCATAGAATGGATGTGTGTGAAGTCAGAATGGAGGTGTTTTTAGTCATAGAATGGAGGTGTGTGAAGTCACAGAATGGAGGTGTGTGAAGTCATAGAATGGAGGTGTGTGAAGTCACAGAATGGTGGTGTGTGAAGTCATAGAATGGAGGTGTGTGAAGTCATAGAATTTAGGTGTGTGAAGTCATAGAATGGAGGTGTGTGAAGTCAGAGAATGGAGGTGTGTGAAATCACAAAATGGAGGTGTGTGAAGTCACACAATGGGGGTGTGTGAAGTCATAGAATGGAGGTGTGCGAAGTCATAGAATGGAGGTGTGTGAAGTCACAGAATGGAGGTGTGTGAAGTCAGAATAGATGTGTGCGAAGTCATAGAAAGGAGCTGTGTGAAGTCAGAATGGAGCTGTGTGAAGTCATAGAATGGAGGTGAGTGAAGTCACAATGGAGGTGTGTGAAGTCAGAAGAGATGTGTGCGAAGTCATAGAATGGAGCTGTGTGAAGTCAGAATGGCGGTGTGTGAACTCATAGAATGATGGTGTGTGAAGTCACAATGGAGGTGTGTGAAGTCATAGAATGGAGGTTTTTGAAGTCACAGAATGGAGGTGTGTGAAGTCATAGAATTTAGGTGTGTGAAGTCATATTGGAGGTGTGTGAAGTCATAGAATGGAGGTGTGTCAACTCAAAAGCAGGTGTGTGAAGTCATAGAATGTAGGTGTGTGAAGTCATAGAATGGATGTATGTGAAATCATAGAATGGAGGTGTGTGAAGTCACAGAATTGAGGTGTGTGAAGTCAGAATGGAGGTGTGTGAAGTCAGAATGGAGGTGTGTGAAGTCATAGAATAGAGGTGTGTGAATTCACAATGCATTTGTGTGAACTCATAGAATGGAGGTCTGTGAAGTCACAATGCAGGTGTGTGAAGTCACAGAATGGAGGTGTGTGAAGTCATAGAATGGAGGTGTGTGAAGTCACAGAATGGAGGTGTGGGAAGTCATATATTGGAGGTTTGTGAAGTCATAGAATGGAGGTGTGTGAAGTAATAGAATGGAGGTTTGTCAAGTCACAGATTGAAGGTGTGTGAAGTCACAGAATGGGGTGTGTGAACTCAGAATGGAGGTGTGTGAAGTCACAGAATGGAGGTGTGTGAAGTCATAGAATGGATGTTTCTGAAGTAAGAATGAAGGTGTGTGAAGTCATAGAATGGAGTGTGTGAAGTCAAAATGGTGGTGTGTGAACTCATAGAATGGAGGTGTGTGAAGTCATAGAATGGAGGTGTGTGAATTCACAATGCATTTGTGTACTCATAGAATGGAGGTCTGTGAAGTCACAATGTAGGTGTGTGAAGTCACAGATTGGAGGTGTGTGAAGTCATAGAATGGAGGTGTGTGAAGTCACAGAATGGAGGTGTGTGAACTCAGAATGGAGGTGTGTGAAGTCACAGAATGGAGGTGTGTGAAGTGATAGAATGGATGTGTGTGAAGTCATAGAATGGATGTGTGTGAAGTCATAATAGAGGTGTGTGAAGTCACAGAATTGAGGTGTGTGAAGTCACAGAATGGAGGTGTGTGAAGTCATAGAATGGAGGTGTGTGAAGTCATAGAATGGAGGTGTGTGAAGTCATAGAATGGATGTTTGTTAAGTAAGAATGAAGATGTATTAAGTCATAGAATGGAGGTGTGTGAAGTCAGAATGGAGGTGTGTGAAGTCACAGAATGGAGGTGTGTGAACTCAGAATGGAGGTGTGTGAAGTCACAGAATGGAGGTGTGTGAAGTCACAGAGTGGAGGTGTGTGAACTCAGAATGGAGGTGTGTGAAGTCACAGAATCTAGGTGTGTGAGTCATAGAATGGAGGTGTGTGAAGTCATAGAATGGAGGTGTATGAAGTCACAGAATGGAGGTGTGTGAAGTCATAGAATGGAGGTGTGTGAAGTCACAGAATGGTGGTGTGTGAAGTCATAGAATGGAGGTGTGAGAAGTCATAGAATTTAGGTGTTTGAAGTGATAGAATGGAGGTGTGTGAAGTCAGAGAATGGAGGTGTGTGAAATCACAAAATGGAGGTGTGTGAAGTCACACAATGGGGGTGTGTGAAGTCATAGAATGGAGGTGTGCGAAGTCATAGAATGGAGGTGTGTGAAGTCACAGAATTGAGGTGTGTGAAGTCACAGAATGGAAGTGTGTGAAGTCAGAACGGAGGTGTGTGAACTCAGATTGGAGGTGTGGGAAGTCACAATGGAGGTGTGTGAAGTTATAGAATGGAGGTGTGTGAAGTCATAGAATGGAGGTGTGTGAACTCATAGAATGGAGGTGTGTGAAGTCACAGAATGAAGGTGCGTTAAGTCACAGAATGGAGGTTTGTGAACACAGAATGGAGGTGTGTGAAGTCACAGAATGGAGGTGTGGGAAGTCATAGAATGGAGTTGTGTGAAGTCACAGAATGGAGGTGTGTGAATTAATAGAATGGAGGTGTGAGAAATCATAGAATGGAGGTGCGTGAAGTCACAGAATGGAGGTGTGTGAAGTTACAGAATGGAGGTGTGTGAAGTCACAGAATGGAGGTGTGTGAACTCACAATGGAGGTGTGTGAAGTCAAAGAATGGAGTTGTGTGAAGTCATAGAATGGAATTGTGTGAAGTCATAGAATGGAGGTGTGTGAAGTGAGAATTGAGGTGTGTGAAGTCACGGAATTGAGGTGTGTGAACTCAGAATGGAGGTGTGTGAAGTCACAGAATGGAGGTTTCTGAAGTAGAATGAAGGTGTGTGAAGTCATAGAATGGAGGTGTGTGAAGTCAAAATGGAGGTGTGTGAACTCATAAAATGGAGATGTGTGAAGTCATGGAATGGAGGTGTGTGAAGTCCAACAATATAGGTGTGTGAAGTCAAACAATGGTGGTGTGTGAAGTCAAGAATGCAGGTGTGTTAAGTCAAAGTATGGAAGTGTGTGAAGTCAAAATGGAGGTGTGTGAAGTCACAAAATGGAGGTGTGTGAAGTCACAGAATGAAGGTGTTTGAAGTCAAAATTGTGGGGTGTGAAGTCACAAATGGAGGTGTCTGAAGTCAGAATGCAGCTGCGTGAAGCCATAGAATGGAGGTGTGTGAAGTCAGAATGGAGGTGTGTGAACTCATAGAATGGAGTGTGTGAAGTCACAATGGGGGTGTGTGAAGTCATAGAATGGGGGTGTGTGAAGTCAAATTGGAGGTGTGTGAAATCAAAGAATGGAGGTGTGTCAACTCAGAAATGAGGTGTGTGAAGTCATAGAATGGAGGTGTGTGAATTCATAGAATGGAAGAGAGTGACATCATAGAATGGAGGTGTGTGAAGTCAAAGAATTGAGGTTTGTGAAGTCAGAATGGAGGTGTCTGAAGTCAGGATGGAGGTGGGTGAAGTCACAGAATGGAGGTGTGGGAACTCAGAATGGAGGTGTGTGGTCACAGAACGGAGGTTTGTGAAGTCATAGAATGGAGGTGCCTGAAGTCATAGAATGGATGTTTCTGAAGTGAGAACGAAGGTGTATGAAGTCAAAGATTGGAGGTGTGTGAAGTCAAAATGGAGGTGTGTGAACTCATAGAATGGAGGTGTGTGAACTCATTGAATGGAGGTGTGTGAAGTCATGGAATGGAGGTGTGTGAAGTCAAGGAATGGAGGTGTGTGAAGTCAAACAATAAAGGTGTGTGAAGTCACAGAATGGAGGTGTGTGAACTCATAGAATGGAGGTGCATGCAGTCAAAGAATGGAGGTTTGTGCAGTCATCGAATGGAGGTGTGTGAAGTCATGGAATGGAGGTGTGTGAAGTCAGATGGATGTGTGTGAAGTCATAGAATGGATGTGTGTGAAGTCAGAATGGAGGTGTTTTTAGTCATAGAATGGAGGTGTGTGAAGTCACAGAATGGAGGTGTGTGAAGTCATAGAATGGAGGTGTGTGAAGTCACAGAATGGTGGTGTGTGAAGTCATAGAATGGAGGTGTGTGAAGTCATAGAATTTAGGTGTGTGAAGTCATAGAATGGAGGTGTGTGAAGTCAGAGAATGGAGGTGTGTGAAATCACAAAATAGAGGTGTGTGAAGTCACACAATGGGGGTGTGTGAAGTCATAGAATGGAGGTGTGCGAAGTCATAGAATGGAGGTGTGTGAAGTCACAGAATGGAGGTGTGTGAAGTCAGAATAGATGTGTGCGAAGTCATAGAAAGGAGCTGTGTGAAGTCAGAATGGAGCTGTGTGAAGTCATAGAATGGAGGTGAGTGAAGTCACAATGGAGGTGTGTGAAGTCAGAAGAGATGTGTGCGAAGTCATAGAATGGAGCTGTGTGAAGTCAGAATGGCGGTGTGTGAACTCATAGAATGATGGTGTGTGAAGTCACAATGGAGGTGTGTGAAGTCATAGAATGGAGGTTTTTGAAGTCACAGAATGGAGGTGTGTGAAGTCATAGAATTTAGGTGTGTGAAGTCATATTGGAGGTGTGTGAAGTCATAGAATGGAGGTGTGTCAACTCAAAAGCAGGTGTGTGAAGTCATAGAATGTAGGTGTGTGAAGTCATAGAATGGATGTATGTGAAATCATAGAATGGAGGTGTGTGAAGTCACAGAATTGAGGTGTGTGAAGTCAGAATGGAGGTGTGTGAAGTCAGAATGGAGGTGTGTGAAGTCATAGAATAGAGGTGTGTGAATTCACAATGCATTTGTGTGAACTCATAGAATGGAGGTCTGTGAAGTCACAATGCAGGTGTGTGAAGTCACAGAATGGAGGTGTGTGAAGTCATAGAATGGAGGTGTGTGAAGTCACAGAATGGAGGTGTGGGAAGTCATATATTGGAGGTTTGTGAAGTCATAGAATGGAGGTGTGTGAAGTAATAGAATGGAGGTTTGTCAAGTCACAGATTGAAGGTGTGTGAAGTCACAGAATGGGGTGTGTGAACTCAGAATGGAGGTGTGTGAAGTCACAGAATGGAGGTGTGTGAAGTCATAGAATGGATGTTTCTGAAGTAAGAATGAAGGTGTGTGAAGTCATAGAATGGAGTGTGTGAAGTCAAAATGGTGGTGTGTGAACTCATAGAATGGAGGTGTGTGAAGTCATAGAATGGAGGTGTGTGAATTCACAATGCATTTGTGTACTCATAGAATGGAGGTCTGTGAAGTCACAATGTAGGTGTGTGAAGTCACAGATTGGAGGTGTGTGAAGTCATAGAATGGAGGTGTGTGAAGTCACAGAATGGAGGTGTGTGAACTCAGAATGGAGGTGTGTGAAGTCACAGAATGGAGGTGTGTGAAGTGATAGAATGGATGTGTGTGAAGTCATAGAATGGATGTGTGTGAAGTCATAATAGAGGTGTGTGAAGTCACAGAATTGAGGTGTGTGAAGTCACAGAATGGAGGTGTGTGAAGTCATAGAATGGAGGTGTGTGAAGTCATAGAATGGAGGTGTGTGAAGTCATAGAATGGATGTTTGTTAAGTAAGAATGAAGATGTATTAAGTCATAGAATGGAGGTGTGTGAAGTCGGAATGGAGGTGTGTGAAGTCACAGAATGGCGGTGTGTGAACTCAGAATGGAGGTGTGTGAAGTCACAGAATGGAGGTGTGTTAAGTCACAGAGTGGAGGTGTGTGAACTCAGAATGGAGGTGTGTGAAGTCACAGAATCTAGGTGTGTGAAGTCATAGAATGGAGGTGTGTGAAGTCATAGAATGGAGGTGTGTGAAGTCACAGAATGGAGGTGTATGAAATCATAGAATGGAGGTGTGTGAAGTCACAGAATGGTGGTGTGTGAAGTCATAGAATGGAGGTGTGAGAAGTCATAGAATTTAGGTGTTTGAAGTGATAGAATGGAGGTGTGTGAAGTCAGAGAATGGAGGTGTGTGAAATCACAAAATGGAGGTGTGTGAAGTCACACAATGGGGGTGTGGGAAGTCATAGAATGGAGGTGTGCGAAGTCATAGAATGGAGGTGTGTGAAGTCACAGAATTGAGGTGTGTGAAGTCACAGAATGGAAGTGTGTGAAGTCAGAACGGAGGTGTGTGAACTCAGATTGGAGGTGTGGGAAGTCACAATGGAGGTGTGTGAAGTTATAGAATGGAGGTGTGTGAAGTCATAGAATGGAGGTGTGTGAACTCATAGAATGGAGGTGTGTGAAGTCACAGAATGAAGGTGCGTTAAGTCACAGAATGGAGGTTTGTGAACACAGAATGGAGGTGTGTGAAGTCACAGAATGGAGGTGTGGGAAGTCATAGAATGGAGTTGTGTGAAGTCACAGAATGGAGGTGTGTGAATTAATAGAATGGAGGTGTGAGAAATCATAGAATGGAGGTGCGTGAAGTCACAGAATGGAGGTGTGTGAAGTTACAGAATGGAGGTGTGTGAAGTCACAGAATGGAGGTGTGTGAACTCACAATGGAGGTGTGTGAAGTCAAAGAATGGAGTTGTGTGAAGTCATAGAATGGAATTGTGTGAAGTCATAGAATGGAGGTGTGTGAAGTGAGAATTGAGGTGTGTGAAGTCACGGAATTGAGGTGTGTGAACTCAGAATGGAGGTGTGTGAAGTCACAGAATGGAGGTTTGTGAAGTCATAGAATGGAGGTGTGTGAAGTCATAGAATGGATGTTTCTGAAGTAGAATGAAGGTGTGTGAAGTCATAGAATGGAGGTGTGTGAAGTCAAAATGGAGGTGTGTGAACTCATAAAATGGAGATGTGTGAAGTCATGGAATGGAGGTGTGTGAAGTCCAAGAATATATGTGTGTGAAGTCAAACAATGGTGGTGTGTGAAGTCACAGAATGCAGGTGTGTTAAGTCAAAGAATGGAAGTGTGTGAAGTCAAATGGAGGTGTGTGAAGTCACAGAATGGAGGTGTGTGAAGTCACAGAATGAAGGTGTCTGAAGTCAGAATGGAGGTGTGTGAACTAATAAAATGGAGTGTGTGAAGTCACAATGGAGGTGTGTGAACTCATAGAATGGAGTGTGTGAAGTCAAAATGGGGGTGTGTGAAGTCATAGAATGAGGGTGTGTGAAGTCAAAGTGGAGATGTGTGAAATCACAGAATGGAGGTGTGTCAACTCAGAAATGAGGGGTGTGAATTCATAGAATGGAGGTGTGTGAATTCATAGAATGGAAGTGTGTGAAATCATAGAATGGAGGTGTGTGAAGTCAAGGAATTGAGGTTTGTGAAGTCAGAATGGAGGTGTGTGAAGTCAGGATGGAGGTGGGTGAAGTAACAGAATGGAGGTGTGGGAACTCAGAATGGAGGTGTGTGGTCACAGAACGGAGGTTTGTGAAGTCATAGAATGGAGGTGCCTGAAGTCATAGAATGGATGTTTCTGAAGTGAGAATGAAGGTGTATGAAATCAAAGAAGGGAGGTGTGTGAAGTCAAAATGGAGGTGTGTGAAATCATAGAATGGAGTTGTGTGAAGTCACAGAATTGAGGTGTGTGAAGTCAGAATGGAGGTGTGTGAAGTCAAACAATAAAGGTGTGTGAAGTCACAGAATGGAGGTGTGTGAAGTCATAGAATGGAGGTGTGTGAAGTCACAGAATGGAGGTGTGTGAAGTCATATAATGGAGGTGTGTGAAGTCACAGAATGGAGGTGTGTGAAGTCAGAATGGAGTTGTGTGAAGTCATAGAATGGAGGGGTGTGTACTCATAGAATGGAGGTGCATGAAGACAAAGAATGCAGGTGTGTGAATTCATCAATTGGAGGTGTGTGAAGTCATGGAATGGAGGTGTGTGAAGTCAGATGGAGTTGTGTGAAGTCATATAATGGAGGTGTGTTAAGTCATAGAATGGAGGTGTGTGAAATCATAGAATGGAGTTGTGTGAAGTCACGGAATTGAGGTGTGTCAACTCAGAAAGGAGGTGTGTGAAGTCATAGAATGGAGGTGTGTGAAGTCATAGAGTGGAGGTGTGTGAAGTCACAGAATGGAGGTGTGTGAAGTCATAGAATGGAGCTGTGTGAAGTCAGATTGGAGGTGTGTGAAGTCACAGAATGGAGGTGTGTGAACTCACAATGGAGGTGTGTGAAGTCACAGAATGGAGGTGTGTGAAGTGATAGAATGGAGGTGTGTGAAGTCATAGAATGGATGTGTGTGAAGTCATAATGGAGGTGTGTGAAGTCACAGAATTGAGGTGTGTGAAGTCACAGAATGGAGGTGTGTGAAGTCATAGAATGGAGGTGTGTGAAGTCATAGAATGGAGGTGTGTGAAATCATAGAATGGATGTTTGTTAAGTAAGAATGAAGGTGTGTTAAGCAATACAATGGAGGTGTGTGAAGGCACAGAATGGAGTTGTGTGAAGTCATAGAATGGAGCTGTGTGAAGTCAGAATGGAGGTGTGTGAAGTCACAGAATAGAGGTGTGCGAACTCAGAATGGAGGTGTTTGAAGTCACAGAATGGAGGTGTGTGAAGTCATAGAATGGAGGTGTGTGAAATCATAGAATGGAGGTGTGGGAAGTCAGAGAATGGAGCTGTGTGAAGTCAGAATGGAGGTGTGCGAAGTCACAGAATGGAGGTGTGTGAAGTCAGAATGGAGTTGTGTGAAGTCATAGAATGGAGGGGTGTGTACTCATAGAATGGAGGTGCATGAAGACAAAGAATGCAGGTGTGTGAATTCATCGAATGGAGGTGTGTGAAGTCATGGAATGGAGGTGTGTGAGTCAGATGGAGTTGTGTGAAGTCATATAATGGAGCGTGTGAAGTCAGAATGGATGTGTGTGAAGTGATAGAATGGAGGTGTGTGAAGTCACAATGCAGCTGTGCGAAGTCATAGAATGGATGTGTGTGAGGTCATAGAATGCAGGTGTGTGAAGTCACAGAATGGAGGTGTGTGAAGTCATAGATTGGAGGTGTGTGAAGTCACAGAATGGAGGTGTGTGAAGTCATAGAATGGAGGTTTGTGAAGTCATAGATTTTAGGTGTGTGAAGTCATAGAATGGAGGTTTGTGAAGTCATAGATTTTAGGTGTGTGAAGTCATAGAATGGAGGTGTGTGAAGTCACAGAATGGAGGTGTGTGAAATCACAAAATGGAGGTGTGTGAACTCAGAATGGAGGTGTGTGAAGTCACAGAATGGCGGTGTGTGAAGTCATAGAATGGAGGTGTGTGAAGTCACACGATGGGGGTGTGTGAAGTCATAGAATGGAGGCGTGTGAAGTCATAGAATGGAGGTGTCTGAAGTCACAGAATGGAGGTGTTTGACGTCAGAGAATGGAGGTGTGTGAAATCAGAATGGAGGTGAGTGAAGTCAGAATAGATGTGTGCGAAGTCATAGAATGGAGCTGTATGAAGTCAGAATGGAGCTGTGTGAAGTCATAGAATGGAGGTGAGTGAAGTCAGAATGGCGGTGTGTGAAATCATAGAATGATGGTGTGTGAAGTCACAATGGAGGTGTGTGAAGTCATAGAATGGAGGTTTTTGAAGTCACAGAATGGAAGTGTGTGAAGTCATAAAATGGAGGTGTGTGAAGTCAGATTGGAGGTGTGTGAAGTCATAGAATGGAGGTGTGTCAACTCAGAAAGGAGGTGTGTGAAGTCATAGAATGGAGGTGTGTGAAGTCATAGAATGGAGGTTTGTGAAATCATAGAATGGAGTTGTGTGAAGTCACAGAATTCAGGTGTGTCAACTCAGAAAGGAGGTGTGTGAAGTCATAGAATGGAGGTGTGTGAAGTCATAGAATGAAGGTGTGTGAAGTCACAGAATGGAGGTGTGTGAAGTCACAGAATGGAGCTGTGTGAAGTCAGATTGGAGGTGTGTGAAGTCACAGAATGGAGGTGTGTGAACTCACAATGGAGGTGTGTGAAGTCACAGAATGGAGGTGTGTGAACTCACAATGGAGGTGTGTGAAGTCACAGAATGGAGGTGTGTGAAGTGATAGAATGGATGTGTGTTAAGTCATAATGAAGGTGTGTGAAGTCACAGAATTGAGGTGTGTGAAGTCACAGAATGGAGGTGTGTGAAGTCATAGAATGGAGGTGTGTGAAGTCATAGAATGGAGGTGTGTGAAATCATAGAATGGATGTTTGTTAAGTAAGAATGAAGGTGTGTTAAGTCATACAATGGAGGTGTGTGAAGGCACACAATGGAGGTGTGTGAAGTCATAGAATGGAGCTGTGTGAAGTCAGAATGGAGGTGTGTGAAGTCACAGAATGGAGGTGTGCGAACTCAGAATGGAGGTGTGTGAAGTCACAGAATGGAGGTGTGTGAATTCATAGAATGGAGGTGTGTGAAATCATAGAATGGAAGTGTGGGAAGTCAGAGAATGGAGCTGTGTGAAGTCAGAATGGAGGTATGTGAAGTCTCAGAATGGAGGTGTGAGAACTCAGATTGAAGGTGTGTGAAGTCACAGAATCTAGGTGTGTGAAGTAATAGAATGGAGGTGTGTGAAGTCATAGAATGGAGGTGTGTGAAGTCAGAATGGAGTTGTGTGAAGTCATAGAATGGAGGTGTGTGAACTCATAGAATGGAGGTGCATGAAGTCAAAGAACGGAGGTGTGTGAATTTGTCGAATGGAGGTGTGTGAAATCATGGAATGGAGGTGTGTGAAGTCAGATGGAGTTGTGTGAAGTCATATAAGGGGGCGTGGGAAGTCAGAATGGAGGTGTGTGAAGTCATAGAATGGAGGTGTGTGAAGTCACAATGCAGCTGTGCGAAGTCATAGAATGGATGTGTGTGAGGTCATAGAATGCAGGTGTGTGAAGTCACAGAATGGAGGTGTGTGAAGTCATAGAATGGAGGTGTGTGAAGTCACAGAATGGAGGTGTGTGAAGTCATAGAATGGAGGTTTGTGAAGTCATAGATTTTAGGTGTGTGAAGTCATAGAATGGAGGTGTGTGAAGTCATAGATTTTAGGTGTGTGAAGTCATAGAATGGAGGTGTGTGAAGTCACAGAATGGAGGTGTGTGAAATCAAAAAATGGAGGTGTGTGAACTCAGAATGGAGGTGTGTGCAGTCACAGAATGGAGGTGTGTGAAGTCATAGAATGGAGGTGTGTGAAGTCACACAATGGGGGTGTGTGAAGTCATAGAATGGAGGTGTGTGAAGTCATAGAATGGAGGTGTGTGAAGTCACAGAATGGAGGTGCTTTACGTCAGAGAATGGAGGTGTGTGAAATCAGAATGGAGGTGAGTGAAGTCAGAATAGATGTGTGCGAAGTCATAGAATGGAGCTGTGTGAAGTCAGAATGGAGCTGTGTGAAGTCATAGAATGGAGGTGAGTGAAGTCAGAATGGCGGTTTGTGAACTCATAGAATGATGGTGTGTGAAGTCACAATGGAGGTGTGTGAAGTCATAGAATGGAGGTTTTTGAAGTCACAGAATGGAAGTGTGTGAAGTCATAAAATGGAGGTGTGTGAAGTCAGATTGGAGGTGTGTGAAGTCATAGAATGGAGGTGTGTCAACTCAGAAAGGAGGTGTGTGAAGTCATAGAATGGAGGTGTGTTAAGTCATAGAATGGAGGTGTGTGAAATCATAGAATGGAGTTGTGTGAAGTCACGGAATTGAGGTGTGTCAACTCAGAAAGGAGGTGTGTGAAGTCATAGAATGGAGGTGTGTGAAGTCATAGAGTGGAGGTGTGTGAAGTCACAGAATGGAGGTGTGTGAAGTCATAGAATGGAGCTGTGTGAAGTCAGATTGGAGGTGTGTGAAGTCACAGAATGTAGGTGTGTGAACTCACAATGGAGGTGTGTGAAGTCACAGAATGGAGGTGTGTGAAGTGATAGAATGGAGGTGTGTGAAGTCATAGAATGGATGTGTGTGAAGTCATAATGGAGGTGTGTGAAGTCACAGAATTGAGGTGTGTGAAGTCACAGAATGGAGGTGTGTGAAGTCATAGAAAGGAGGTGTGTGAAGTCATAGAATGGAGGTGTGTGAAATCATAGAATGGATGTTTGTTAAGTAAGGATGAAGGTGTGTTAAGCAATACAATGGAGGTGTGTGAAGGCACAGAATGGAAGTGTGTGAAGTCATAGAATGGAGCTGTGTGAAGTCAGAATTGAGGTGTGTGAAGTCACAGAATGGAGGTGTGAGAACTCAGAGTGAAGGTGTGTGAAGTCACAGAATCTAGGTGTGTGAAGTCATAGAATGGAGGTGTGTGAAGTCATAGAATGGAGGTGTGTGAAGTCATAATAGAGGCGTGTGAAGTCAGAGAATTCAGGTGTGTGAAGTCACAGAATGGAGGTGTGTGAAGTCATAGAATGGAGGTGTGTGAAGTCAGAACAGAGGTGTGTGAACTCAGATTGGAGATGTGGGAACTCACAATGCAGGTGTGTGAAGTTATAGAATGGAGGTGTGTGAAGTCACAGAATGGAGGTGTTTGACGTCAGAGAATGGAGGTGTGTGAAATCAGAATGGAGGTGAGTGAAGTCAGAATAGATGTGTGCGAAGTCATAGAATGGAGCTGTGTGAAGTCAGAATGGAGCTGTGTGAAGTCATAGAATGGAGCTGTGTGAAGTGAGATGGAGTTGTGTGAAGTCATATAATGGAGCGTGTGAAGTCAGAATGGAGGTGTGTGAAGTCATAGAATGGAGGTGTGTTAAGTCACAATACAGCTGTGCGAAGTCATAGAATGGATGTGTGTTGGGTCATAGAATGCAGGTGTGTGAAGTCACAGAATGGAGGTGTGTGAAGTCATAGAATGGAGGTGTGTGAAGTCACAGAATGGAGGTGTGTGAAGTCATAGAATGCAGGTTTGTGAAGTCATAGATTTTAGGTGTGTGAAGTCATAGAATGGAGGTGTGTGAAGTCACAGAATGGAGGTGTGTGAAATCACAAAATGGAGGTGTGTGAACTCAGAATGGAGGTGTGTGAAGTCACAGAATGGAGGTGTGTGAAGTCATAGAATGGAGGTGTGTGAGGTCACACAATGGGGGTGTGTGAAGTCATAGAATGGAGGTGTGTGAAGTCATAGAATGGAGGTGTCTGAAGTCACAGAATGGAGGTGTTTGACGTCAGAGAATGGAGGTGTGTGAAATCAGAATGGAGGTGAGTGAAGTCAGAATAGATGTGTGCGAAGTCATACAATGGAGCTGTGTGAAGTCAGAATGGACCTGTGTGAAGTCATAGAATGGGGGTGAGTGAAGTCAGAGTGGCGGTGTGTGAACTCATAGAATGATGGTGTGTGAAGTCACAATGGAGGTGTGTGAAGTCATAGAATGGAGGTTTTTGAAGTCACAGAATGGAACTGTGTGAAGTCATAATATGGAGGTGTGTGAAGTCAGATTGGAGGTGTGTGAAGTCATAAAATGGAGGTGTGTCAACTCAGAAAGGAGGTGTGTGAAGTCATAGAATGGAGGTGTGTGAAGTCATAGAATGGAGGAGGTATGTGAAATCACAGAATGGAGTTGTGTGAAGTCACAGAATTGAGGTGTGTGAAGTCAGAATGGAGGTGTGTGAAGTCACAATGTAGGTGTGTGAAGTCACAGAATGGAGGTGTGTGAAGTCATAGAATGGAGGTGTGTGAAGTCACAGAATGGAGGTGTGTGAAGTCATATAATGGAGGTGTGTGAAGTCAGAGAATGGAGGTGTGTGAAGTCAGAATGGAGTTGTGTGAAGTCATAGAATGGAGGTGTGTGAAGTCACAATGGAGGTGTGTGAAGTCATAGAATGGAGGTGTGTGAAGTCACAGAATGGAGGTGTGTGAAGTCATAGAATGGAGCTGTGTGAAGTCAGATTGGAGGTGTGTGAAGTCACAGAATGGAGGTGTGTGAACTCACAATGGAGGTGTGTGAAGTCACAGAATGGAGGTGTGTGAAGTGATAGAATGGAGGTGTGTGAAGTCATAGAATGGATGTGTGTGAAGTCATAATGGAGGTGTGTGAAGTCACAGAATTGAGGTGTGTGAAGTCACAGAATGGAGGTGTGTGAAGTCATAGAATGGAGGTGTGTGAAGTCATAGAATGGAGGTGTGTGAAATCATAGACTGGATGTTTGTTAAGTAAGAATGAAGGTGTGTTAAGTCATACAATGGAGGTGTGTGAAGGCACAGAATGGAGGTGTGTGAAGACATAGAATGGAGCTGTGTGAAGTCAGAATGGAGGTGTGTGAAGTCACAGAATGGAGGTGTGTGAAGTCATAGAATGGAGGTGTGTGAAGTCAGAACGGAGGTGTGTGAACTCAGATTGGAGATGTGGGAAGTCACAATGCAGGTGTGTGAAATTATAGAATGGAGGTGTGTGAAGTCACAGAATGGAGGTGTTTGACGTCAGAGAATGGAGGTGTGTGAATTCAGAATGGAGGTGAGTGAAGTCAGAATAGATGTGTGCGAAGTCATAGAATGGAGCTGTGTGAAGTCAGAATGGAGCTGTGTGAAGTCATAGAATGGAGCTGTGTGAACTGAGATGGAGTTGTGTGAAGTCATATAATGGAGCGTGTGAACTCAGAATGGAGGTGTGTGAAGTCACAGAATGGAGGTGTGTGAAGTCATAGAATGGAGGTTTGTGAAGTCATAGATTTTAGGTGTGTGAAGTCATAGAATGGAGGTTTGTGAAGTCATAGATTTTAGGTGTGTGAAGTCATAGAATGGAGGTGTGTGAAGTCACAGAATGGCGGTGTGTGAAGTCATGGAATGGAGGTGTGTGAAGTCACACAATGGGGGTGTGTGAAGTCATAGAATGGAGCTGTGTGAAGTCATAGAATGGAGGTGAGTGAAGTCAGAATGGCGGTGTGTGAACTCATAGAATGATGGTGTGTGAAGTCACATTGGAGGTGTGTAAAGTCATAGAATGGAGGTTTTTGAAGTCACAGAATGGAAGTGTGTGAAGTCATAAAATGGAGGTGTGTGAAGTCAGATTGGAGGTGTGTGAAGTCATAGAATGGAGGTGTGTCAACTCAGAAAGGAGGTGTGTGAAGTCATAGAATGGAGGTGTGTGAAGTCATAGAATGGAGGTTTGTGAAATCATAGAATGGAGTTGTGTGAAGTCACAGAATTGAGGTGTGTCAACTCAGAAAGGAGGTGTGTGAAGTCATAGAATGGAGGTGTGTGAAGTCATAGAATGAAGGTGTGTGAAGTCACAGAATGGAGGTGTGTGAAGTCACAGAATGGAGCTGTGTGAAGTCAGATTGGAGGTGTGTGAAGTCACAGAATGGAGGTGTGTGAACTCACAATGGAGGTGTGTGAAGTCACAGAATGGAGGTGTGTGAAGTGATAGAATGGATGTGTGTTAAGTCATAATGAAGGTGTGTGAAGTCACAGAATTGAGGTGTGTGAAGTCACAGAATGGAGGTGTGTGAAGTCATAGAATGGAGGTGTGTGAAGTCATAGAATGGAGGTGTGTGAAATCATAGAATGGATGTTTGTTAAGTAAGAATGAAGGTGTGTTAAGTCATACAATGGAGGTGTGTGAAGGCACAGAATGGAGGTGTGTGAAGTCATAGAATGGAGCTGTGTGAAGTCAGAATGGAGGTGTGTGAAGTCACAGAATGGAGGTGTGCGAACTCAGAATGGAGGTGTGTGAAGTCACAGAATGGAGGGGTGTGAAGTCATAGAATGGAGGTGTGTGAAATCATAGAATGGAGGTGTGGGAAGTCAGAGAATGGAGCTGTGTGAAGTCAGAATGGAGGTATGTGAAGTCTCAGAATGGAGGTGTGAGAACTCAGATTGAAGGTGTGTGAAGTCACAGAATCTAGGTGTGTGAAGTAATAGAATGGAGGTGTGTGCAGTCATAGAATGGAGGTGTGTGAAGTCAGAATGGAGTTGTGTGAAGTCATAGAATGGAGGTGTGTGAACTCATAGAATGGAGGTGCATGAAGACAAAGAATGGAGGTGTGTGAATTTATCGAATGGAGGTGTGTGAAATCATGGAATGGAGGTGTGTGAAGTCAGATGGAGTTGTGTGAAGTCATATAATGGAGCGTGGGAAGTCAGAATGGAGGTGTCTGAAGTCATAGAATGGAGGTGTGTGAAGTCACAATGCAGCTGTGCGAAGTCATAGAATGGATGTGTGTGAGGTCATAGAATGCAGGTGTGTGAAGTCACAGAATGGAGGTGTGTGAAGTCATAGAATGGAGGTGTGTGAAGTCATAGAATGGAGGTTTGTGAAGTCATAGATTTTAGGTGTGTGAAGTCATAGAATGGAGGTTTGTGAAGTCATAGATTTTAGGTGTGTGAAGTCATAGAATGGAGGTGTGTGAAGTCACAGAATGGAGGTGTGTGAAATCACAAAATGGAGGTGTGTGAACTCAGAATGGAGGTGTGTGCAGTCACAGAATGGAGGTGTGTGAAGTCATAGAATGGAGGTGTGTGAAGTCACACAATGGGGGTGTGTGAAGTCATAGAATGGAGGTGTGTGAAGTCATAGAATGGAGGTGTGTGAAGTCACAGAATGGAGGTGCTTTACGTCAGAGAATGGAGGTGTGTGAAATCAGAATGGAGGTGAGTGAAGTCAGAATAGATGTGTGCGAAGTCATAGAATGGAGCTGTGTGAAGTCAGAATGGAGCTGTGTGAAGTCATAGAATGGAGGTGAGTGAAGTCAGAATGGCGGTTTGTGAACTCATAGAATGATGGTGTGTGAAGTCACAATGGAGGTGTGTGAAGTCATAGAATGGAGGTTTTTGAAGTCACAGAATGGAAGTGTGTGAAGTCATAAAATGGAGGTGTGTGAAGTCAGATTGGAGGTGTGTGAAGTCATAGAATGGAGGTGTGTCAACTCAGAAAGGAGGTGTGTGAAGTCATAGAATGGAGGTGTGTTAAGTCATAGAATGGAGGTGTGTGAAATCATAGAATGGAGTTGTGTGAAGTCACGGAATTGAGGTGTGTCAACTCAGAAAGGAGGTGTGTGAAGTCATAGAATGGAGGTGTGTGAAGTCATAGAGTGGAGGTGTGTGAAGTCACAGAATGGAGGTGTGTGAAGTCATAGAATGGAGCTGTGTGAAGTCAGATTGGAGGTGTGTGAAGTCACAGAATGGAGGTGTGTGAACTCACAATGGAGGTGTGTGAAGTCACAGAATGGAGGTGTGTGAAGTGATAGAATGGAGGTGTGTGAAGTCATAGAATGGATGTGTGTGAAGTCATAATGGAGGTGTGTGAAGTCACAGAATTGAGGTGTGTGAAGTCACAGAATGGAGGTGTGTGAAGTCATAGAATGGAGGTGTGTGAAGTCATAGAATGGAGGTGTGTGAAATCATAGAATGGATGTTTGTTAAGTAAGAATGAAGGTGTGTTAAGCAATACAATGGAGGTGTGTGAAGGCACAGAATGGAGTTGTGTGAAGTCATAGAATGGAGCTGTGTGAAGTCAGAATGGAGGTGTGTGAAGTCACAGAATGGAGGTGTGCGAACTCAGAATGGAGGTGTGTGAAGTCACAGAATGGAGGTGTGTGAAGTCATAGAATGGAGGTGTGTGAAATCATAGAATGGAGGTGTGGGAAGTCAGAGAATGGAGCTGTGTGAAGTCAGAATGGAGGTGTGCGAAGTCACAGAATGGAGGTGTGTGAAGTCAGAATGGAGTTGTGTGAAGTCATAGAATGGAGGGGTGTGTACTCATAGAATGGAGGTGCATGAAGACAAAGAATGCAGGTGTGTGAATTCATCGAATGGAGGTGTGTGAAGTCATGGAATGGAGGTGTGTGAAGTCAGATGGAGTTGTGTGAAGTCATATAATGGAGCGTGTGAAGTCAGAATGGATGTGTGTGAAGTGATAGAATGGAGGTGTGTGAAGTCACAATGCAGCTGTGCGAAGTCATAGAATGGATGTGTGTGAGGTCATAGAATGCAGGTGTGTGAAGTCACAGAATGGAGGTGTGTGAAGTCATAGAATGGAGGTGTGTGAAGTCACAGAATGGAGGTGTGTGAAGTCATAGAATGGAGGTTTGTGAAGTCATAGATTTTAGGTGTGTGAAGTCATAGAATGGAGGTTTGTGACGTCATAGATTTTACGTGTGTGAAGTCATAGAATGGAGGTGTGTGAAGTCACAGAATGGAGGTGTGTGAAATCACAAAATGGAGGTGTGTGAACTCAGAATGGAGGTGTGTGAAGTCACAGAATGGCGGTGTGTGAAGTCATAGAATGGAGGTGTGTGAAGTCACACAATGGGGGTGTGTGAAGTCATAGAATGGAGGTGTGTGAAGTCATAGAATGGAGGTGTCTGAAGTCACAGAATGGAGGTGTTTGACGTCAGAGAATAGAGGTGTGTGAAATCAGAATGGAGGTGAGTGAAGTCAGAATAGATGTGTGCGAAGTCATAGAATGGAGCTGTATGAAGTCAGAATGGAGCTGTGTGAAGTCATAGAATGTAGGTGAGTGAAGTCAGAATGGCGGTGTGTGAACTCATAGAATGATGGTGTGTGAAGTCACAATGGAGGTGTGTGAAGTGATAGAATGGAGGTTTTTGAAGTCACAGAATGGAAGTGTGTGAAGTCATAAAATGGAGGTGTGTGAAGTCAGATTGGAGGTGTGTGAAGTCATAGAATGGAGGTGTGTCAACTCAGAAAGGAGGTGTGTGAAGTCATAGAATGGAGGTGTGTGAAGTCATAGAATGGAGGTTTGTGAAATCATAGAATGGAGTTGTGTGAAGTCACAGAATTGAGGTGTGTCAACTCAGAAAGGAGGTGTGTGAAGTCATAGAATGGAGGTGTGTGAAGTCATAGAATGAAGGTGTGTGAAGTCACAGAATGGAGGTGTGTGAAGTCACAGAATGGAGCTGTGTGAAGTCAGATTGGAGGTGTGTGAAGTCACAGAATGGAGGTGTGTGAACTCACAATGGAGGTGTGTGAAGTCACAGAATGGAGGTGTGTGAACTCACAATGGAGGTGTGTGAAGTCACAGAATGGAGGTGTGTGAAGTGATAGAATGGATGTGTGTTAAGTCATAATGAAGGTGTGTGAAGTCACAGAATTGAGGTGTGTGAAGTCACAGAATGGAGGTGTGTGAAGTCATAGAATGGAGGTGTGTGAAGTCATAGAATGGAGGTGTGTGAAATCATAGAATGGATGTTTGTTAAGTAAGAATGAAGGTGTGTTAAGTCATACAATGGAGGTGTGTGAAGGCACAGAATGGAGGTGTGTGAAGTCATAGAATGGAGCTGTGTGAAGTCAGAATGGAGGTGTGTGAAGTCACAGAATGGAGGTGTGCGAACTCAGAATGGAGGTGTGTGAAGTCACAGAATGGAGGGGTGTGAAGTCATAGAATGGAGGTGTGTGAAATCATAGAATGGAGGTGTGGGAAGTCAGAGAATGGAGCTGCGTGAAGTCAGAATGGAGGTATGTGAAGTCTCAGAATGGAGGTGTGAGAACTCAGATTGAAGGTGTGTGAAGTCACAGAATGTAGGTGTGTGAAGTAATAGAATGGAGGTGTGTGAAGTCATAGAATGGAGGTGTGTGAAGTCAGAATGGAGTTGTGTGAAGTCATAGAATGGAGGTGTGTGAACTCATAGAATGGAGGTGCATGAAGACAAAGAATGGAGGTGTGTGAATTTATCGAATGGAGGTGTGTGAAATCATGGAATGGAGGTGTGTGAAGTCAGATGGAGTTGTGTGAAGTCATATAATGGAGCGTGGGAAGTCAGAATGGAGGTGTGTGAAGTCATAGAATGGAGGTGTGTGAAGTCACAATGCAGCTGTGCGAAGTCATAGAATGGATGTGTGTGAGGTCATAGAATGCAGGTGTGTGAAGTCACAGAATGGAGGTGTGTGAAGTCACAGAATGGAGGTGTGTGAAGTCATAGAATGGAGGTTTGTGAAGTCATAGATTTTAGGTGTGTGAAGTCATAGAATGGAGGTGTGTGAAGTCACAGAATGGAGGTGTGTGAAATCACAAAATGGAGGTGTGTGAACTCAGAATGGAGGTGTGTGCAGTCACAGAATGGAGGTGTGTGAAGTCATAGAATGGAGGTGTGTGAAGTCACACAATGGGGGTGTGTGAAGTCATAGAATGGAGGTGTGTGAAGTCATAAAATGGAGGTGTGTGAAGTCAGATTGGAGGTGTGTGAAGTCATAGAATGGAGGTGTGTCAACTCAGAAAGGAGGTGTGTGAAGTCATAGAATGGAGGTGTGTTAAGTCATAGAATGGAGGTGTGTGAAATCATAGAATGGAGTTGTGTGAAGTCACGGAATTGAGGTGTGTCAACTCAGAAAGGAGGTGTGTGAAGTCATAGAATGGAGGTGTGTGAAGTCATAGAGTGTAGGTGTGTGAAGTCACAGAATGGAGGTGTGTGAAGTCATCGAATGGAGCTGTGTGAAGTCACATTGGAGGTGTGTGAAGTCACAGAATGGAGGTGTGTGAAGTGATAGAATGGAGGTGTGTGAAGTCATAGAATGGATGTGTGTGAAGTCATAATGGAGGTGTGTGAAGTCACAGAATTGAGGTGTGTGAAGTCACAGAATGGAGGTGTGTGAAGTCATAGAAAGGAGGTGTGTGAAGTCATAGAATGGAGGTGTGTGAAATCATAGAATGGATGTTTGTTAAGTAAGGATGAAGGTGTGTTAAGCAATACAATGGAGGTGTGTGAAGGCACAGAATGGAGGTGTCTGAAGTCATAGAATGGAGCTGTGTGGAGTCAGAATGGAGGTGTGTGAAGTCACAGAATGGAGGTGTGTGAAGTCATAGAATGGAGGTGTGTGAAATCATAGAATGGAGGTGTGGGAAGTCAGAGAATGGAGCTGTGTGAAGTCAGAATGGAGGTGTGCGAAGTCACAGAATGGAGGTGTGTGAAGTCATTTTATGGAGCTGTGTGAAGTCAGAATGGAGGTGTGTGAAGTTACAGAATGGAGGTGTGAGAACTCAGAGTGAAGGTGTGTGAAGTCACAGAATCTAGGTGTGTGATGTCATAGAATGGAGGTGTGTGAAGTCATAGAATGGAGGTGTGTGAAGTCATAATAGAGGCGTGTGAAGTCAGAGAATTCAGGTGTGTGAAGTCACAGAATGGAGATGTGTGAAGTCATAGAATGGAGGTGTGTGAAGTCAGAACGGAGGTGTGTGAACTCAGATTGGAGATGTGGGAAGTCACAATGCAGGTGTGTGAAGTTATAGAATGGAGGTGTGTGAAGTCACAGAATGGAGGTGTTTGACGTCAGAGAATGGAGGTGTGTGAAATCAGAATGGAGGTGAGTGAAGTCAGAATAGATGTGTGCGAAGTCATAGAATGGAGCTGTGTGAAGTCAGAATGGAGCTGTGTGAAGTCATAGAATGGAGCTGTGTGAAGTGAGATGGAGTTGTGTGAAGTCATATAATGGAGCGTGTGAAGTCAGAATGGAGGTGTGTGAAGTCATAGAATGGAGGTGTGTTAAGTCACAATGCAGCTGTGCGAAGTCATAGAATGGATGTGTGTGAGGTCATAGAATGCAGGTGTGTGAAGTCACAGAATGGAGGTGTGTGAAGTCATAGAATGGAGGTGTGTGAAGTCACAGAATGGAGGTGTGTGAAGTCATAGAATGCAGGTTTGTGAAGTCATAGATTTTAGGTGTGTGAAGTCATAGAATGGAGGTGTGTGAAGTCACAGAATGGAGGTGTGTGAAATCACAAAATGGAGGTGTGTGAACTCAGAATGGAGGTGTGTGAAGTCACAGAATGGAGGTGTGTGAAGTCATAGAATGGAGGTGTGTGAAGTCACACAATGGGGGTGTGTGAAGTCATAGAATGGAGGTGTGTGAAGTCATAGAATGGAGGTGTCTGAAGTCACAGAATGGAGGTGTTTGACGTCAGAGAATGGAGGTGTGTGAAATCAGAATGGAGGTGAGTGAAGTCAGAATAGATGTGTGCGAAGTCATAGAATGGAGCTGTGTGAAGTCAGAATGGAGCTGTGTGAAGTCATAGAATGGAGGTGAGTGAAGTCAGAATGGCGGTGTGTGAACTCATAGAATGATGGTGTGTGAAGTCACAATGGAGGTGTGTGAAGTCATAGAATGGAGGTTTTTGAAGTCACAGAATGGAACTGTGTGAAGTCATAATATGGAGGTGTGTGAAGTCAGATTGGAGGTGTGTGAAGTCATAGAATGGAGGTGTGTCAACTCAGAAAGGAGGTGTGTGAAGTCATAGAATGGAAGTGTGTGAAGTCATAGAATGGAGGAGGTGTGTGAAATCACAGAATGGAGTTGTGTGAAGTCACAGAATTGAGGTGTGTGAAGTCACAGAATGGAGGTGTGTGAAGTCATAGAATGGAGGTGTGTGAAGTCACAGAATGGAGGTTTGTGAAGTCATATAATGGAGGTGTGTGAAGTCACAGAATGGAGGTGTGTGAAGTCAGAATGGAGTTGTGTGAAGTCATAGAATGGAGGTGTGTGAAGTCACAATGGAGGTGTGTGAAGTCATAGAATGGAGGTGTGTGAAGTCACAGAATGGAGGTGTGTGAAGTCATAGAATGGAGCTGTGTGAAGTCAGATTGGAGGTGTGTGAAGTCACAGAATGGAGGTGTGTGAACTCACAATGGAGGTGTGTGAAGTCACAGAATGGAGGTGTGTGAAGTGATAGAATGGAGGTGTGTGAAGTCATAGAATGGATGTGTGTGAAGTCATAATGGAGGTGTGTGAAGTCACAGAATTGAGGTGTGTGAAGTCACAGAATGGAGGTGTGTGAAGTCATAGAATGGAGGTGTGTGAAGTCATAGAATGGAGGTGTGTGAAATCATAGACTGGATGTTTGTTAAGTAAGAATGAAGGTGTGTTAAGTCATACAATGGAGGTGTGTGAAGGCACAGAATGGAGGTGTGTGAAGACATAGAATGGAGCTGTGTGAAGTCAGAATGGAGGTGTGTGAAGTCACAGAATGGAGGTGTGTGAAGTCATAGAATGGAGGTGTGTGAAGTCAGAACGGAGGTGTGTGAACTCAGATTGGAGGTGTGGGAAGTCACAATGCAGGTGTGTGAAGTTATAGAATGGAGGTGTGTGAAGTCACAGAATGGAGGTGTTTGACGTCAGAGAATGGAGGTGTGTGAAATCAGAATGGAGGTGAGTGAAGTCAGAATAGATGTGTGCGAAGTCATAGAATGGAGCTGTGTGAAGTCAGAATGGAGCTGTGTGAAGTCATAGAATGGAGCTGTGTGAAGTGAGATGGAGTTGTGTGAAGTCATATAATGGAGCGTGTGAAGTCAGAATGGAGGTGTGTGAAGTCATAGAATGGAGGTGTGTTAAGTCACAATGCAGCTGTGCGAAGTCATAGAATGGATGTGTGTGAGGTCATAGAATGCAGGTGTGTGAAGTCACAGAATGGAGGTGTGTGAAGTCATAGAATGGAGGTGTGTGAAGTCACAGAATGGAGGTATGTGAAGTCATAGAATGGAGGTTTGTGAAGTCATAGATTTTAGGTGTGTGAAGTCATAGAATGGAGGTGTGTGAAGTCACAGAATGGAGGAGTGTGAAATCACAAAATGGAGGTGTGTGAACTCAGAATGGAGGTGTGTGAAGTCACAGAATGGAGGTGTGTGAAGTCATAGAATGGAGGTGTGTGAAGTCACACAATGGGGGTGTGTGAAGTCATAGAATGGAGGTGTGTGAAGTCATAGAATGGAGGTGTCTGAAGTCACAGAATGGAGGTGTTTGACGTCAGAGAATGGAGGTGTGTGAAATCAGAATGGAGGTGAGTGAAGTCAGAATAGATGTGTGCGAAGACATAGAATGGAGCTGTGTGAAGTCAGAATGGAGCTGTGTGAAGTCATAGAATGGAGGTGAGTGAAGTCAGAATGGCGGTGTGTGAACTCATAGAATGATGGTGTGTGAAGTCACAATGGAGGTGTGTGAAGTCATAGAATGGAGGTTTTTGAAGTCACAGAATGGAACTGTGTGAAGTCATAATATGGAGGTGTGTGAAGTCAGATTGGAGGTGTGTGAAGTCATAGAATGGAGGTGTGTCAACTCAGAAAGGAGGTGTGTGAAGTCATAGAATGGAGGTGTGTGAAGTCATAGAATGGAGGAGGTGTGTGAAATCACAGAATGGAGTTGTGTGAAGTCACAGAATTGAGGTGTGTGAAAATCAGAATGGAGGTGTGTGAAGTCATATAATGGAGGTGTGTGAAGTCACAGAATGGAGGTGTGTGAAGTCAGAATGGAGTTGTGTGAAGTCATAGAATGGAGGTGTGTGAAGTCACAATGGAGGTGTGTGAAGTCATAGAATGGAGGTGTGTGAAGTCACAGAATGGAGGTGTGTGAAGTCATAGAATGGAGCTGTGTGAAGTCAGATTGGAGGTGTGTGAAGTCACAGAATGGAGGTGTGTGAACTCACAATGGAGGTGTGTGAAGTCACAGAATGGAGGTGTGTGAAGTGATAGAATGGAGGTGTGTGAAGTCATAGAATGGATGTGTGTGAAGTCATAATCGAGGTGTGTGAAGTCACAGAATTGAGGTGTGTGAAGTCACAGAATGGAGGTGTGTGAAGTCATAGAATGGAGGTGTGTGAAGTCATAGAATGGAGGTGTGTGAAATCATAGACTGGATGTTTGTTAAGTAAGACTGAAGGTGTGTTAAGTCATACAATGGAGGTGTGTGAAGGCACAGAATGGAGGTGTGTGAAATCATAGAATGGAGGTGTGGGAAGTCATAGAATGGAGCTGTGTGAAGTCAGAATGGAGCTGTGTGAAGTCATAGAATGTAGGTGAGTGAAGTCAGAATGGCGGTGTGTGAACACATAGAATGATGGTGTGTGAAGTCACAATGGAGGTGTGTGAAGTCATAGAATGGAGGTTTTTGAAGTCACAGAATGGAAGTGTGTGAAGTCATAAAATGGAGGTGTGTGAAGTCAGAGTGGAGGTGTGTGAAGTCATAGAATGGAGGTGTGTCAACTCAGAAAGGAGGTGTGTGATGTCATAGAATGGAGGTGTGTGAAGTCATAGAATGGAGGAGGTGTGTGAAATAACAGAATGGAGTTGTGTGAAGTCACAGAATTGAGGTGTGTGTAGTCAGAATGGAGGTGTGTGAAGTCACAATGTAGGTGTGTGAAGTCACAGATTGGAGGTGTGTGAAGTCATAGAATGGAGGTGTGTGAAGTCACAGAATGGAGGTGTGTGAAGTCATATAATGGAGGTGTGAGAAGTCACAGAATGGGGGTGTGTGAAGACAGAATGGACTTGTGTGAAGTCATAGAATGGAGGTGTGTAAGTCACAATGGAGGTGTGTGAAGTCATAGAATGGAGGTGTGTGAAGTCAGAATGGAGGTGTGTGAAGTCATAGAATGGAGCTGTGTGAAGTCAGAATGGAGGTGTGTGAAGTCACAGAATGGAGATGTGTGAACTCACAATGGAGGTGTGTGAAGTCACAGAATGGAGGTGTGTGAAGTGATAGAATGGAGGTGTGTGAAGTCATAGAATGGATGTGTGTGAAGTCATAATGGAGGTGTGTGAAGTCACAGAATTGAGGTGTGTGAAGTCACAGAATGGAGGTGTGTGAAGTCATAGAATGGAGGTGTTTGAAATCATAGAATGGAGGTGTGTGAAATCATAGACTGGATGTTTGTTAAGTAAGAATGAAGGTGTGTTAAGTCATACAATGGAGGTGTGTGAAGGCACAGAATGGAGGGGTGTGAAGTCATAGAATGGAGCTGTGTGAAGTCAGAATGGAGGTGTGTGAAGTTACACAATGGAGGTGTGCGAACTCAGAATGGAGGTGTGTGAAGTCACAGAATGGAGGTGTGTGAAGTCATAGAATGGAGGTGTGTGAAATCATAGAATGGAGGTGTGGGAAGTCAGAGAATGGAGCTGTGTGAAGTCAGAATGGAGGTGTGCGAAGTCACAGAATGGAGGTGTGTGAAGTCATTTTATGGAGCTGTGTGAAGTTAGAATGGAGGTGTGTGAAGTCACAGAATGGAGGTGTGAGAACTCAGAATAAAGGTGTGTGAAGTCACAGAATCTAGGTGTGTGAAGTCATAGAATGGAGGTGTGTGAAGTCATAGAATGGAGGTGTGTGAAGTCATAATAGAGGCGTGTGATGTCACAGAATTCAGGTGTTTGAAGTCACAGAATGGAGGTGTGTGAAGTCATAGAATGGAGGTGTGTGAAGTCAGAACGGAGGTGTGTGAACTCAGTTTGGAGGTGTGGGAAGTCACAATGGAGGTGTGTGAAGTTATAGAATGGAAGTGTGTGAAGTCACAGAATGGAGGGGTATGAAGTCAAAGACTGGAAGTGTGTGAAGTCATAAAATGGAGGTGTGTGAAGTCAGATTGGAGGTGTGTGAAGGCATAGAATGGAGGTGTGTCAACTCAGAAAGGAGGTGTGTGAAGTCATAGAATGGAGGTGTGTGAAGTCATAGAATGGAGGTTTGTGAAATCATAGAATGGAGTTGTGTGAAGTCACAGAATTGAGGTGTGTCAACTCAGAAAGGAGGTGTGTGAAGTCATAGAATGGAGGTGTGTGAAGTCATAGAATGAAGGTGTGTGAAGTCACAGAATGGAGGTGTGTGAAGTCACAGAATGGAGCTGTGTGAAGTCAGATTGGAGGTGTGTGAAGTCACAGAATGGAGGTGTGTGAACTCACAAGGGAGGTGTGCGAAGTCATAGAATGGAGGTGTGTGAAGTCACAGAATGGAGGTGTGTGAAGTCATAGAATGGAGCTGTGTGAAGTCAGATTGGAGGTGTGTGAAGTCACAGAATGGAGGTGTGTGAACTCACAATGGAGGTGTGTGAAGTCACAGAATGGAGCTGTGTGAAGTCAGAATGGAGGTGTGTGAAGTCACAGAATGGAGGTGTGCGAACTCAGAATGGAGGTGTGTGAAGTCACAGAATGGAGGGGTGTGAAGTCATAGAATGGAGGTGTGTGAAATCATAGAATGGAGGTGTGGGAAGTCAGAGAATGGAGCTGTGTGAAGTCAGAATGGAGGTATGTGAAGTCTCAGAATGGAGGTGTGAGAACTCAGATTGAAGGTGTGTGAAGTCACAGAATCTAGGTGTGTGAAGTAATAGAATGGAGGTGTGTGAAGTCATAGAATGGAGGTGTGTGAAGTCAGAATGGAGTTGTGTGAAGTCATAGAATGGAGGTGTGTGAACTCATAGAATGGAGGTGCATGAAGACAAAGAATGGAGGTGTGTGAATTTATCGAATGGAGGTGTGTGAAATCATGGAATGGAGGTGTGTGAAGTCAGATGGAGTTGTGTGAAGTCATATAATGGAGCGTGGGAAGTCAGAATGGAGGTGTGTGAAGTCATAGAATGGAGGTGTGTGAAGTCACAATGCAGCTGTGCGAAGTCATATAGAATGGATGTGTGTGAGGTCATAGAATGCAGGTGTGTGAAGTCACAGAATGGAGGTGTGTGAAGTCATAGAATGGAGGTGTGTGAAGTCACAGAATGGAGGTGTGTGAAGTCATAGAATGGAGGTTTGTGAAGTCATAGATTTTAGGTGTGTGAAGTCATAGAATGGAGGTGTGTGAAGTCACAGAATGGAGGTGTGTGAAATCACAAAATGGAGGTGTGTGAACTCAGAATGGAGGTGTGTGCAGTCACAGAATGGAGGTGTGTGAAGTCATAGAATGGAGGTGTGTGAAGTCACACAATGGGGGTGTGTGAAGTCATAGAATGGAGGTGTGTGAAGTCATAGAATGGAGGTGTGTGAAGTCACAGAATGGAGGTGCTTTACGTCAGAGAATGGAGGTGTGTGAAATCAGAATGGAGGTGAGTGAAGTCAGAATAGATGTGTGCGAAGTCATAGAATGGAGCTGTGTGAAGTCAGAATGGAGCTGTGTGAAGTCATAGAATGGAGGTGAGTGAAGTCAGAATGGCGGTTTGTGAACTCATAGAATGATGGTGTGTGAAGTCACAATGGAGGTGTGTGAAGTCATAGAATGGAGGTTTTTGAAGTCACAGAATGGAAGTGTGTGAAGTCATAAAATGGAGGTGTGTGAAGTCAGATTGGAGGTGTGTGAAGTCATAGAATGGAGGTGTGTCAACTCAGAAAGGAGGTGTGTGAAGTCATAGAATGGAGGTGTGTTAAGTCATAGAATGGAGGTGTGTGAAATCATAGAATGGAGTTGTGTGAAGTCACGGAATTGAGGTGTGTCAACTCAGAAAGGAGGTGTGTGAAGTCATAGAATGGAGGTGTGTGAAGTCATAGAGTGGAGGTGTGTGAAGTCACAGAATGGAGGTGTGTGAAGTCATCGAATGGAGCTGTGTGAAGTCAGATTGGAGGTGTGTGAAGTCACAGAATGGAGGTGTGTGAACTCACAATGGAGGTGTGTGAAGTCACAGAAAGGAGGTGTGTGAAGTCATAGAATGGAGGTGTGTGAAGTCACAGAATGGAGCTGTGTGAAGTCAGATTGAATGTGTGTGAAGTCACAGAATGGAGGTGTGTGAACTCACAATGGAGGTGTGTGAAGTCACAGAATGGAGGTGTGTGAACTCACAATGGAGGTGTGTGAAGTCACAGAATGGAGGTGTGTGAAGTGATAGAATGGATGTGTGTTAAGTCATAATGAAGGTGTGTGAAGTCACAGAATTGAGGTGTGTGAAGTCACAGAATGGAGGTGTGTGAAGTCATAGAATGGAGGTGTGTGAAGTCATAGAATGGAGGTGTGTGAAATCATAGAATGGATGTTTGTTAAGTAAGAATGAAGGTGTGTTAAGTCATACAATGGAGGTGTGTGAAGGCACAGAATGGAGGTGTGTGAAGTCATAGAATGGAGCTGTGTGAAGTCAGAATGGAGGTGTGTGAAGTCACAGAATGGAGGTGTGCGAACTCAGAATGGAGGTGTGTGAAGTCACAGAATGGAGGGGTGTGAAGTCATAGAATGGAGGTGTGTGAAATCATAGAATGGAGGTGTGGGAAGTCAGAGAATGGAGCTGTGTGAAGTCAGAATGGAGGTATGTGAAGTCTCAGAATGGAGGTGTGAGAACTCAGATTGAAGGTGTGTGAAGTCACAGAATCTAGGTGTGTGAAGTAATAGAATGGAGGTGTGTGAAGTCATAGAATGGAGGTGTGTGAAGTCAGAATGGAGTTGTGTGAAGTCATAGAATGGAGGTGTGTGAACTCATAGAATGGAGGTGCATGAAGACAAAGAATGGAGGTGTGTGAATTTATCGAATGGAGGTGTGTGAAATCATGGAATGGAGGTGTGTGAAGTCAGATGGAGTTGTGTGAAGTCATATAATGGAGCGTGGGAAGTCAGAATGGAGGTGTGTGAAGTCATAGAATGGAGGTGTGTGAAGTCACAATGCAGCTGTGCGAAGTCATAGAATGGATGTGTGTGAGGTCATAGAATGCAGGTGTGTGAAGTCACAGAATGGAGGTGTGTGAAGTCATAGAATGGAGGTGTGTGAAGTCACAGAATGGAGGTGTGTGAAGTCATAGAATGGAGGTTTGTGAAGTCATAGATTTTAGGTGTGTGAAGTCATAGAATGGAGGTGTGTGAAGTCACAGAATGGAGGTGTGTGAAATCACAAAATGGAGGTGTGTGAACTCAGAATGGAGGTGTGTGCAGTCACAGAATGGAGGTGTGTGAAGTCATAGAATGGAGGTGTGTGAAGTCACACAATGGGGGTGTGTGAAGTCATAGAATGGAGGTGTGTGAAGTCATAGGATGGAGGTGTGTGAAGTCACAGAATGGAGGTGCTTTACGTCAGAGAATGGAGGTGTGTGAAATCAGAATGGAGGTGAGTGAAGTCAGAATAGATGTGTGCGAAGTCATAGAATGGAGCTGTGTGAAGTCAGAATGGAGCTGTGTGAAGTCATAGAATGGAGGTGAGTGAAGTCAGAATGGCGGTTTGTGAACTCATAGAATGATGGTGTGTGAAGTCACAATGGAGGTGTGTGAAGTCATAGAATGGAGGTTTTTGAAGTCACAGAATGGAAGTGTGTGAAGTCATAAAATGGAGGTGTGTGAAGTCAGATTGGAGGTGTGTGAAGTCATAGAATGGAGGTGTGTCAACTCAGAAAGGAGGTGTGTGAAGTCATAGAATGGAGGTGTGTTAAGTCATAGAATGGAGGTGTGTGAAATCATAGAATGGAGTTGTGTGAAGTCACGGAATTGAGGTGTGTCAACTCAGAAAGGAGGTGTGTGAAGTCATAGAATGGAGGTGTGTGAAGTCATAGAGTGGAGGTGTGTGAAGTCACAGAATGGAGGTGTGTGAAGTCATCGAATGGAGCTGTGTGAAGTCAGATTGGAGGTGTGTGAAGTCACAGAATGGAGGTGTGTGAACTCACAATGGAGGTGTGTGAAGTCACAGAAAGGAGGTGTGTGAAGTCATAGAATGGAGGTGTGTGAAGTCATAGAATGAAGGTGTGTGAAGTCACAGAATGGAGGTGTGTGAAGTCACAGAATGGAGCTGTGTGAAGTCAGATTGAAGGTGTGTGAAGTCACAGAATGGAGGTGTGTGAACTCACAATGGAGTTGTGTGAAGTCACAGAATGGAGGTGTGTGAACTCACAATGGAGGTGTGTGAAGTCACAGAATGGAGGTGTGTGAAGTGATAGAATGGATGTGTGTTAAGTCATAATGAAGGTGTGTGAAGTCACAGAATTGAGGTGTGTGAAGTCACAGAATGGAGGTGTGTGAAGTCATAGAATGGAGGTGTGTGAAGTCATAGAATGGAGGTGTGTGAAATCATAGAGTGGATGTTTGTTAAGTAAGAATGAAGGTGTGTTAAGTCATACAATGGAGGTGTGTGAAGGCACAGAATGGAGGTGTGTGAAGTCATAGAATGGAGCTGTGTGAAGTCAGAATGGAGGTGTGTGAAGTCACAGAATGGAGGTGTGCGAACTCAGAATGGAGGTGTGTGAAGTCACAGAATGGAGGGGTGTGAAGTCATAGAATGGAGGTGTGTGAAATCATAGAATGGAGGTGTGGGAAGTCAGAGAATGGAGCTGTGTGAAGTCAGAATGGAGGTATGTGAAGTCTCAGAATGGAGGTGTGAGAACTCAGATTGAAGGTGTGTGAAGTCACAGAATCTAGGTGTGTGAAGTAATAGAATGGAGGTGTGTGAAGTCATAGAATGGAGGTGTGTGAAGTCAGAATGGAGTTGTGTGAAGTCATAGAATGGAGGTGTGTGACCTCATAGAATGGAGGTGCATGAAGACAAAGAATGGAGGTGTGTGAATTTATCGAATGGAGGTGTGTGAAATCATGGAATGGAGGTGTGTGAAGTCAGATGGAGTTGTGTGAAGTCATATAATGGAGCGTGGGAAGTCAGAATGGAGGTGTGTGAAGTCATAGAATGGAGGTGTGTGAAGTCACAATGCAGCTGTGCGAAGTCATAGAATGGATGTGTGTGAGGTCATAGAATGCAGGTGTGTGAAGTCACAGAATGGAGGTGTGTGAAGTCATAGAATGGAGGTGTGTGAAGTCACAGAATGGAGGTGTGTGAAGTCATAGAATGGAGGTTTGTGAAGTCATAGATTTTAGGTGTGTGAAGTCATAGAATGGAGGTGTGTGAAGTCACAGAATGGAGGTGTGTGAAATCACAAAATGGAGGTGTGTGAACTCAGAATGGAGGTGTGTGCAGTCACAGAATGGAGGTGTGTGAAGTCATAGAATGGAGGTGTGTGAAGTCACACAATGGGGGTGTGTGAAGTCATAGAATGGAGGTGTGTGAAGTCATAGAATGGAGGTGTCTGAAGTCACAGAATGGAGGTGCTTTACGTCAGAGAATGGAGGTGTGTGAAATCAGAATGGAGGTGAGTGAAGTCAGAATAGATGTGTGCGAAGTCATAGAATGGAGCTGTGTGAAGTCAGAATGGAGCTGTGTGAAGTCATAGAATGGAGGTGAGTGAAGTCAGAATGGCGGTTTGTGAACTCATAGAATGATGGTGTGTGAAGTCACAATGGAGGTGTGTGAAGTCATAGAATGGAGGTTTTTGAAGTCACAGAATGGAAGTGTGTGAAGTCATAAAATGGAGGTGTGTGAAGTCAGATTGGAGGTGTGTGAAGTCATAGAATGGAGGTGTGTCAACTCAGAAAGGAGGTGTGTGAAGTCATAGAATGGAGGTGTGTTAAGTCATAGAATGGAGGTGTGTGAAATCATAGTATGGAGTTGTGTGAAGTCACGGAATTGAGGTGTGTCAACTCAGAAAGGAGGTGTGTGAAGTCATAGAATGGAGGTGTGTGAAGTCATAGAGTGGAGGTGTGTGAAGTCACAGAATGGAGGTGTGTGAAGTCATCGAATGGAGCTGTGTGAAGTCAGATTGGAGGTGTGTGAAGTCACAGAATGGAGTTGTGTGAACTCACAATGGAGGTGTGTGAAGTCACAGAATGGAGGTGTGTGAAGTGATAGAATGGAGGTGTGTGAAGTCATAGAATGGATGTGTGTGAAGTCATAATGGAGGTGTGTGAAGTCACAGAATTGAGGTGTTTGAAGTCACAGAATGGAGGTGTGTGAAGTCATAGAAAGGAGGTGTGTGAAGTCATAGAATGGAGGTGTGTGAAATCATAGAATGGATGTTTGTTAAGTAAGGATGAAGGTGTGTTAAGCAATACAATGGAGGTGTGTGAAGGCACAGAATGGAGGTGTGTGAAGTCATAGAATGGAGCTGTGTGAAGTCAGAATGGAGGTGTGTGAAGTCACAGAATGGAGGTGTGCGAACTCAGAATGGAGGTGTGTGAAGTCACAGAATGGAGGTGTGTGAAGTCATAGAATGGAGGTGTGTGAAATCATAGAATGGAGGTGTGGGAAGTCAGAGAATGGAGCTGTGTGAAGTCAGAATGGAGGTGTGCGAAGTCACAGAATGGAGGTGTGTGAAGTCATTTTATGGAGCTGTGTGAAGTCAGAATGGAGGTGTGTGAAGTCACAGAATGGAGGTGTGAGAACTCAGAGTGAAGGTGTGTGAAGTCACAGAATCTAGGTGTGTGAAGACATAGAATGGAGGTGTGTGAAGTCATAGAATGGAGGTGTGTGAAGTCATAATAGAGGCGTGTGAAGTCAGAGAATTCAGGTGTGTGAAGTCACAGAATGGAGGTGTGTGAAGTCATAGAATGGAGGTGTGTGAAGTCAGAACGGAGGTGTGTGAACTCAGATTGGAGATGTGGGAAGTCACAATGCAGGTGTGCGAAGTTATAGAATGGAGGTGTGTGAAGTCACAGAATGGAGGTGTTTGACGTCAGAGAATGGAGGTGTGTGAAATCAGAATGGAGGTGAGTGAAGTCAGAATAGATGTGTGCGAAGTCATAGAATGGAGCTGTGTGAAGTCAGAATGGAGCTGTGTGAAGTCATAGAATGGAGCTGTGTGAAGTGAGATGGAGTTGTGTGAAGTCATATAATGGAGCGTGTGAAGTCAGAATGGAGGTGTGTGAAGTCATAGAATGGAGGTGTGTTAAGTCACAATGCAGCTGTGCGAAGTCATAGAATGGATATGTGTGAGGTCATAGAATGCAGGTGTGTGAAGTCACAGAATGGAGGTGTGTGAAGTCATAGAATGGAGGTGTGTGAAGTCACAGAATGGAGGTGTGTGAAGTCATAGAATGGAGGTTTGTGAAGTCATAGATTTTAGGTGTGTGAAGTCATAGAATGGAGGTGTGTGAAGTCACAGAATGGAGGTGTGTGAAATCACAAAATGGAGGTGTGTGAACTCAGAATGGAGGTGTGTGAAGTCACAGAATGGAGGTGTGTGAAGTCAGAGAATGGAGGTGTGTGAAGTCACACAATGGGGGTGTGTGAAGTCATAGAATGGGGGTGTGTGAAGTCATAGAATGGAGGTGTCTGAAGTCACAGAATGGAGGTGTTTGACGTCAGAGAATGGAGGTGTGTGAAATCAGAATGGAGGTGAGTGAAGTCAGAATAGATGTGTGCGAAGTCATAGAATGGAGCTGTGTGAAGTCAGAATGGAGCTGTGTGAAGTCATAGAATGGAGGTGAGTGAAGTCAGAATGGCGGTGTGTGAACTCATAGAATGATGGTGTGTGAAGTCACAATGGAGGTGTGTGAAGTCATAGAATGGAGGTTTTTGAAGTCACAGAATGGAACTGTGTGAAGTCATAATATGGAGGTGTGTGAAGTCAGATTGGAGGTGTGTGAAGTCATAGAATTGAGGTGTGTCAACTCAGAAAGGAGGTGTGTGAAGTCATAGAATGGAGGTGTGTGAAGTCATAGAATGGAGGAGGTGTGTGAAATCACAGAATGGAGTTGTGTGAAGTCACAGAATTGAGGTGTGTGAAGTCAGAATGGAGGTGTGTGAAGTCACAATGTAGGTGTGTGAAGTCACAGAATGGAGGTGTGTGAAGTCATAGAATGGAGGTGTGTGAAGTCACAGAATGGAGGTGTGTGAAGTCATATAATGGAGGTGTGTGAAGTCACAGAATGGAGGTGTGTGAAGTCAGAATGGAGTTGTGTGAAGTCATAGAATGGAGGTGTGTGAAGTCACAATGGAGGTGTGTGAAGTCATAGAATGGAGGTGTGTGAAGTCACAGAATGGAGGTGTGTGAAGTCATAGAATGGAGCTGTGTGAAGTCAGAATGGAGGTGTGTGAAGTCACAGAATGGAGGTGTGTGAACTCACAATGGAGGTGTGTGAAGTCACAGAATGGAGGTGTGTGAAGTGATAGAATGGAGGTGTGTGAAGTCATAGAATGGATGTGTGTGAAGTCATAATGGAGGTGTGTGAAGTCACAGAATTGAGGTGTGTGAAGTCACAGAATGGAGGTGTGTGAAGTCATAGAATGGAGGTGTGTGAAGTCATAGAATGGAGGTGTGTGAAATCATAGACTGGATGTTTGTTAAGTAAGAATGAAGGTGTGTTAAGTCATACAATGGAGGTGTGTGAAGGCACAGAATAGAGGTGTGTGAAGACATAGAATGGAGCTGTGTGAAGTCAGAATGGAGGTGTGTGAAGTCACAGAATGGAGGTGTGTGAAGTCATAGAATGGAGGTGTGTGAAGTCAGAACGGAGGTGTGTGAACTCAGATTGGAGGTGTGGGAAGTCACAATGCAGGTGTGTGAAGTTATAGAATGGAGGTGTGTGAAGTCACAGAATGGAGGTGTTTGACGTCAGAGAATGGAGGTGTGTGAAATCAGAATGGAGGTGAGTGAAGTCAGAATAGATTTGTGCGAAGTCATAGAATGGAGCTGTGTGAAGTCAGAATGGAGCTGTGTGAAGTCATAGAATGGAGCTGTGTGAAGTGAGATGGAGTTGTGTGAAGTCATATAATGGAGCGTGTGAAGTCAGAATGGAGGTGTGTGAAGTCATAGAATGGAGGTGTGTTAAGACACAATGCAGCTGTGCGAAGTCATAGAATGGATGTGTGTGAGGTCATAGAATGGAGGTGTGTGAAGTCACAGAATGGAGGTGTGTGAAGTCATAGAATGGAGGTGTGTGAAGTCACAGAATGGAGGTGTGTGAAGTCATAGAATGGAGGTTTGTGAAGTCATAGATTTTAGGTGTGTGAAGTCATAGAATGGAGGTGTGTGAAGTCACAGATTGGAGGTGTGTGAAATCACAAAATGGAGGTGTGTGAACTCAGAATGGAGGTGTGTGCAGTCACAGAATGGAGGTGTGTGAAGTCATAGAATGGAGGTGTGTGAAGTCACACAATGGGGGTGTGTGAAGTCATAGAATGGAGGTGTGTGAAGTCATAGAATGGAGGTGTGTGAAGTCACAGAATGGAGGTGCTTTACGTCAGAGAATGGAGGTGTGTGAAATCAGAATGGAGGTGAGTGAAGTCAGAATAGATGTGTGCGAAGTCATAGAATGGAGCTGTGTGAAGTCAGAATGGAGCTGTGTGAAGTCATAGAATGGAGGTGAGTGAAGTCAGAATGGCGGTTTGTGAACTCATAGAATGATGGTGTGTGAAGTCACAATGGAGGTGTGTGAAGTCATAGAATGGAGGTTTTTGAAGTCACAGAATGGAAGTGTGTGAAGTCATAAAATGGAGGTGTGTGAAGTCAGATTGGAGGTGTGTGAAGTCATAGAATGGAGGTGTGTCAACTCAGAAAGGAGGTGTGTGAAGTCATAGAATGGAGGTGTGTTAAGTCATAGAATGGAGGTGTGTGAAATCATAGAATGGAGTTGTGTGAAGTCACGGAATTGAGGTGTGTCAACTCAGAAAGGAGGTGTGTGAAGTCATAGAATGGAGGTGTGTGAAGTCATAGAGTAGAGGTGTGTGAAGTCACAGAATGGAGGTGTGTGAAGTCATCGAATGGAGCTGTGTGAAGTCAGATTGGAGGTGTGTGAAGTCACAGAATGGAGGTGTGTGAACTCACAATGGAGGTGTGTGAAGTCACAGAATGGAGGTGTGTGAAGTGATAGAATGGAGGTGTGTGAAGTCATAGAATGGATGTGTGTGAAGTCATAATGGAGGTGTGTGAAGTCACAGAATTGAGGTGTTTGAAGTCACAGAATGGAGGTGTGTGAAGTCATAGAAAGGAGGTGTGTGAAGTCATAGAATGGAGGTGTGTGAAATCATAGAATGGATGTTTGTTAAGTAAGGATGAAGGTGTGTTAAGCAATACAAGGGAGGTGTGTGAAGGCACAGAATGGAGGTGTGTGAAGTCATAGAATGGAGCTGTGTGAAGTCAGAATGGAGGTGTGTGAAGTCACAGAATGGAGGTGTGCGAACTCAGAATGGAGGTGTGTGAAGTCACAGAATGGAGGTGTGTGAAGTCATAGAATGGAGGTGTGTGAAATCATAGAATGGAGGTGTGGGAAGTCAGAGAATGGAGCTGTGTGAAGTCAGAATGGAGGTGTGCGAAGTCACAGTATGGAGGTGTGTGAAGTCATTTTATGGAGCTGTGTGAAGTCAGAATGGAGGTGTGTGAAGTCACAGAATGGAGGTGTGAGAACTCAGAGTGAAGGTGTGTGAAGTCACAGAATCTAGGTGTGTGAAGACATAGAATGGAGGTGTGTGAATTCATAGAATGGAGGTGTGTGAAGTCATAATTGAGGCGTGCGAAGTCAGAGAATTCAGGTGTGTGAAGTCACAGAATGGAGGTGTGTGAAGTCATAGAATGGAGGTGTGTGAAGTCAGAACGGAGGTGTGTGAACTCAGATTGGAGATGTGGGAAGTCACAATGCAGGTGTGCGAAGTTATAGAATGGAGGTGTGTGAAGTCACAGAATGGAGGTGTTTGACGTCAGAGAATGGAGGTGTGTGAAATCAGAATGGAGGTGAGTGAAGTCAGAATAGATGTGTGCGAAGTCATAGAATGGAGCTGTGTGAAGTCAGAATGGAGCTGTGTGAAGTCATAGAATGGAGCTGTGTGAAGTGAGATGGAGTTGTGTGAAGTCATATAATGGAGCGTTTGAAGTCAGAATGGAGGTGTGTGAAGTCATAGAATGGAGGTGTGTTAAGTCACAATGCAGCTGTGCGAAGTCATAGAATGGATGTGTGTGAGGTCATAGAATGCAGGTGTGTGAAATCACAGAATGGAGGTGTGTGAAGTCATAGAATGGAGGTGTGTGAAGTCACAGAATGGAGGTGTGTGAAGTCATAGAATGGAGGTTTGTGAAGTCATAGATTTTAGGTGTGTGAAGTCATAGAATGGAGGTGTGTGAAGTCACAGAATGGAGGTGTGTGAAATCACAAAATGGAGGTGTGTGAACTCAGAATGGAGGTGTGTGAAGTCACAGAATGGAGGTGTGTGAAGTGATAGAATGGAGGTGTGTGAAGTCACACAATGGGGGTGTGTGAAGTCATAGAATGGAGGTGTGTGAAGTCATAGAATGGAGGTGTCTGAAGTCACAGAATGGAGGTGTTTGACGTCAGAGAATGGAGGTGTGTGAAATCAGAATGGAGGTGAGTGAAGTCAGAATAGATGTGTGCGAAGTCATAGAATGGAGCTGTGTGAAGTCAGAATGGAGCTGTGTGAAGTCATAGAATGGAGGTGAGTGAAGTCAGAATGGCGGTGTGTGAACTCATAGAATGATGGTGTGTGAAGTCACAATGGAGGTGTGTGAAGTCATAGAATGGAGGTTTTTGAAGTCACAGAATGGAACTGTGTGAAGTCATAATATGGAGGTGTGTGAAGTCAGATTGGAGGTGTGTGAAGTCATAGAATTGAGGTGTGTCAACTCAGAAAGGAGGTGTGTGAAGTCATAGAATGGAGGTGTGTGAAGTCATAGAATGGAGGAGGTGTGTGAAATCACAGAATGGAGTTGTGTGAAGTCACAGAATTGAGGTGTGTGAAGTCAGAATGGAGGTGTGTGAAGTCACAATGTAGGTGTGTGAAGTCACAGAATGGAGGTGTGTGAAGTCATAGAATTGAGGTGTGTGAATTCACAGAATGGAGGTGTGTGAAGTCATATAATGGAGGTGTGTGAAGTCACAGAATGGAGGTGTGTGAAGTCAGAATGGAGTTGTGTGAAGTCATAGAATGGAGGTGTGTGAAGTCACAATGGAGGTGTGTGAAGTCATAGAATGGAGGTGTGTGAAGTCACAGAATGGAGGTGTGTGAAGTCATAGAATGGAGCTGTGTGAAGTCAGATTGGAGGTGTGTGAAGTCACAGAATGGAGGTGTGTGAACTCACAATGGAGGTGTGTGAAGTCACAGAATGGAGGTGTGTGAAGTGATAGAATGGAGGTGTGTGAAGTCATAGAATGGATGTGTGTGAAGTCATAATGGAGGTGTGTGAAGTCACAGAATTGAGGTGTGTGAAGTCACAGAATGGAGGTGTGTGAAGTCATAGAATGGAGGTGTGTGAAGTCATAGAATGGAGGTGTGTGAAATCATAGACTGGATGTTTGTTAAGTAAGAATGAAGGTGTGTTAAGTCATACAATGGAGGTGTGTGAAGGCACAGAATGGAGGTGTGTGAAGACATAGAATGGAGCTGTGTGAAGTCAGAATGGAGGTGTGTGAAGTCACAGAATGGAGGTGTGTGAAGTCATAGAATGGAGGTGTGTGATGTCAGAACGGAGTTGTGTGAACTCAGATTGGAGGTGTGGGAAGTCACAATGCAGGTGTGTGAAGTTATAGAATGGAGGTGTGTGAAGTCACAGAATGGAGGTGTTTGACGTCAGAGAATGGAGGTGTGTGAAATCAGAATGGAGGTGAGTGAAGTCAGAATAGATGTGTGCGAAGTCATAGAATGGAGCTGTGTGAAGTCAGAATGGAGCTGTGTGAAGTCATAGAATGGAGCTGTGTGAAGTGAGATGGAGTTGTGTGAAGTCATATAATGGAGCGTGTGAAGTCAGAATGGAGGTGTGTGAAGTCATAGAATGGAGGTGTGTTAAGTCACAATGCAGCTGTGCGAAGTCATAGAATGGATGTGTGTGAGGTCATAGAATGCAGGTGTGTGAAGTCACAGAATGGAGGTGTGTGAAGTCATAGAATGGAGGTGTGTGAAGTCACAGAATGGAGGTGTGTGAAGTCATAGAATGGAGGTTTGTGAAGTCATAGATTTTAGGTGTGTGAAGTCATAGAATGGAGGTGTGTGAAGTCACAGATTGGAGGTGTGTGAAATCACAAAATGGAGGTGTGTGAACTCAGAATGGAGGTGTGTGAAGTCACAGAATGGAGGTGTGTGAAGTCATAGAATGGAGGTGTGTGAAGTCACACAATGGGGGTGTGTGAAGTCATAGAATGGAGGTGTGTGAAGTCATAGAATGGAGGTGTCTGAAGTCACAGAATGGAGGTGTTTGACGTCAGAGAATGGAGGTGTGTGAAATCAGAATGGAGGTGAGTGAAGTCAGAATAGATGTGTGCGAAGTCATAGAATGGAGCTGTGTGAAGTCAGAATGGAGCTGTGTGAAGTCATAGAATGGAGGTGAGTGAAGTCAGAATGGCGGTGTGTGAACTCATAGAATGATGGTGTGTGAAGTCACAATGGAGGTGTGTGAAGTCATAGAATGGAGGTTTTTGAAGTCACAGAATGGAACTGTGTGAAGTCATAATATGGAGGTGTGTGAAGTCAGATTGGAGGTGTGTGAAGTCATAGAATGGAGGTGTGTCAACTCAGAAAGGAGGTGTGTGAAGTCATAGAATGGAGGTGTGTGAAGTCATAGAATGGAGGAGGTGTGTGAAATCACAGAATGGAGTTGTGTGAAGTCACAGAATTGAGGTGTGTGAAGTCAGAATGGAGGTGTGTGAAGTCACAATGTAGGTGTGTGAAGTCACAGAATGGAGGTGTGTGAAGTCATAGAATGGAGGTGTGTGAAGTCACAGAATGGAGGTGTGTGAAGTCATATAATGGAGGTGTGTGAAGTCACAGAATGGAGGTGTGTGAAGTCAGAATGGAGTTGTGTGAAGTCATAGAATGGAGGTGTGTGAAGTCACAATGGAGGTGTGTGAAGTCATAGAATGGAGGTGTGTGAAGTCACAGAATGGAGGTGTGTGAAGTCATAGAATGGAGCTGTGTGAAGTCAGATTGGAGGTGTGTGAAGTCACAGAATGGAGGTGTGTGAACTCACAATGGAGGTGTGTGAAGTCACAGAATGGAGGTGTGTGAAGTGATAGAATGGAGGTGTGTGAAGTCATAGAATGGATGTGTGTGAAGTCATAATCGAGGTGTGTGAAGTCACAGAATTGAGGTGTGTGAAGTCACAGAATGGAGGTGTGTGAAGTCATAGAATGGAGGTGTGTGAAGTCATAGAATGGAGGTGTGTGAAATCATAGACTGGATGTTTGTTAAGTAAGAATGAAGGTGTGTTAAGTCATACAATGGAGGTGTGTGAAGGCACAGAATGGAGGTGTGTGAAATCATAGAATGGAGGTGTGGGAAGTCATAGAATGGAGCTGTGTGAAGTCAGAATGGAGCTGTGTGAAGTCATAGAATGTAGGTGAGTGAAGTCAGAATGGCGGTGTGTGAACTCATAGAATGATGGTGTGTGAAGTCACAATGGAGGTGTGTGAAGTGATAGAATGGAGGTTTTTGAAGTCACAGAATGGAAGTGTGTGAAGTCATAAAATGGAGGTGTGTGAAGTCAGAGTGGAGGTGTGTGAAGTCATAGAATGGAGGTGTGTCAACTCAGAAAGGAGGTGTGTGATGTCATAGAATGGAGGTGTGTGAAGTCATAGAATGGAGGAGGTGTGTGAAATAACAGAATGGAGTTGTGTGAAGTCACAGAATTGAGGTGTGTGAAGTCACAGAATGGAGGTGTGTGAAGTCATAGAATGGAGGTGTGTGAAATCATAGAATGGAGGTGTGTGAAATCATAGACTGGATGTTTGTTAAGTAAGAATGAAGGTGTGTTAAGTCATACAATGGAGGTTTGTGAAGGCACAGAATGGAGGGGTGTGAAGTCATAGAATGGAGCTGTGTGAAGTCAGAATGGAGGTGTGTGAAGTTACACAATGGAGGTGTGCGAACTCAGAATGGAGGTGTGTGAAGTCACAGAATGGAGGTGTGTGAAGTCATAGAATGGAGGTGTGTGAAATCATAGAATGGAGGTGTGGGAAGTCAGAGAATGGAGCTGTGTGAAGTCAGAATGGAGGTGTGCGAAGTCACAGAATGGAGGTGTGTGAAGTCATTTTATGGAGCTGTGTGAAGTCAGAATGGAGGTGTGTGAAGTCACAGAATGGAGGTGTGAGAACTCAGAATAAAGGTGTGTGAAGTCACAGAATCTAGGTGTGTGAAGTCATAGAATGGAGGTGTGTGAAGTCATAGAATGGAGGTGTGTGAAGTCATAATAGAGGCGTGTGATGTCACAGAATTCAGGTGTTTGAAGTCACAGAATGGAGCTGTGTGAAGTCATAGAATGGAGGTGTGTGAAGTCAGAACGGAGGTGTGTGAAATCAGTTTGGAGGTGTGGGAAGTCACAATGGAGGTGTGTGAAGTTATAGAATGGAGGTGTGTGAAGTCACAGAATGGAGGTGTGTGAAGTCACAGAATGGAGGTGTGTGAAGTCCCAGAATGGAGGTGTGTGAACTCCAATGGAGGTGTCTGAAGTCAAAGAATGGAGGTGTGTGAAGTCATAGAATGGAGGTGTGTGAAGTGAGAATTGAGGTGTGTGAAGTCATGGAATTGAGGTGTGTGAACTCAGAATGGAGGTGTGTGAAGTCACAGAATGGAGGTTTGTGAAGTCATAGAATGGAGTTGTGTGAAGTCATAGAATGGATGTTTCTGAAGTAGAATGAAGGTGTGTGAAGTCATAGAATGGAGGTGTATGAAGTCAAAATGGATGTGTGTGAACTCATAAAATGGAGATGTGTGAAGTGATGGATTGGAGGTGTGCGAAGTCCAAGAATATAGGTTGTGAAGTCAAACAATGGTGGTGTGTGAAGTCAAAGAATGCAGGTGTGTTAAGTCAAAGAATGGAAGTGTGTGAAGTCAAAATGGAGGTGTGTGAAGTCACAGAATGGAGGTGTGTGAAGTCACAGAATGAAGGTGTTTGAAGTCAAAATTGTGGTGTGTGAGTCACAAATTGAGGAGTCTGAAGTCAGAATGCAGCTGTGTGAAGCCATATAATGGTGGTGTGTGAAGTCAGAATGGAGGTATGTGAACTCATAGAATGTAGTGTGTGAAGTCACAATGGGGGTGTGTGAAGTCATAGAATGGGGGTGTGTGAAGTCAAATTGGAGGTGTGTGAAATCACAGAATGGAGGTGTGTCAACTCAGAAATGAGGTGTGTTAAGTCGTAGAATGGAGGTGTGTGAATTCATAGAATGGAAGATTGTGAAATCATAGAATTGAGGTGTGTGAAGTCAAAGAATTGAGGTTTGTGAAGTCAGAATGGAGGTGTGTGAAGTCAGGATGGAGGTGGGTGAAGTCACAGAATGGAGGTGTGGGAACCCAGAATGGAGGTGTGTGGTCACAGAACGGAGGTTTGTGAAGTCATAGAATGGAGGTGCCTGAAGTCATAGAATGGATGTTTCTGAAGTGAGAACGAAGGTGTATGAAGTCAAAGAATGGAGGTGTGTGAAGTCAAAATGGAGGTGTGTGAATCATAGAATGGAGGTGTGTGAACTCATAGAATGGAGGTTTGTGAAGTCATGGAATGGAGGTGTGTGAAGTCAAGGAATGGAGGTGTGTGAAGTCAAACAATAACGGTGTGTGAAATCAGAGAATGGAGTTGTGTGAACTCATAGAATGGAAGTGCATGCAGTCAAAGAATGGAGTTGTGTGAAGTCATAGAATGGAGGTGTGTGAAGTCAGAATGGAGGTGTGTGAAGTCATAGAATGGAGGTGTGTGAAGTCACAATGCAGGTGTGCGATGTCATAGAATGGAGGTGTGTGAGGTCATAGAATGGAGGTGTGTGAATTCACAGAATGGAGGTGTGTGAAGTCATAGAATGGAGGTGTGTGAAGTCACAGAATGGAGATGTGTGAAGTCATAGAATGGAGGTGTGTGAAGTCATAGAATTTAGGTGTGTGAAGTCATAGAATGGAGGTGTGTGAAGTCAGAGAATGGAGGTGTGTGAAATCACAAAATGGAGGCGTGTGAACTCAGAATGGAGGTGTATGAAGTCAAAGAATGGAGATGTATGAAGTCATAGAATGGAGGTGTGTGAAGTCACACAATGGGGGTGTGTGAAGTCATAGAATGGAGGTGTGTGAAGTCATAGAATGGAGGTGTGTGAAGTCACAGAATGGAGGTGTGTGAACTCAGAATAGATGTGTGCGAAGTCATAGAATGGAGCTGTGTGAAGTCAGAATGGAGCTGTGTGAAGTCATAGAATGGAGGTGAGTGAAGTAAGAATGGCGGTGTGTGAACTCATAGAATGATGGTGTGTGAAGTCACAATGGAGGTGTGTGAAGTCATAGAATGGAGGTTTCTGAAGTCACAGAATGGAGGTGTGTGAAGTCATAGAATGGGGGTGTGTGAAGTCAAATTGGAGGTGTGTCAAATCACAGAATGGAGGTGTGACAACTCAGAAATGAGGTGTGTGAAGTCATAGAATGGAGGTGTGTGAATTCATGGAATGGTAGAGTGTGAAATCATAGAATGGAGGTGTGTGAAGTCAAAGAATTGAAGTTTGTGAAGTCAGAATGGAGGTGTGTGAAGTCAGGATGGAGATGAGTGAAGTCACAGAATGGAGGAGTGGGAACTCAGAATGGAGGTGTGTGGTCACAGAACGGAGGTTTGTGCAGTCATAGAATGGAGGTGCCTGAAGTCATAGAATGGATGTTTCTGAAGTGAGAACGAAGGTGTATGAAGTCAAAGAATGGAGGAGTGTGAAGTCAAAATGGAGGTGTGTGAATCATAGAATGGAGGTGTGTGAACTCATAGAATGGAGGTGTGTGAAGTCATGGAATGGAGGTATGTGAAGTCAAAGAATGGAGGTGTGTGAAGTCAAACAATAAAGGTGTGTGAAGTCACAGAATGGAGGTGTGTGAACTCATAGAATGGAGGTGCATGCAGTCAAAGAATAGAGGTGTGTGAAGTCATGGAATGGAGGTTTGTGAAGTCAGATGGAGTTGTGTGAAGTCATAGAATGGAGGTGTGTGCAGCCAGAATGGAGGGGTGTGACGTCATAGAATGGAGGTGTGTGAAGTCAGAATGGAGGTGTGTGAAGTCAAACAATAAAGGTGTGCGAAGTCATAGAATGGAGGTGTGTGAGGTCATAGAATGGAGGTGTGTGAAGTCACAGAATGGAGGTGTGTCAAGTCTTAGAATGGAGGTGTGTGAAGTCACAGAATGGAGGTGTGTGAAGTCATAGAATGGAGGTGTGTGAAGTCATAGAATATAGGTGTGTGAAGTCATAGAATGGAGGTGTGTGAAGTCAGAGAATGGAGGTGTGTGAAATCACAAAATGGAGGTGTGTGAACTCAGAATGGAGGTGTGTGAAGTCACAGAATGGAGGTGTGTGAAGTCATAGAATGGAGGTGTGTGAAGTCACTCAATGGGGGTGTGTGAAGTAATAGAATGGAGGTGTGTGAAGTCATAGAATGGAGGTGTGTGAAGTCACAGAATGGAGGTGTGTGAAGTCATAGAATGGAGGTGTGTGAAGTCACACAGTGGGGGTGTGTGAAGTCATAGAATGGAGGTGTGTGAAGTCATAGAATGGAGGTGTGTGAAGTCATAGAATGGAGCTGTGTGAAGTCAGAATGGAGCTGTGTGAAGTCATAGAATGGAGGTGAGTGAAGTCAGAATGGCGGTGTGTGAACTCATAGAATGATGGTGTGTGAAGTCACAATGGAGGTGTGTGAAGTCATAGAATGGAGGTTTTTGAAGTCACAGAATAGAAGTTTGTGAAGTCATAAAATAGAGGTGTGTGAAGTCAGATTGGAGGTGTGTGAAGTCACAGAATGGAGGTGTGTGAAGTGATAGAATGGAGGTGTGTGAAATCATAGAATGGATGTGTGTGAAGTCATAATGGAGGTGTGTGAATTCACAAAATTGAGGTGTGTGAAGTCAGAGAATGGAGGTTTGTTAAGTCATAGAATGGAGGTGTGTGAAGTCATAGAATGGAGGTGTGTGAAATCATAGAATGGATGTTTGTTAAGTAAGAATGAAGGTGTGTTAAGTCATACAATTGAGGTGTGTGAAGGCACAGAATGGAGGTGTGTGAAGTCATAGAATGGAGCTGTGTGAAGTCAGAATGTAGGTGTGTGAAGTCACAGAATGGAGGTGTGCGAACTCAGAATGGAGGTGTGTGAAGTCACCGAATGGAGGGGTGTGAAGTCATAGAATGGAGGTGTGTGAAATCATAGAATGGAGGTGTGAGAAGTCAGAGAATGGAGCTGTGTGAAGTCAGAATGGAGGTGTGCGAAGTCACAGAATGGAGGTGTGTGAAGTCACAGAATGGAGGTGTGTGAACTCAGAATGAAGGTGTGTGAAGTCACAGAATCTAGGTGTGTGAAGTCATAGAATGGAGGTGTGTGAAGTCATAGAATGGAGGTGTGTGAATTCATAATAGAGGCGTGTGAAGTCACAGAATTCAGGTGTGTGAAGTCACAGAATGGAGGTGTGTGAAGTCAGAGAATGGAGGTGTGGGAACCCAGAATGGAGGTGTGTGGTCACAGAACGGAGGATTGTGAAGTCATAGAATGGAGGTGCCTGAAGTCATAGAATGGATGTTTCTGAAGTGAGAACGAAGGTGTATGAAGTCAAAGAATGGAGGTGTGTGAAGTCAAAATCGAGGTGTGTGAATCATAGAAGGGAGGTGTGTGAACTCATAGAATGGAGGTGTGTGAAGTCATGGAATGGAGGTGTGTGAAGTCAAAGAATGGAGGTGTGTGAAGTCAAACAATAAAGGTGTGTGAAGTTAGAGAATGGAGGTGTGTGAACTCATAGAATGGAGGTGCATGCAGTCAAAGAATGGAGGTGTGTGAAGTCATCAAATGGAGGTGTGTGAAGTCATGGAATGGAGGTTTGTGAAGTCAGATGGAGTTGTGTGAAGTCATAGAATGGAGGTGTGTGAAGTCAGAATGGAGGTGTGTGAAGTCATAGAATGGAGGTGTGTGAAGTCAGAATGGGGGTGTGTGGAAATCATAGAATGGAGGTGTGTAAAGTCACAATGCAGGTGTGCGATCTCATAGAATGGAGGTGTGTGAGGTCATAGAATGGAGGTGTGTGAATTCACAGAATGGAGGTGTGTGAAGTCATAGAATGGAGGTGTATGAAGTCACAGAATGGAGATGTGTGAAGTCATAGAATGGAGGTGTGTGAAGTCACAAAATGGGGGTGTGTGAAGTCATAGAATGGGGGTGTGTGAAGTCAAATTGGAGGTGTGTGAAATCACAGAATGGAGGTGTGACAACTCAGAAATGAGGTGTGTGAAGTCATAGAATGGAGGTGTGTGAATTCATGGAATGGTAGAGTGTGAAATCATAGAATGGAGATGTGTGAAGTCAAAGAATTGAGGTTTGTGAAGTCAGAATGGAGGTGTGTGAAGTCAGGATGGAGATGAGTGAAGTCACAGAATGGAGAAGTGGGAACTCAGAATGGAGGTGTGTGGTCACAGAACAGAGGTTTGTGTAGTCATAGAATGGAGGTGCCTGAAGTCATAGAATGGATGTTTCTGAAGTGAGAACGAAGGTGTATGAAGTCAAAGAATAGAGGTGTGTGAAGTCAAAATGGAGGTGTGTGAATCATAGAATGGAGGTGTTTGAACTCATAGAATGGAGGTGTGTGAAGTCATGGAATGGAGGTGTGTGAAGTCAAAGAATGGAGGTGTGTGAAGTCAAACAATAAAGGTGTGTGAAGTCACAGAATGGAGGTGTGTGAAATCATAGAATGGAGGTGCATGCAGTCAAAGAATAGAGGTGTGTGAAGTCATGGAATGGAGGTTTGTGAAGTCAGATGGAGTTGTGTGAAGTCATAGAATGGAGGTGTGTGCAGCCAGAATGGAGGTGTGTGAAGTCATAGAATGCAGGTGTGTGAAGTCACAGAATGGAGGTGTGTGAAGTCATAGAATGGAGGTGTGTGAAGTCACAGAATGGAGGTGTGTGAAGTCATAGAATGGAGGTGTGTGAAGTCATAGAATTTAGGTGTGTGAAGTCATAGAATGGAGGTGTGTGAAGTCAGAGAATGGAGGTGTGTGAAATCACAAAATGGAGGTGTGTGAACTCAGAATGGAGGTGTGTGAAGTCACAGAATGGAGGTGTGTGAAGTCATAGAATGGAGGTGTGTGAAGTCACACAGTGGGGGGGGTGTGAAGTCATAGAATGGAGGTGTGTGAAGTCATAGAATGGAGGTGTGTGAAGTCACAGAATGGAGGTGTGTGAAGTCATAGAATGGAGGTGTGTGAAGTCACACAATGGGGGTGTGTGAAGTCATAGAATGGAGGTGTGTGAAGTCATAGAATGGAGGTGTGTGAAGTCATAGAATGGAGCTGTGTGAAGTCAGAATGGAGCTGTGTGAAGTCATAGAATGGAGGTGAGTGAAGTCAGAATGGCGGTGTGTGAACTCATAGAATGATGGTGTGTGAAGTCACAATGGAGGTGTGTGAAGTCATAGAATGGAGGTTTTTGAAGTCACAGAATGGAAGTTTGTGAAGTCATAAAATGGAGGTGTGTGAAGTCAGATTGGAGGTGTGTGAAGTCATAGAATGGAGGTCTGTCAACTCAAAAAGGAGGTGTGTGAAGTCATAGAATGGAGGTGTGTGTAGTCATAGAATGGAGGTGTGTGAAATCATAGAATGGAGTTGTGTGAAGTCACAGAATTGAGGTGTGTGAAGTCAGAATGGAGGTGTGTGAAGTCATAATGTAGGTGTGTGAAGTCACAGAATGGCGGTGTCTGAAGTCATAGAATGGAGGTGTGTGAAGTCACAGAATGGAGGTGTGTGAAGTCATAGAATGGAGGTGTGTGAAGTCACAGAATGGAGGTGTGTGAAGTCACAATGGAGTTGTGTGAAGTCATAGAATGGAGGTGTGTGAAGTCACAATGGAGGTGTGTGAAGTCATAGAATGGACGTGTGTGAAGTCACAGAATGGAGGTGTGTGAAGTCATAGAATGGAGGTGCCTGAAGTCATAGAATGGATGTTTCTGAAGTGAGAACGAAGGTGTATGAAGTCAAAGAATGGAGGTGTGTGAAGTCAAAATCGAGGTGTGTGAATCATAGAATGGAGGTGTGTGAACTCATAGAATGGAGGTTTGTGAAGTCATGGAATGGAGGTGTGTGAAGTCAAGGAATGGAGGTGTGTGAAGTCAAACAATAAAGGTGTGTGAAGTCAGAGAATGGAGTTGTGTGAACTCATAGAATGGAGGTGCATGCAGTCAGAGAATGGAGGTGTGTGAAGTCATCGAATGGAGGTGTGTGAAGTCATGGAATGGAGGTGTGTGAAGTCAGATGGAGTTGTGTGAAGTCATAGAATGGAGGTGTGTGAAGTCAGAATGGAGGTGTGTGAAGTCATAGAATGGAGGTGTGTGAAGTCACAATGCAGGTGTGCGATGTCATAGAATGGAGGTGTGTGAGGTCATAGAATGGAGGTGTGTGAATTCACAGAATGGAGTTGTGTGAAGTCATAGAATGTAGGTGTGTGAAGTCACAGAATGGAGACGTGTGAAGTCATAGAATGGAGGTGTGTGAAGTCATAGAATTTAGGTGTGTGAAGTCATAGAATGGAGGTGTGTGAAGTCAGAGAATGGAGGTGTGTGAAATCACAAAATGGAGGCGTGTGAACTCAGAATGGAGGTGTATGAAGTCAAAGAATGGAGATGTATGAAGTCAGAATGGAGCTGTGTGAAGTCATAGAATGGAGGTGAGTGAAGTAAGAATGGCGGTGTGTGAACTCATAGAATGATGGTGTGTGAAGTCACAATGGAGGTGTGTGAAGTCATAGAATGGAGGTTTCTGAAGTCACAGAATGGAGGTGTGTGAAGTCATAGAATGGGGGTGTGTGAAGTCAAATTGGAGGTGTGTGAAATCACAGAATGGAGGTGTGACAACTCAGAAATGAGGTGTGTGAAGTCATAGAATGGAGCTGTGTGAAGTCATAGAATGGAGGTGAGTGAAGTAAGAATGGCGGTGTGTGAACTCATAGAATGATGGTGTGTGAAGTCACAATGGAGGTGTGTGAAGTCATAGAATGGAGGTTTCTGAAGTCACACAATGGGGGTGTGTGAAGTCATAGAATGGAGGTGTGTGAAGTCATAGAATGGAGGTGTGTGAAGTCACAGAATGGAGGTGTGTGAAGTCAGAATAGATGTGTGCGAAGTCATAGAATGGAGCTGTGTGAAGTCATAGAATGGAGGTGAGTGAAGTAAGAATGGCGGTGTGTGAACTCATAGAATGATGGTGTGTGAAGTCACAATGGAGGTGTGTGAAGTCATAGAATGGAGGTTTCTGAAGTCACAGAATGGAGGTGTGTGAAGTCATAGAATGGGGGTGTGTGAAGTCAAATTGGAGGTGTGTGAAATCACAGAATGGAGGTGTGACAACTCAGAAATGAGGTGTGTGAAGTCATAGAATGGAGGTGTGTGAATTCATGGAATGGTAGAGTGTGAAATCATAGAATGGAGGTGTGTGAAGTCAAAGAATTGAAGTTTGTGAAGTCAGAATGGAGGTGTGTGAAGTCAGGATGGAGATGAGTGAAGTCACAGAATGGAGGAGTGGGAACTCAGAATGGAGGTGTGTGGTAACAGAACGGAGGTTTGTGCAGTCATAGAATGGAGGTGCCTGAAGTCATAGAATGGATGTTTCTGAAGTGAGAACGAAGGTGTATGAAGTCAAAGAATGGAGGTGTGTGAAGTCAAAATGGAGGTGTGTGAATCATAGAATGGAGGTGTGTGAACTCATAGAATGGAGGTGTGTGAAGTCATGGAATGGAGGTGTGTGAAGTCAAAGAATGGAGGTGTGTGAAGTCAAACAATAAAGGTGTGTGAAGTCACAGAATGGAGGTGTGTGAACTCATAGAATGGAGGTGCATGCAGTTAAAGAATAGAGGTGTGTGAAGTCATGGAATGGAGGTTTGTGAAGTCAGATGGAGTTGTGTGAAGTCATAGAATGGAGGTGTGTGCAGCCAGAATGGAGGGGTGTGACGTCATAGAATGGAGGTGTGTGAAGTCAGAATGGAGGTGTGTGAAGTCAAAGAATGGAGGTGTGTGAAGTCAAACAATAAAGGTGTGCGATGTCATAGAATGGAGGTGTGTGAGGTCATAGAATGGAGGTGTGTGAAGTCACAGAATGGAGGTGTGTGAAGTCACAGAATGGAGGTGTGTGAAGTCACAGAATGGAGGTGTGTGAAGTCATAGAATGGAGGTGTGTGAAGTCATAGAATATAGGTGTGTGAAGTCATAGAATGGAGGTGTGTGAAGTCAGAGAATGGAGGTGTGTGAAATCACAAAATGGAGGTGTGTGAACTCAGAATGGAGGTGTGTGAAGTCACAGAATGGAGGTGTGTGAAGTCATAGAATGGAGGTGTGTGAAGTCACACAATGGGGGTGTGTGAAGTAATAGAATGGAGGTGTGTGAAGTCATAGAATGGAGGTGTGTGAAGTCACAGAATGGAGGTGTGTGAAGTCATAGAATGGAGGTGTGTGAAGTCACACAGTGGGGGTGTGTGAAGTCATAGAATGGAGGTGTGTGAAGTCATAGAATGGAGCTGTGTGAAGTCAGAATGGAGCTGTGTGAAGTCATAGAATGGAGGTGAGTGAAGTCAGAATGGCGGTGTGTGAACTCATAGAATGATGGTGTGTGAAGTCACAATGGAGGTGTGTGAAGTCATAGAATGGAGGTTTTTGAAGTCACAGAATGGAAGTTTGTGAAGTCATAAAATGGAGGTGTGTGAAGTCAGATTGGAGGTGTGTGAAGTCATGGAATGGAGGTCTGTCAACTCAGAAAGGAGGTGTGTGAAGTCATAGAATGGAGGTGTGTGAAGTCATAGAATGGAGGTGTGTGAAATCATAGAATGGAGTTGTGTGAAGTCACAGAATTGAGGTGTGTGAAGTCAGAATGGAGGTGTGTGAAGTCATAATGTAGGTGTGTGAAGTCACAGAATGGAGGTGTGTGAAGTCAAAGAATGGAGGTGTGTGAAGTCACAGAATGGAGGTGTGTGAAGTCATAGAATGGAGGTGTGTGAAGTCACAGAATAGAGGTGTGTGAAGTCACAATGGAGTTGTGTGAAGTCATAGAATGGAGGTGTGTGAAGTCACAATGGAGGTGTGTGAAGTCATAGAATGGACGTGTGTGAAGTCACAGAATGGAGGTGTGTGAAGTCATAGAATGGAGCTGTGTGATGTCAGATTGGAGGTGTGTGAAGTCACAGAATGGAGGTGTGTGAACTCAAAATGGAGGTGTGTGAAGTCACAGAATGGAGGTGTGTGAAGTGATAGAATGGAGGTGTGTGAAATCATAGAATGGATGTGTGTGAAGTCATAATGGAGGTGTGTGAATTCACAAAATTGAGGTGTGTGAAGTCAGAGAATGGAGGTTTGTTAAGTCATAGAATGGAGGTGTGTGAAGTCATAGAATGGAGGTGTGTGAAATCATAGAATGGATGTTTGTTAAGTAAGAATGAAGGTGTGTTAAGGCATACAATTGAGGTGTGTGAAGGCACAGAATGGAGGTGTGTGAAGTCATAGAATGGAGCTGTGTGAAGTCAGAATGTAGGTGTGTGAAGTCACAGAATGGAGGTGTGCGAACTCAGAATGGAGGTGTGTGAAGTCACAGAATGGAGGGGTGTGAAGTCATAGAATGGAGGTGTGTGAAATCACAGAATGGAGGTGTGGGAAGTCAGAGAATGGAGCCGTGTGAAGTCAGAATGGAGGTGTGCGAAGTCACAGAATGGAGGTGTGTGAAGTCATTTTATGGAGCTGTGTGAATTCAGAATGGAGGTGTGTGAAGTCACAGAATGGAGGTGTGTGAACTCAGAATGAAGGTTGTGAAGTCACAGAATCTAGGTGTGTGAAGTCATAGAATGGAGGTGTGTGAAGTCATAGAATGGAGGTGTGTGAATTCATAATAGAGGCGTGTGAAGTCACAGAATTGAGGTGTGTGAAGTCACAGAATGGAGGTGTGTGAAGTCAGAAAATGGAGGTGTGGGAACCCAGAATGGAGGTGTGTGGTCACAGAACGGAGGATTGTGAAGTCATAGAATGGAGGTGCCTGGAGTCATAGAATGGATGTTTCTGAAGTGAGAACGAAGGTGTATGAAGTCAAAGAATGGAGGTCTGTGAAGTCAAATCGAGGTGTGTGAATCATAGAATGGAGGTGTGTGAACTCATAGAATGGAGGTTTGTGAAGTCATGGAATGGAGGTGTGTGAAGTCAAGGAATGGAGGTGTGTGAAGTCAAACAATAAAGGTGTGTGAAGTCAGAGAATGGAGTTGTGTGAACTCATAGAATGGAGGTGCATGCAGTCAGAGAATGGAGGTGTGTGAAGTCATCGAATGGAGGTGTGTGAAGTCATGGAATGGAGGTGTGTGAAGTCAGATGGAGTTGTGTGAAGTCATAGAATGGAGGTGTGTGAAGTCAGAATGGAGGTGTGTGAAGTCATAGAATGGAGGTGTGTGAAGTCACAATGCAGGTGTGCGATGTCATAGAATGGAGGTGTGTGAGGTCATAGAATGGAGGTGTGTGAATTCACAGAATGGAGGTGTGTGAAGTCATAGAATGTAGGTGTGTGAAGTCACAGAATGGAGATGTGTGAAGTCATAGAATGGAGGTGTGTGAAGTCATAGAATTTAGGTGTGTGAAGTCATAGAATGGAGGTGTGTGAAGTCAGAGAATGGAGGTGTGTGAAATCACAAAATGGAGGCGTGTGAACTCAGAATGGAGGTGTATGAAGTCAAAGAATGGAGATGTATGAAGTCAGAATGGAGCTGTGTGAAGTCATAGAATGGAGGTGAGTGAAGTAAGAATGGCGGTGTGTGAACTCATAGAATGATGGTGTGTGAAGTCACAATGGAGGTGTGTGAAGTCATAGAATGGAGGTTTCTGAAGTCACAGAATGGAAGTGTGTGAAGTCATAGAATGGGGGTGTGTGAAGTCAAATTGGAGGTGTGTGAAATCACAGAATGGAGGTGTGACAACTCAGAAATGAGGTGTGTGAAGTCATAGAATGGAGCTGTGTGAAGTCATAGAATGGAGGTGAGTGAAGTAAGAATGGCGGTGTGTGAACTCATAGAATGATGGTGTGTGAAGTCACAATGGAGGTGTGTGAAGTCATAGAATGGAGGTTTCTGAAGTCACACAATGGGGGTGTGTGAAGTCATAGAATGGAGGTGTGTGAAGTCATAGAATGGAGGTGTGTGAAGTCACAGAATGGAGGTGTGTGAAGTCAGAATAGATGTGTGCGAAGTCATAGAATGGAGCTGTGTGAAGACAGAATGGAGCTGTGTGAAGTCATAGAATGGAGGTGAGTGAAGTAAGAATGGCGGTGTGTGAACTCATAGAATGATGGTGTGTGAAGTCACAATGGAGGTGTGTGAAGTCATAGAATGGAGGTTTCTGAAGTCACAGAATGGAGGTGTGTGAAGTCATAGAATGGGGGTGTGTGAAGTCAAATTGGAGGTGTGTGAAATCACAGAATGGAGGTGTGACAACTCAGAAATGAGGTGTGTGAAGTCATAGAATGGAGATGTGTGAATTCATGGAATGGTAGAGTGTGAAATCATAGAATGGAGGTGTGTGAAGTCAAAGAATTGAAGTTTGTGAAGTCAGAATGGAGGTGTGTGAAGTCAGGATGGAGATGAGTGAAGTCACAGAATGGAGGAGTGGGAACTCAGAATGGAGGTGTGTGGTCACAGAACGGAGGTTTGTGCAGTCATAGAATGGAGGTGCCTGAAGTCATAGAATGGATGTTTCTGAAGTGAGAACGAAGGTGTATGAAGTCAAAGAATGGAGGTGTGTGAAGTCAAAATGGAGGTGTGTGAATCATAGAATGGAGGTGTGTGAACTCATAGAATGGAGGTGTGTGAAGTCATGGAATGGAGGTGTGTGAAGTCAAAGAATGGACGTGTGTGAAGTCAAACAATAAAGGTGTGTGAAGTCACAGAATGGAGGTGTGTGAACTCATAGAATGGAGGTGCATGCAGTCAAAGAATAGAGGTGTGTGAAGTCATGGAATGGAGGTTTGTGAAGTCAGATGGAGTTGTGTGAAGTCATAGAATGGAGGTGTGTGCAGCCACAATGGAGGGGTGTGACGTCATAGAATGGAGGTGTGTGAAGTCAGAATGGAGGTGTGTGAAGTCAAAGAATGGAGGTGTGTGAAGTCAAACAATAAAGGTGTGCGAAGTCATAGAATGGAGGTGTGTGAGGTCATAGAATGGAGGTGTGTGAAGTCACAGAATGGAGGTGTGTGAAGTCATAGAATGGAGGTGTGTGAAGTCACAGAATGGAGGTGTGTGAAGTCATAGAATGGAGGTGTGTGAAGTCATAGAATATAGGTGTGTGAAGTCATAGAATGGAGGTGTGTGAAGTCAGAGAATGGAGGTGTGTGAAATCACAAAATGGAGGTGTGTGAACTCAGAATGGAGGTGTGTGAAGTCACAGAATGGAGGTGTGTGAAGTCATAGAATGGAGGTGTGTGAAGTCACACAATGGGGGTGTGTGAAGTAATAGAATGGAGGTGTGTGAAGTCATAGAATGGAGGTGTGTGAAGTCACAGAATGGAGGTGTGTGAAGTCATAGAATGGAGGTGTGTGAAGTCACACAGTGGGGGTGTGTGAAGTCATAGAATGGAGGTGTGTGAAGTCATAGAATGGAGCTGTGTGAAGTCAGAATGGAGCTGTGTGAAGTCATAGAATGGAGGTGAGTGAAGTCAGAATGGCAGTGTGTGAACTCATAGAATGATGGTGTGTGAAGTCACAATGGAGGTGTGTGAAGTCATAGAATGGAGGTTTTTGAAGTCACAGAATGGAAGTTTGTGAAGTCATAAAATGGAGGTGTGTGAAGTCAGATTGGAGGTGTGTGAAGTCATAGAATGGAGGTCTGTCAACTCAGAAAGGAGGTGTGTGAAGTCATAGAATGGAGGTGTGTGAAGTCATAGAATGGAGGTGTGTGAAATCATAGAATGGAGTTGTGTGAAGTCACAGAATTGAGGTGTGTGAAGTCAGAATGGAGGTGTGTGAAGTCATAATGTAGGTGTGTGAAGTCACAGAATGGAGGTGTGTGAAGTCAAAGAATGGAGGTGTGTGAAGTCACAGAATGGAGGTGTGTGAAGTCATAGAATGGAGGTGTGTGAAGTCACAGAATGGAGGTGTGTGAAGTCACAATGGAGTTGTGTGAAGTCATAGAATGGAGGTGTGTGAAGTCACAATGGAGGTGTGTGAAGTCATAGCATGGACGTGTGTGAAGTCACAGAATGGAGGTGTGTGAAGTCATAGAATGGAGCTGTGTGAAGTCAGATTGGAGGTGTGTGAAGTCACAGAATGGAGGTGTGTGAACTCAAAATGGAGGTGTGTGAAGTCACAGAATGGAGGTGTGTGAAGTGATAGAATGGAGGTGTGTGAAATCATAGAATGGATGTGTGTGAAGTCATAATGGAGGTGTGTGAATTCACAAAATTGAGGTGTGTGAAGTCAGAGAATGGAGGTTTGTTAAGTCATAGAATGGAGGTGTGTGAAGTCATAGAATGGAGGTGTGTGAAATCATAGAATGGATGTTTGTTAAGTAAGAATGAAGGTGTGTTAAGGCATACAATTGAGGTGTGTGAAGGCACAGAATGGAGGTGTGTGAAGTCATAGAATGGAGCTGTGTGAAGTCAGAATGTAGGTGTGTGAAGTCACAGAATGGAGGTGTGCGAACTCAGAATGGAGGTGTGTGAAGTCACAGAATGGAGGGGTGTGAAGTCATAGAATGGAGGTGTGTGAAATCACAGAATGGAGGTGTGGGAAGTCAGAGAATGGAGCTGTGTGAAGTCAGAATGGAGGTGTGCGAAGTCACAGAATGGAGGTGTGTGAAGTCATTTTATGGAGCTGTGTGAATTCAGAATGGAGGTGTGTGAAGTCACAGAATGGAGGTGTGTGAACTCAGAATGAAGGTTGTGAAGTCACAGAATCTAGGTGTGTGAAGTCATAGAATGGAGGTGTGTGAAGTCATAGAATGGAGGTGTGTGAATTCATAATAGAGGCGTGTGAAGTCACAGAATTGAGGTGTGTGAAGTCACAGAATGGAGGTGTGTGAAGTCAGAGAATGGAGGTGTGGGAACCCAGAATGGAGGTGTGTGGTCACAGAACGGAGGATTGTGAAGTCATAGAATGGAGGTGCCTGGAGTCATAGAATGGATGTTTCTGAAGTGAGAACGAAGGTGTATGAAGTCAAAGAATGGAGGTGTGTGAAGTCAAAATCGAGGTGTGTGAATCATAGAATGGAGGTGTGTGAACTCATAGAATGGAGGTGTGTGAAGTCATGGAATGGAGGTGTGTGAAGTCAAAGAATGGAGGTGTGTGAAGTCAAACAATAAAGGTGTGTGAAGTCAGAGAATGGAGGTGTGTGAACTCATAGAATGGAGGTGCATGCAGTCAAAGAATGGAGGTGTGTGAAGTCATCGAATGGAGGTGTGTGAAGTCATGGAATGGAGGTTTTTGAAGTCAGATGGAGTTTTGTGAAGCCATAGAATGGAGGTGTGTGAAGTCAGAATGGAGGTGTGTGAAGTCATAGAATGGAGGTGTGTGAAGTCAGAATGGAGGTGTGTGGAAATCATAGAATGGAGGTGTGTGAAGTCACAATGCAGGTGTGCGATGTCATAGAATGGAGGTGTGTGAGGTCATAGAATGGAGGTGTGTGAATTCACAGAATGGAGGTGTGTGAAGTCATAGAATGGAGGTGTATGAAGTCACAGAATGGAGATGTGTGAAGTCATAGAATGGAGGTGTGTGAAGTCACAGAATGGGGGTGTGTGAAGTCATAGAATGGGGGTGTGTGAAGTCAAATTGGAGGTGTGTGAAATCACAGAATGGAGGTGTGACAACTCAGAAATGAGGTGTGTGAAGTCATAGAATGGAGGTGTGTGAATTCATGGAATGGTAGAGTGTGAAATCATAGAATGGAGATGTGTGAAGTCAAAGAATTGAGGTTTGTGAAGTCAGAATGGAGGTGTGTGAAGTCAGGATGGAGATGAGTGAAGTCACAGAATGGAGAAGTGGGAACTCAGAATGGAGGTGTGTGGTCACAGAACGGAGGTTTGTGCAGTCATAGAATGGAGGTGCCTGAAGTCATAGAATGGATGTTTCTGAAGTGAGAACGAAGGTGTATGAAGTCAAAGAATAGAGGTGTGTGAAGTCAAAATGGAGGTGTGTGAATCATAGAATGGAGGTGTTTGAACTCATAGAATGGAGGTGTGTGAAGTCATGGAATGGAGGTGTGTGAAGTCAAAGAATGGAGGTGTGTGAAGTCAAACAATAAAGGTGTGTGAAGTCACAGAATGGAGGTGTGTGAACTCATAGAATGGAGGTGCATGCAGTCAAAGAATAAAGGTGTGTGAAGTCATGGAATGGAGGTTTGTGAAGTCAGATGGAGTTGTGTGAAGTCATAGAATGGAGGTGTGTGCAGCCAGAATGGAGGTGTGTGAAGTCATAGAATGCAGGTGTGTGAAGTCAGAATGGATGTGTGTGAACTCATAGAATGGAGGTGTGTGAAGTCACAATGCAGGTGTGCGAAGTCATAGAATGGAGGTGTGTGAAGTCATAGAATGGAGGTGTGTGAAGTCACAGAATGGAGGTGTGTGAAGTCATAGAATGGAGGTGTGTGAAGTCACAGAATGGAGGTGTGTGAAGTCATAGAATGGAGGTGTGTGAAGTCATAGAATTTAGTTGTGTGAAGTCATAGAATGGAGGTGTGTGAAGTCAGAGAATGGAGGTGTGTGAAATCACAAAATGGAGGTGTGTGAACTCAGAATGGAGGTGTGTGAAGTCACAGAATGGAGGTGTGTGAAGTCATAGAATGGAGGTGTGTGAAGTCACACAGTGGGGGGTGTGTGAAGTCATAGAATGGAGGTGTGTGAAGTCATAGAATGGAGGTGTGTGAAGTCACAGAATGGAGGTGTGTGAAGTCATAGAATGGAGGTGTGTGAAGTCACACAATGGGGGTGTGTGAAGTCATAGAATGGAGGTGTGTGAAGTCATAGAATGGAGGTGTGTGAAGTCATAGAATGGAGCTGTGTGAAGTCAGAATGGAGCTGTGTGAAGTCATAGAATGGAGGTGAGTGAAGTCAGAATGGCGGTGTGTGAACTCATAGAATGATGGTGTGTGAAGTCACAATGGAGGTGTGTGAAGTCATAGAATGGAGGTTTTTGAAGTCACAGAATGGAAGTTTGTGAAGTCATAAAATGGAGGTGTGTGAAGTCAGATTGGAGGTGTGTGAAGTCATAGAATGGAGGTCTGTCAACTCAGAAAGGAGGTGTGTGAAGTCATAGAATGGAGGTGTGTGAAGTCATAGAATGGAGGTGTGTGAAATCATAGAATGGAGTTGTGTGAAGTCACAGAATGGAGGTGTGTGAAGTCATAGAATGGAGGTGTGTGAAGTCACAATGGAGGTGTGTGAAGTCATAGAATGGACGTGTGTGAAGTCACAGAATGGCGGTGTGTGAAGTCATAGAATGGAGGTGTGTGAAGTCACAGAATGGAGGTGTGTGAAGTCATAGAATGGAGGTGTGTGAAGTCACAGAATGGAGGTGTGTGAAGTCACAATGGAGTTGTGTGAAGTCATAGAATGGAGGTGTGTGAAGTCACAATGGAGGTGTGTGAAGTCATAGAATGGACGTGTGTGAAGTCACAGAATGGAGGTGTGTGAAGTCATAGAATGGAGCTGTGTGAAGTCACAGAATGGAGGTGTGTGAAGTCATAGAATGGAGGTGTGTGAAGTCACAGAATGGAGGTGTGTGAAGTCACAATGGAGTTGTGTGAAGTCATAGAATGGAGGTGTGTGAAGTCACAATGGAGGTGTGTGAAGTCATAGAATGGACGTGTGTGAAGTCACAGAATGGAGGTGTGTGAAGTCATAGAATGGAGCTGTGTGAAGTCAGATTGGAGGTGTGTGAAGTCACAGAATGGAGGTGTGTGAACTCAAAATGGAGGTGTGTGAAGTCACAGAATGGAGGTGTGTGAAGTGATAGAATGGAGGTGTGTGAAGTCATAGAATGGATGTGTGTGAAGTCATAATGGAGGTGTGTGAAGTCACAGAATTGAGGTGTGTGAAGTCAGAGAATGGAGGTGTGTGAAGTCATAGAATGGAGGTGTGTGAAGTCATAGAATGGAGGTGTGTGAAATCATAGAATGGATGTTTGTTAAGTAAGAATGAAGGTGTGTTAAGTCATACAATTGAGGTGTGTGAAGGCACAGAATGGAGGTGTGTGAAGTCATAGAATGGAGCTGTGTGAAGTCAGAATGTAGGTGTGTGATGTCACAGAATGGAGGTGTGCGAACTCAGAATGGAGGTGTGTGAAGTCACAGAATGGAGGGGTGTGAAGTCATAGAATGGAGGTGTGTGAAATCATAGAATGGAGGTGTGGGAAGTCAGAGAATTGAGCTGTGTGAAGTCAGAATGGAGGTGTGCGAAGTCACAGAATGGAGGTGTGTGAAGTCATTTTATGGAGCTGTGTAAAGTCAGAATGGAGGTGTGTGAAGTCACAGAATGGAGGTGTGTGAACACAGAATGAAGGTGTGTGAAGTCACAGAATCTAGGTGTGTGAAGTCATAGAATGGAGGTGTGTGAAGTCATAGACTGGAGGTGTGTGAAGTCATAATAGAGGCGTGTGTAGTCACAGAATTCAGGTGTGTGAAGTCACAGAATGGAGGTGTGTGAAGTCAGAGAATGGAGGTGTGTGAGGTCAGAACGGAGGTGTGTGAACTCAGATTGGAGGTGTGGGAAGTCACAATGGAGGTGTGTGAAGTCATAGAATGGAGGTGTGTGAAGTCATAGAATGGATGTGTGTGAAGTCATAGAATGGAGGTGTGTGAATTAATAGAATGGAGGTGTGAGAAATCATAGAATGGAGGTGTGTGAAGTCACAGAATGGAGGTGTGTGAAGTCACAGAATGGAGGTGTGTGAACTCCAATGGAGGTGTGTGAATCAAAGAATGGAGGTCTGTGAAGTCATAGAATGGAATTGTGTGAAGTCATAGAATGGAGGTGTGTGAAGTGAGAATTGATGTGTGTGAAGTCACGGAATTGAGGTGTGTGAACTCAGAATGGAAGTGTGTGAAGTCACAGAATGGATGTTTGTGAAGTCATAGAGTGGAGGTGTGTGAAGTCATAGAATGGATGTTTCTGAAGTAGAATGAAGGTGTGTGAAGTCATAGAATGGAGGTGTGTGAAGTCAAAATGGATGCCTGTGAACTCAAAAAATGGAGATGTGTGAAGTCATGGAATGGAGGTATGCGAAGTCCAAGAATATAGGTTGTGAAGTCAAACAATGGTGGTGTGTGAAGTCACAGAATGCAGGTGTGTTAAGTCAAAGAATGGAAGTGTGTGAAGTCAAAATGCAGGTGTGTGAAGTCACAGAATGGAGGTGTGTGAAGTCACAGAATGAAGGTGTTTGAAGTCAAAATTGTGGCGTGTGAAGTCACAAATTGAGGAGTCTGAAGACAGAATGCAGCTGTGTGAAGCCATAGAATGGATGTGTGTGAAGTCAGAATGGAGGTGTGTGAACTCATAGAATGGAGTGTGTGAAGTCACAATGGGGGTGTGTGAAGTCATAGAATGGGGGTGTGTGAAGTCAAATTGGAGGTGTGTGAAATCACAGAATGGAGGTTTGTCAACTCAGAAATGAGGTGTGTTAAGTCGTAGAATGGAGGTGTGTGAATTCATAGAATGAAAGAGTGTGAAAACATAGAATGGAGGTGCGTGAAGTCAAAGAATTGAGATTTGTGAAGTCAGGATGGAGGTGTGTGAAGTCAGGATGGAGGTGGGTGAAGTCACAGAATGGAGGTGTGGGAACCCAGAATGGAGGTGTGTGGTCACAGAACGGAGGTTTGTGAAGTCATAGAATGGAGGTGCCTGAAGTCATAGAATGGATGTTTCTGAAGTGAGAACGAAGGTGTATGAAGTCAAAGAATGGAGGTGTGTGAAGTCAAAATGGAGGTGTGTGAATCATAGAATGGAGGTGTGTGAACACATAGAATGGAGGTGTGTGAAGTCATGGAATGGAGGTGCATGCAGTCAAACAATGGAGGTGTGTGAAGTCATCGAATGGAGGTGTGTGAAGTCATGGAATGGAGGTGTGTGAAGTCAGATGGAGTTGTGTGAAGTCATAGAATGGAGGTGTGTGAAGTCAGAATGGAGGTGTGTGAAGTCATAGAATGGAGGTGTGTGAAGTCAGAATGCAGGTGTGCGAAGTCATAGAATGGAGGTGTGTGAGGTCATAGAATGGAGGTGTGTGAAGTCACAGAATGGAGGTGTGTGAAGTCATAGAATGGAGGTGTGTGAAGTCACAGAAGGGAGATGTGTGAAGTCATAGAATGGAGGTGTGTGAAGTCATAGAATTTAGGTGGGTGAAGTCATAGAATGGAGGTGTGTGAAGTCAGAGAATGGAGGTGTGTGAAATCACAAAATGGAGGTGTGTGAACTCAGAATGGAGGTGTGTGAAGTCACAGAATGGAGATGTGTGAAGTCACAAAATGGGGGTGTGTGAAGTCACAAAATGGGGGTGTGTGAAGTCATAGAATGGAGGTGTGTGAAGTTATAGAATGGAGGTGTGTGAAGTCACAGAATGGAGGTGTGTGAAGTCAGAATAGATGTGTGCGAAGTCATAGAATGGAGCTGTGTGAAGTCAGAATGGAGCTGTGTGAAGTCATAGAATGGAGGTGAGTGAAGTCAGAATGGCGGTGTGTGAAATCACAGAATGATGGTTTGTGAAGTCACAATGGAGGTGTGTGAAGTCATACAATGCAGGTTTCTGAAGTCACAGAATGGAGGTGTGTGAAGTCATAGAATGGGGTGTGTGAAATCATAGAATGGAAGTGTGTGAAGTCAAAATGGATTTGTGTGAAGTCACAGAATGGAGGTGTGTGAAGTCACAGAATGGAGGTGTGTGAAGTCAAAATTGTGGAGTGTGAAGTCACAAATGGAGGTGTGAAGTCAGAATTTAGCTGTGTGAAGTCATAGAATGGAGGTGTGTGAAGTCAGAATGGAGGTCTGTGAACTCATAGAATATAGGTGTGTGAAGTCACAATGGAGGTGTGTGAAGTCATAGAATGGAGGTGTGTGAAGTCAGATTGGAGGTGTGTGAAATCACAGAATGGAGGTGTGTCAACTCAGAAATGAGGTGTGTGAAGTCATAGAATCTAGGTGTGTGAAGTCATAGAATGGAAGTGTGTGAAATCATAGAATGGAGGTGTGTGAAGGCACAGAACTGAGGCCTGTGAAGTCAAAATGGAGGTGTGTGAAGTCGGAATGTTGGTGGGTGAAGTCGTAGAATGGAGGTGTGTGAAGTCACAATGCAGGTGTGTGAACTCATAGAATGGAGGTGTGTGAAGTCACAGTATAGGTGTGTTAACTTATAGAATGGAGGTGTGTGAAGTCATAGAATGGAGGTGTGTGAAGTCACAGAATGGAGGTGTGTGAAGTCAGAACAGATGTGTGCGAAGTCATAGAATGGAGCTGTGTGAAGTCAGAATGGAGCTGTGTGAAGTCATAGAATGGAGGTGAGTGAAGTCAGAATGGCGGTGTGTGAACTTATAGAATGATGGTGTGTGAAGTCACAATGGAGGTGTGTGAAGTCATAGAATGGAGGTTTTTGAAGTCACATAATGGAGGTGTGTGAAGTCATAGAATGGAGGTGTGTGAAGTCACAGAATGGAGGTGTGTGAAGTCATATATTGGAAGTTTGTGAAGTCATAGAATGGAGGTGTGTGAAGTAATAGAATGGAGGTGTGTGAAGTCAGATTGGAGGTGTGTGAAATCACAGAATGAGGTGTGTCAACTCAGAAATGAGGTGTGTGAAGTCATAGAATCTAGGTGTATGAAGTCATAGAATGGAAGTTTGTGAAATCATAGAATGGAGGTGTGTGAATCACAGAACTGAGGCGTGTGAAGTCAAAATGGAGGTGTGTGAAGTCAGAATGTTGGTGTGTGAAGTCATAGAATGGAGGTGTGTGAAGTCACAATGCAGGTGTGTGAACTCATAGAATGGAGGTGTGAAGTAAAAATGTAGGTGTGTTAAGTTATAGAATGGAGGTGTGTGAAGTCATAGAATGGAGGTGTGTGAAGTCACAGAATGGAGGTTTGTGAAATCATAGAATGGAGGTGTGTGAAGTCACAGAATGGAGGTGTGTGAAGTCATAGAATGGAGGTGTGTGAAGTCATAGAATGGAGCTGTGTGAAGTCAGAATGGAGCTGTGTGAAGTCATAGAATGGAGGTGAGTGAAGTCAGAATGGCGGTGTGTGAACTCATAGAATGATGGTGTGTGAAGTCACAATGGAGGTGTGTGAAGTCATAGAATGGAGGTTTTTGAAGTCACAGAATGGAGGTTTGTGAAGTCGTAGATTGGAGGTGTGTGAAGTCAGATTGGAGGTGTGTGAAGTCATAGAATGGAGGTGTGTCAACTCAGAAAGGAGTTGTGTGAAGTCATAGAATGGAGGTGTGTGAAGTCATAGAATGGAGGGGTGTGAAATCATAGAATGGAGCTGTGTGAAGTCACAGAATTGAGGTGTGTGCAGTCAGAATGGAGGTGTGTGAAGTCAGACTGGAGGTGTGTGAAGTCATAGAATGGAGGTGTGTGAATTCAGAATGCATTTGTGTGAACTCATAGAATGGAGGTCTGTGAAGTCACAATGTAGGTGTGTGAAGTCACAGAATGGAGGTGTGTGAAGTCATAGAATGGAGGTGTGTGAAGTCACAGAATGGAGGTGTGTGAAGTCAGAATAGATGTGTGCGAAGTCATAGAATGGAGCTGTGTGAAGTCAGAATGGAGCTGTGTGAAGTCATAGAATGGAGGTGAGTGAAGTCATAATGGCGGTGTGTGAAATCACAGAATGATGGTGTGTGAAGTCACAATGGAGGTGTGTGAAGTCATACAATGCAGGTTTCTGAAGTCACAGAATGGAGGTGTGTGAAGTCATAGAATGGGGTGTGTGAAATCATAGAATGGAAGTGTGTGAAGTCAAAATGGATTCGTGTGAAGTCACAGAATGGAGGTGTGTGAAGTCACAGAATGGAGGTGTGTGAAGTCAAAATTGTGGAGTGTGAAGTCACAAATGGAGGTGTGAAGTCAGAATTTAGCTGTGTGAAGTCATAGAATGGAGGTGTGTGAAGTCAGAATGGAGGTGTGTGAACTCATAGAATATAGGTGTGTGAAGTCACAATGGAGGTGTGTGAAGTCATAGAATGGAGGTGTGTGAAGTCAGATTGGAGGTGTGTGGAATCACAGAATGGAGGTGTGTCAACTCAGAAATGAGGTGTGTGAAGTCATAGAATCTAGGTGTGTGAAGTCATAGAATGGAAGTGTGTGAAATCATAGAATGGAGGTGTGTGAAGGCACAGAACTGAGGCCTGTGAAGTCAAAATGGAGGTGTGTGAAGTCGGAATGTTGGTGGGTGAAGTCGTAGAATGGAGGTGTGTGAAGTCACAATGCAGGTGTGTGAACTCATAGAATGGAGGTGTGTGAAGTCACAATATAGGTGTGTTAACTTATAGAATGGAGGTGTGTGAAGTCATAGAATGGAGGTGTGTGAAGTCACAGAATGGAGGTGTGTGAAGTCAGAACAGATGTGTGCGAAGTCATAGAATGGAGCTGTGTGAAGTCAGAATGGAGCTGTGTGAAGTCATAGAATGGAGGTGAGTGAAGTCAGAATGGCCGTGTGTGAACTTATAGAATGATGGTGTGTGAAGTCACAATGGAGGTGTGTGAAGTCATAGAATGGAGGTTTTTGAAGTCACATAATGGAGGTGTGTGAAGTCATAGAATGGAGGTGTGTGAAGTCACAGAATGGAGGTGTGTGAAGTCAGATATTGGAAGTTTGTGAAGTCATAGAATGGAGGTGTGTGAAGTAATAGAATGGAGGTGTGTGAAGTCATATATTGGAGGTTTGTGAAGTCATAGAATGGAGGTGTGTGAAGTCATTGAATGGATGTTTCTGAAGTAAGAATGAAGGTGTGTGAAGTCATAGAATGGAGGTGTGTGAAGTCAAAATGGTGGTGTGTGAACTCATAGAATGGAGGTGTGTGAACTCATGGAATGTAGGTGTGTGAAGTCATGGAATGGAGGTGTGTGAAGTCAAAAAATGGAGGTATGTGAATTCAAAAAATGGAGGTGAGTGAAGTCAGAGAATGGAGGTGTGTGAAATCACAGAATGGAGGTGTTTGAAGTGACAGAATGCAGGTGTGTGAAGTCACAATGTAGGTGTGTGAACTCATAGAATGTTGGTGTGTAATCTCATAGAATGGAGGTGTGTGAAGTCACAGAATGGAGGTGTGTGAAGTCAAAGAATGGAAGTGTGTGAAGTCAAAATGGATGTGTGTGAAGTCACAGAATGGAGGTGTGTGAAGTCATAAAATGGAGGTGTGTGATGTCATAGAATGGAGGTGTGTGAAGTCATAGAATGGAGGTGTGTGAAGTCACAGAATGGAGGTGTGTGAAGTTATAGAATGGAGGTGTGTGAAGTCATAGAATGGAGGTGTGTGAAGTCACAGAATGGAGGGGTGTGAAGTCACAGATTGGAGGTGTGTGAAATCATAGAATGAAGGTGTGTGAAGTCACAGAATGGAGGTGTGTGAAGTCATAGAATGGAGGTGTGTGAAGTCACAGAATGGAGGTGTGTGAAGGCATAGAATGGAGGTGTGTGAAGTCACAGAATGGAGGGGTGTGAAGTCACAGAATGTAGGTTTGTGAAATCATAGAATGGAGGTGTGTGAAGTCACAGAATGGAGGTGTGTGAAGTCATAGAATTGAGGTGTGTGAAGTCATAGAATGGAGGTGTGTGAAGTCACAGAATGGAGGGGTGTAAAGTCACAGATTGGAGGTGTGTGAACCCAGAATGGAGGAGTGTGAAGTCACAGAATGGAGGTGTGTGAAGTCACAAAATGGAGGTGTGTGAACACAAAAGGAAGGTGTGTGAGGTCACAGAACGGAGGTTTGTGAAGTCATAGAATGGAGGTGTGTGAAGTCATAGAATGGAGGTGTGTGAAGTCAAAATGGTGGTGTGTGAACTCATAGAATGGAGGTGTGTGAACTCATGGAATGTAGGTGTGTGAAGTCATGGAATGGAGGTGTGTGAAGTCAAAAAATGGAGGTATGTGAATTCAAAAAATGGAGGTGAGTGAAGTCAGAGAATGGAGGTGTGTGAAATCACAGAATGGAGGTGTTTGAAGTGACAGAATGCAGGTGTGTGAAGTCACAATGTAGGTGTGTGAACTCATAGAATGTTGGTGTGTAATCTCATAGAATGGAGGTGTGTGAAGTCACAGAATGGAGGTGTGTGAAGTCAAAGAATGGAAGTGTGTGAAGTCAAAATGGATGTGTGTGAAGTCACAGAATGGAGGTGTGTGAAGTCATAAAATGGAGGTGTGTGATGTCATAGAATGGAGGTGTGTGAAGTCATAGAATGGAGGTGTGTGAAGTCACAGAATGGAGGTGTGTGAAGTTATAGAATGGAGGTGTGTGAAGTCATAGAATGGAGGTGTGTGAAGTCACAGAATGGAGGGGTGTGAAGTCACAGATTGGAGGTGTGTGAAATCATAGAATGAAGGTGTGTGAAGTCACAGAATGGAGGTGTGTGAAGTCATAGAATGGAGGTGTGTGAAGTCACAGAATGGAGGTGTGTGAAGGCATAGAATGGAGGTGTGTGAAGTCACAGAATGGAGGGGTGTGAAGTCACAGAATGTAGGTTTGTGAAATCATAGAATGGAGGTGTGTGAAGTCACAGAATGGAGGTGTGTGAAGTCATAGAATTGAGGTGTGTGAAGTCATAGAATGGAGGTGTGTGAAGTCACAGAATGGAGGGGTGTAAAGTCACAGATTGGAGGTGTGTGAACCCAGAATGGAGGAGTGTGAAGTCACAGAATGGAGGTGTGTGAAGTCACAAAATGGAGGTGTGTGAACACAAAAGGAAGGTGTGTGAGGTCACAGAACGGAGGTTTGTGAAGTCATAGAATGGAGGTGTGTGAAGTCATAGAATGGATGATTTTGAAGTAATAATGAAGGTGTGTGAAGTCATAGAATGGAGGTGTGTAAAGTCACAATGTAGGTGTGTGAACTCATAGAATGGTGGTGTGTAATCTCATAGAATGGAGGTGTGTGAAGTCACAGAATGGAGGTGTGTGAAGTCAAAGAATGGAAGTGTGTGAAGTCAAAATGGATGTGTGTGAAGTCACAGAATGGAGGTGTGTGAAGTCACAGAATGGAGGTGTGTGAAGTCAAAATTGTGGAGTGTGAAGTCACAAATGGAGGTGTGAAGTCAGAATTTAGCTGTGTGAAGTCATAGAATGGAGGTGTGTGAAGTCAGAATGGAGGAGTGCGAACTCATAGAATGGAGGTGTGTGAAGTCACAATGGAGGTGTGTGAAGTCATAGAATGGAGGTGTGTGAAGTCAGATTGGAGGTGTGTGAAATCACAGAATGGAGGTGTGTCAACTCGGAAATGAGGTGTGTGAAGTCATAGAATCTAGGTGTGTGAAGTCATAGAATGGAAGTGTGTGAAGTCACAGAATGGAGGTGTGTGAAGTCATAGAATGGAGGTGTGTGAAGTCACAGAATGGAGGTGTGTGAAGTCAGAATGGAGGTTTGTGAAGTCATAGAATGGAGGTGTGTGAAGTCAGAATAGAGGTGTGAAGTCATAGAATGGAGGTGGGTGAAGTCATAGAAATTAGGTGCGGGAAGTCATAGAATGGAGAAGTGTGAAGTCATAGAGTGGAGGTGAGTGAAGTCAGAGATTCGAGGTCTGTGAAGTCATAGAATGGAGGTGTGTGAAGTCAGAATGTAGGTGTACGAAGTCGTAGAATAGAGGTGTGTGAAGTCAGAATGGAGGTGTGTGAAGTCATAGAATGGAGATGTGTGCACTCATAGTATGCTGGTGTGTGACGTCACAATGGAAGTTTGTGAAGTCATAAAATGGAGGTGTGGGAAGTCACAGAATGGAGGTGTGTGAAGTCATACAATGGAGGTGTGTGAAGTAAGAATGGAGGTGTGTGAAGTCAAAGAATGGAGGTGTGTGAACTCAGAATGGCGGTGTGTGAAGTAATAGATGGAGGTGTGTGAAGTCATAGTATGGAGATATGTGAAATCATAGAATGGAGTTTTTTGAAGTCACAGAATGGAGTTGTGTGAGTCAGAATTGAGGTGTGTGAAGTCATAGAATGTAGATGTGTGAAGTCATAGAATGGAGTATTGTGAAGTCACCGAAGGGAGGTTTGTGAAATCATAGAATGGAGGTATGAGAAATCAAATTAGAGGGGTGTGAAGTCGGAGAATGGAGGTGTGTGAAGTGATAGAATTGAGGTGGGTGAAGTCATAGAATGGAGGTGTGTGAATTCAGGTTGGAGGTGTGTGAAGTCATAGAATGGAGGTGTGTCAACTCAGAAAGGAGGTGTGTGAAGTCATAGAATGGAGGTGAGTGAAGTCATAGAATGGAGGTGTGTGAACTCAAAGAATGGAGGTGTATGACGACACAATGGTAGTTTGTGAAGTCATAGAATGGAGGTGTGTGAAGTCACAGAATTGAGGTGTGTGAAGTCAGAATGGAGGTGTAAGTCATAGAATGGAGGTGGGTGAAGTCATAGAAATTAGGTGTGTGAAGTCATAGAATGGAGGTGTGTGAAGTCATAGAATGGAGGTGTGTGACGTCACAATGGAAGTTTGTGAAGTCATAGAATGGAGGTGTGTGAAGTCACAGAATGGAGGTGTGTGAAGTCATACAATGGAGGTGTGTGAAGTCAGAATGGAGGTGTGTGAAGTCACAGAATGGAGGTGTGTGAACTCAGAATGGAGGTGTGTGAAGTCATAGATGGAGGTGTGTAAAGTCATAGTATGGAGATATGTGAAAGCATAGAATGGAGTTTTGTGAAGTCACAGAATGGAGTTGTGTGAGTCAGAATTGAGGTGTGTGAAGTCATAGAATGTAGATGTGTGAAGTCATAGAATGGAGTTTTGTGAAGTCACCGAAGGGACATTTGTGAAGTCATAGAATGGAGGTATGAGAAATCAAATTAGAGGGGTGTGAAGTCGGAGAATCGAGGTGTGTGAAGTCATAGAATGGAGGTGGGTGAAGTCATAGAATGGAGGTGTATGAAGTCATAGAATGGAGGTGTGTGAAGTCACTGAATGGACGGGTTTAAAGTCATAAAATGGAGGTGTGTGAAGTCAGAGAATTGAGCTGTTTGAAGTCATATATTGGAGGTGTGTGAAGTCAAAATGGATGTGTGAAGTCATAGAATGTAGGTGTGTGAAGTCATAGAATGTAGGTGTGTGAAGTCACAGAATGGAGGTGTGTGAACTCAGAATGGAGGTGTGTGAAGTCACAGAATGGAGGTTTGTGAAGTCATAGAATGGAAGTTTGTGAAGTCATAGAATGGACGTGTGTGAAGTCAGAATGGAGGTGTGTGAAGTCACAGAATGGAGGTTTGTGAAGTCATAGATGGAGGTGTGTGAGGTCATAGAATGGATGTTTCTGAAGAAAGAATGAAGGTGTGTGAATTCATAGATTGGAGGTGTGTGAAGCCATTGAATGGAGGTGAGTGCAATCATAGATGGAGGTGTGTGAAGTCATAGTATGGAGATATGGGATATCATAGAATGGAGTTTTGTGAATTCACAGAATGGAGTTGTGTGAGTCAGAATTGAGGTGTGTGAAGTCATAGAATGTAGATGTGTGAAGTCATAGAATGGAGTACTGTGAGGTCACCGAAGGGAGGTTTGTGAAGTCATAGAATGGAGGTATGAGAAATCAAATTAGAGGGGTGTGAAGTCGGAGAATGGAGGTGTGTGAAGTCATAGAATTGAGTTGGGTGAAGTCATAGAATGGAGGTGTATGAATTCAGATTGGAGGTGTGTGAAGTCATAGAATGGAGGTGTGTCAACTCAGAAAGGAGGTGTGTGAAGTCATAGAATGGAGGTGAGTGAAGTCATAGAATGGAGGTATGTGAACACATAGAATGGAGATCTGTGACGTCACAATTGAAGTTTGTGAAGTCATAGAATGAAGGTGTGTGAAGTCACAGAATGGAGGTGTGTGAAGTCAGAATGGAGGTGTGAAGTCATAGAATGGAGGTGGGTGAAGTCATATAAATTAGGTGTGTGAAGTCATAGAATGGAGGTGTGTGAACTCATAGAATGGAGGTGTGTGACATCACAATGGAAGTTTGTGAAGCCATAGATGGAGGTGTGTGAAGTCATAGTATGGAGATATGTGAAATCATAGAATGGAGTTTTGAAGTCACAGAATGGAGTTGTGTGAGTCAGAATTGAGGTGTGAGAAGTCATAGAATGTAGATGTGTGAAGACATAGAATGGAGTATTGTGAAGTCACCGAAGGGATGTTTGTGAAGTCATAGAATGGAGGTATGAGAAATCAAATTAGAGGAGTGTGAAGTCGGAGAATGGAGGTGTGTGAAGTCATAGAATGGAGGTGGGTGAAGTCATAGAATTTAGGTGTGTGAATTCAGATTGGAGGTTTGTGAAGTCATAGAATAGCGGTATGTCAACACAGAATGGAGGTGTGTGAATTCAGATTGGAGGTTTGTGAAGTCATAGAATAGAGGTGTGTCAACTCAGAAAGGAGGTGTTTGAAATCATAGAATGGAGTTGAGTGAAGTCATAGAATGGAGGTGTGTGAAATCATAGAATGGAGGTGTGTGAAGTCACAGAATTTAGGTGTGTGAAGTCAGAATGGAGGTGTGTGAAGTCACAGAATGGAGGTTTGTGAAGTCATAGAATGGAAGTTTGTGAAGTCATAGAATGGACGTGTTTGAAGTCAGAATGGAGGTGTGTGAAGTCACAGAATGGAGGTTTGTGAAGTCATAGATGGAGGTGTGTGAGGTCACAGAATGGATGTTTCTGAAGTAAGAATGAAGGTGTGTGAAGTCATAGAATGGAGGTGTGTGAAGTCATTGAATGGAGGTGTGTGAAGTCACTGAATGGAAGTGTGTGAAGTCAGAATGGAGGTGTGAAGTCATAGAATTAACGTGGGTGAAGTCATAGAAAGGAGGTGTGGAAAGTCATAGAATGGAGGAGTGTGAAGTCATAGAGTGGAGGTGAGTGAAGTCACAGATTCGAGGTCTGTGAAGTCATAGATTGGACGTGTGTGATGTCAGAATGGAGGTGTGCGAAGTCATAGAATAGAGGTTTTGAAGTCAGAATGGAGGTGTGTGAAGTCAAAGAATGGAGGTGTGGGAACTCATAGAATGGAGGTGTGTGACGTCACAATGGAAGTGTGTGAAGTCACAGAATGGAGGTGTGTGAATTCATACAATGGAGGTGTGTGAAGTCAGAATGGAATTTTGTGAAGTCATAGAATTGAGCTGTGTGAATTCAGAATGGAGGTGTGTGAAGTCATAGAATGGAGGTGTTTAAAGTCAGAATGGAGGTGTGTGAACTCATAAAAGGGAGGTGTGTGTAGTCACAATGGAGGTGTGTGAAGTCAAAGAATGGAGGTGTGTGAAGTCACAGAATGGAGGTGTGTGAAGGCATAGAATGTAGTTGTGTGAAGTCATGGAATGTGTGTTTGTGAAGTAAGAATGAAGTTGTGTGAAGTCATAGAATGGAGGTGTGTGAAGTCAGAATGTAGGTGTTCGAAGTCATAGAATAGAGGTGTGTGACGTCAGAATGGAGGTGTGTGAAGTCATAGAATGGAGGTGTGTGAAGTCACAGAATGGAGGTGTGGGATGTCATACAATGGAGGTGTGTAAAGTCAGAATGGAGGTGTGTGAAGTCACAGAATGGAGGTGTGTGAACTCAGAATGGAGGTGTGTGCAATCATAGATGGAGGTGTGTGAAGTCATAGTATGGAGATATGTGAAATCATAGAATGGAGTTTTGTGAAGTCACAGAATGGAGCTGTGTGAGTCAGAATTGAGGTGTGTGAAGTCATAGAATGTAGATGTGTGAAGTCATAGAATGGAGTATTGTGAAGTCACCGAAGGGAGGTTTGTGAAGTCATAGAATGGAGGTATGAGAAATCAAATTAGAGGGGTGTGAAGTCGGAGAATGGAGGTGTGTGAAGTGATAGAATTGAGGTGGGTGAAGTCATAGAATGGAGGTGTGTGAATTCAGGTTGGAGGTGTGTAAAGTCATAGAATGGAGGTGTGTCAACTCAGAAAGGAGGTGTGTGAAGTCATAGAATGGAGGTGTGGGAAGTCATAGAAATTAGGTGTGTGAAGTCATAGAATGGAGGTGTGTGAACTCATAGAATGGAGGTGTGTGAACTCAGAATGGAGGTGTGTGAAGTCATAGATGGAGGTGTGTGAAGTCATAGTATGGAGATATGTGAAATCATAGAATGGAGTTTTGTGAAGTCACAGAATGGAGTTGTGTGAGTCAGAATTGAGGTGTGTGAAGTCATAGAATGTAGATGTGTGAAGTCATAGAATGGAGTTTCTGAAGTCACCGAAGGGACATTTGTGAAGTCATAGAATGGAGGTATGAGAAATCAAATTAGAGGGGTGTGAAGTCGGAGAATCGAGGTGTGTGAAGTCATAGAATGGAGGTGGGTGAAGTCATAGAATGGAGGTGTATGAAGTCATAGAATGGAGGTGTGTGAAGTCACTGAATGGACGGGTTTAAAGTCATAAAATGGAGGTGTGTGATGTCAGAGAATTGAGCTGTTTGAAGTCATATATTGGAGGTGTGTGAAGTCAAAATGGATGTGTGAAGTCATAGAATGTATGTGTGTGAAGTCATAGAATGGAGGTGTGTGAAGTCACAGAATGGAGGTGTGTGAACTCAGAATGGAGGTGTGTGAAGTCACAGAATGGAGGTTTGTGAAGTCATAGAATGGAAGTTTGTGAAGTCATAGAATGGACGTGTGTGAAGTCAGAATGGAGGTGTGTGAAGTCACAGAATGGAGGTTTGTGAAGTCATAGATGGAGGTGTGTGAGGTCATAGAATGGATGTTTCTGAAGTAAGAATGAAGGTGTGTGAAGTCATAGAATGGAGGTGTGTCAAGTCATTGAATGGAGGTGTGTGAAGTCACTGAATGGAAGTGTGTGAAGTCAGAATGGAGGTGTGAAGTTATAGAATGAACGTGGGTGAAGTCATAGAAAAGAGGTTTGGGAACTCATAGAATGGAGGAGTGTGAAGTCATAGAGTGGAGGTGAGTGAAGTCACAGATTCGAGGTCTGTGAAGTCATAGATTGGACGTGTGTGATGTCAGAATGGAGGTGTGCGAAGTCATAGAATAGAGGTTTTGAAGTCAGAATGGAGGTGTGTGAAGTCAAAGAATGGAGGTGTGGGAACTCATAGAATGGAGGTGTGTGACGTCACAATGGAAGTGTGTGAAGTCACAGAATGGAGGTGTGTGAATTCATACAATGGAGGTGTGTGAAGTCAGAATGGAATTTTGTGAAGTCACAGAATTGAGCTGTGTGAATTCAGAATGGAGGTGTGTGAAGTCATAGAATGGAGGTGTTTAAAGTCAGAATGGAGGTGTGTGAACTCATAAAAGGGAGGTGTGTGTAGTCACAATGGAGGTGTGTGAAGTCAAAGAATGGAGGTGTGTGAAGTCACAGAATGGAGGTGTGTGAAGGCATAGAATGTATGTGTGTGAAGTCATGGAATGGGTGTTTGTGAAGTAAGAATGAAGTTGTGTGAAGTCATAGAATGAAGGTGTGTGAAGTCAGAATGTAGGTGTTCGAAGTCATAGAATAGAGGTGTGTGACGTCAGAATGGAGGTGTGTGAAGTCATAGAATGGAGGTGTGTGAACTCATAGAATGGAGGTGTGTGACGTCACAATGGTAGTTTGTAAAGTCATAGAATGGAGGTGTGGGAAGTCACAGAATGGAGGTGTGGGAAGTCATACAATGGAGGTGTGTGAAGTCAGAATGGAGGTGTGTGAAGTCACAGAATGGAGGTGTGTGAACTCAGAATGGAGGTGTGTGCAATCATAGATGGAGGTGTGTGAAGTCATAGTATGGAGATATGTGAAATCATAGAATGGAGTTTTCTGAATTCACAGAATGGAGTTGTGTGAGTCAGAATTGAGGTGTTTGAAGTCATAGAATGTAGATGTGTGAAGTCATAGAATGGAGTACTGTGAAGTCACCGAAGGGAGGTTTGTGAAGTCATAGAATGGAGGTATGAGAAATCAAATTAGAGGGGTGTGAAGTCGGAGAATGGAGGTGTGTGAAGTCATAGAATTGAGGTGGGTGAAGTCATAGAATGGAGGTGTATGAATTCAGATTGGAGGTATGTGAAGTCATAGAATGGAGGTGTGTCAACTCAGAAAGGAGGTGTGTGAAGTCATAGAATGGAGGTGAGTGAAGTCATAGAATGGAGGTGTGTGAACACATAGAATGGAGGTCTGTGACGTCACAAGGGAAGTTTGTGAAGTCATAGAATGGAGGTGTGTGAAGTCACAGAATTGAGGTGTGTGAAGTCAGAATGGAGGTGTGAAGTCATAGAATGGAGGTGGGTGAAGTCATAGAAATTAGGTGTGTGAAGTCATAGAATGGAGGTGTGTGAACTCATAGAATGGAGGTGTGTGACATCACAATGGAAGTTTGTGAAGTCATAGATGGAGGTGTGTGAAGTCATAGTATGGAGATATGTGAAATCATAGAATGGAGTTTTGTGAAGTCACAGAATGGAGTTGTGTGAGTCAGAATTGAGGTGTGTGAAGTCATAGAATGTAGATGTGTGAAGTCATAGAATGGAGTATTGTGAAGTCACCGAAGGGATGTTTGTGAAGTCATAGAATGGAGGTATGAGAAATCAAATTAGAGGGGTGTGAAGTCGGAGAATGGAGGTGTGTGAAGTCATAGAATGGAGGTGGGTGAAGTCATAGAATGGAGGTGTGTGAATTCAGATTGGAGGTTTGTGAAGTCAGAGAATAGAGGTGTGTCAACTCAGAAAGGAGGTGTTTGAAATCATAGAATGGAGGTGAGTGAAGTCATAGAATGGAGGTGTGTGAAATCATAGAATGGAGGTGTGAGAAGTCACAGAATTTAGGTGTGTGAAGTCAGAATGGAGGTGTGTGAGGTCAGAATGGAGGTGTTTGAAGTCATAGAATGGAGGTGTGTGAAGTCACAATGCAGGTGTGTGAACTCATAGAATGGAGGAGTGTGAAGTCACAATGCAGGTGTGTGAAGTCATAGAATGGAGGTGTGTGAAGTCATAGAATGGAGGTGTGTGAAGTCACAGAATGGAGGTGTGTGAAGTCATAGAATGGAGGTGTGTGAAGTCAGAATAGAGGTGTGAAGTCATAGAATGGAGGTGGGTGAAGTCATAGAAATTAGGTACGGGAAGTCATAGAATGGAGAAGTGTGAAGTCATAGAGTGGAGGTGAGTGAAGTCAGAGATTCGAGGTCTGTGAAGTCATAGAATGGAGGTGTGTGAAGTCAGAATGTAGGTGTACGAAGTCGTAGAATAGAGGTGTGTGAAGTCAGAATGGAGGTGTGTGAAGTCATAGAATGGAGATGTGTGCACTCATAGAATCCTGGTGTGTGACGTCACAATGGAAGTTTGGGAAGTCATAGAATGGAGGTGTGTGAAGTCACAGAATGGAGGTGTGTGAAGTCATACAATGGAGGTGTGTGAAGTAAGAATGGAGGTGTGTGAAGTCACAGAATGGAGGTGTGTGAACTCAGAATGGAGGTATGTGCAATCATAGATGGAGGTGTGTGAAGTCATAGTATGGAGATATGTGAAATCATAGAATGGAGTTTTCTGAATTCACAGAATGGAGTTGTGTGAGTCAGAATTGAGGTTTGTGAAGTCATAGACTGTAGATGTGTGCAGTCATAGAATGGAGTACTGTGAAGTCACCGAAGGGAGGTTTGTGAAGTCATAGAATGGAGGTATGAGAAATCAAATTAGAGGGGTGTGAAGTCGGAGAATGGAGGTGTGTGAAGTCATAGAATTGAGGTGGGTGAAGTCATAGAATGGAGGTGTATGAATTCAGATTGGAGGTATGTGAAGTCATAGAATGGAGGTGTGTCAACTCAGAAAGGAGGTGTGTGAAGTCATAGAATGGAGGTGAGTGAAGTCATAGAATGGAGGTGTGTGAACACATAGAATTGAGGTCTGTGACGTCACAATGGAAGTTTGTGAAGTCATAGAATGGAGGTGTGTGAAGTCACAGAATTGAGGTGTGTGAAGTCAGAATGGAGGTGTGAAGTCATAGAATGGAGGTGGGTGAAGTCATAGAAATTAGGTGTGTGAAGTCATAGAATGGAGGTGTGTGAACTCATAGAATGGAGGTGTGTGACATCACAATGGAAGTTTGTGAAGTCATAGATGGAGTTGTGTGAAGTCATAGTATGGAGATATGTGAAATCATGGAATGGAGTTTTGTGAAGTCACAGAATGGAGTTGTGTGAGTCAGAATTGAGGTGTGTGAAGTCATAGAATGTAGATGTGTGAAGTCATAGAATGGAGTATTGTGAAGTCACCGAAGGGAGGTTTGTGAAGTCATAGAATGGAGGTATGAGAAATCAAATTAGAGGGGTGTGAAGTCGGAGAATGGAGGTGTGTGAAGTCATAGAATGGAGGTGGGTGAAGTCATAGAATGGAGGTGTGTGAATTCAGATTGGAGGTTTGTGAAGTCAGAGAATAGAGGTTTGTCAACTCAGAAAGGAGGTGTTTGAAATCATAGAATGGAGGTGAGTGAAGTCATAGAATGGAGGTGTGTGAAATCATAGAGTGGAGGTGTGAGAAGTCACAGAATTTAGGTGTGTGAAGTCAGAATGGAGGTGTGTGTGGTCAGAATGGAGGTGTTTGAAGTCATAGAATGGAGGTGTGTGAAGTCACAATGCAGGTGTGTTAACTCATAGAATGGAGGAGTGTGAAGTCACAATGCAGGTGTGTGAAGTCATAGAATGGAGGTGTGTGAAGTCATAGAATGGAGGTGTGTGAAGTCACAGAATGGAGGTGTGTGAAGTCATAGAATGGAGGTGTGTGAAGTCACAGAATGGAGGTGTGTGAAGTCAGAATGGAGGTTTGTGAAGTCATACAATGGAGGTGTGTGAAGTCAGAATAAGGTGTGAAGTCATAGAATGGATGTGGGTGAAGTCATAGAAATTAGGTGCGGGAAGTCATAGAATGGAGAAGTGTGAAGTCATAGAGTGGAGGTGAGTGGAGTCAGAGATTCGATGTCTGTGAAGTAATAGAATGGAGGTGTGTGAAGTCAGAATGTAGGTGAACGAAGTCGTAGAATAGAGGGGTGTGAAGTCAGAATGGAGGTGTGTGAAGTCATAGAATGGAGATGTGTGCAATCATAGAATGCTGGTGTGTGACGTCACAGTGGAAGTTTGTTAAGTCATAGAATGGAGGTGTGTGAAGTCACAGAATGGGCGGTATGAAGTCATAGAATGGAGGTGTGTGAAGTCACAGAATTGAGGCGTTTGAAGTCATATATTGGAGGTGTGTGAAATCAAAATGGATGTGTGAAGTCATAGAATGGAGATGTGTGAACTCATAGAATGAGGGTGTGTGAGGTCATAGAATGGAGGTGTGTGAAGTCACAGAATGGATGTGTGTGAAGTCATAGAATGGAGGTGTGTGAAGTCATAGAATGGCAGTGTGTGAAGTCACAGATTGGAGCTGTGTGAAGTCACAGAATCGAGGTGTGAGAAGTCACAGAATGGAGGTGTGTGAAGTCACAATGGAGGTGTGTGAAGTCATAGAATGCAGGTGTGTGAAGTCAGAATCGAGGTGTGAAGTCATTGAGTGGAGGTGGATGAAGCAATAGAACTTAGGGGTGGGAAGTCATAGAATCGAGAAGAGTGAAGTCATAGACTAGAGGTGAGTGAAGTCACAGACTCGAGATCTGTGAAGTCATAGAATGGAGGTGTGTGAAGTCATAGAATGGAGTATTGTGACGGCACCGAAAGGAGGTTTGTGAAGTCATAGAATGGAAGTATGAGAAATCAAATTAGAGGGGTGTGAAGGGGGAGAATGGAGGTGTGTGAAGTCATAGAATGGAGGTGGGTGAAGTCATAGAATGGAGGTGTGTGAATTCAGATTGGAGGTGTGTGCAGTCATAGAATGGAGGTGTGTCAACTCAGAAAGCAGGTGTGTGAAGTCATAGAATGGAGGTGAGTGAAGTCATAGAATGGAGGTGTGTGAAGTCACAGAATTTAGGTGTGTGAAGTCAGCATGGAGGTGTGTGAAGTCAGAATGGAGGTTTGTGAAGTCATAGAATGGAGGTGGGTGAAGTCACAATGCAGGTGTGTGAACTCATAGAATGGAGGTGTGTGAAGTCACAGTGAAGGTGTGTGAAGTCATAGAATGGAGGTGTGTGAAGTCATAGAATGGAGGTGTGTGAAGTCACAGAATGGAGGTGTGTGAAATCATAGAATGGAGGTGTGTGAAGTCACAGAATGGAGGTGTGTGAAGTCAGAATGGAGGTTTGTGAAGTCAAAGAATGGAGGTGTGTGAAGTCAGAATGGAGGTGTGTGAAGTCACAGAATGGAGGTGGATGAAGTCATAGAAATTAGGTGTGGGAAGTCATAGAATGGAGAAGTGTGAAGTCATAGAGTGGAGGTGAGTGAAGTCACAGATTCGAGGTCTGTGAAGTCATAGAATGGAGGTGTGTGAAGTCAGAATGTAGGTGTTCGAAGTCATAGAATAGAGGTGTGTGACGTCAGAATGGAGGTGTGTGAAGTCATAGAATGGAGGTGTGTGCACTCATAGAATGCTGGTGTGTGACGTCACAATGGAAGTTTGGGAAGTCATAGAATGGAGGTGTGTGAAGTCACAGAATGGAGGTGTGTGAAGTCATACAATGGAGGTGTGTGAAGTAAGAATGGAGGTGTGTGAAGTCACAGAATGGAGCTGTGTGAACTCAGAATGGAGGTATGTGCAATCATAGATGGAGGTGTGTGAAGTCATAATATGGAGATATGTGAAATCATAGAATGGAGTTTTCTGAATTCACAGAATGGAGTTGTGTGAGTCAGAATTGAGGTTTGTGAAGTCATAGAATGTAGATGTGTGCAGTCATAGAATGGAGTACTGTGAAGTCACCGAAGGGAGGTTTGTGAAGTCATAGAATGGAGGTATGAGAAATCAAATTAGAAGAGTGTGAAGTCGGAGAATGGAGGTGTGTGAAGTCATAGAATTGAGGTGGGTGAAGTCATAGAATGGAGGTGTATGAATTCAGATTGGAGGTATGTGAAGTCATAGAATGGAGGTGTGTCAACTCAGAAAGGAGGTGTGTGAAGTCATAGAATGGAGGTGAGTGAAGTCATAGAATGGAGGTGTGTGAACACATAGAATGGAGGTCTGTGACGTCACAATGGAAGTTTGTGAAGTCATAGAATGGAGGTGTGTGAAGTCACAGAATTGAGGTGTGTGAAGTCAGAATGGAGGTGTGAAGTCATAGAATGGAGGTGGGTGAAGTCATAGAAATTAGGTGTGTGAAGTCATAGAATGGAGGTGTGGGAACTCATAGAATGGAGGTGTGTGACATCACAATGGAAGTTTGTGAAGTCATAGATGGAGGTGTGTGAAGTCATAGTATGGAGATATGTGAAATCATGGAATGGAGTTTTGTGAAGTCACAGAATGGAGTTGTGTGAGTCAGAATTGAGGTGTGTGAAGTCATAGAATGTAGATGTGTGAAGTCATAGAATGGAGTATTGTGAAGTCACCGAAGGGAGGTTTGTGAAGTCATAGAATGGAGGTATGAGAAATCAAATTAGAGGGGTGTGAAGTCGGAGAATGGAGGTGTGTGAAGTCATAGAATGGAGGTGGGTGAAGTCATAGAATGGAGGTGTGTGAATTCAGATTGGAGGTTTGTGAAGTCAGAGAATAGAGGTGTGTCAACTCAGAAAGGAGGTGTTTGAAATCATAGAATGGAGGTGAGTGAAGTCATAGAATGGAGGTGTGTGAAATCATAGAGTGGAGGTGTGAGAAGTCACAGAATTTAGGTGTGTGAAGTCAAAATGGAGGTGTGTGAGGTCAGAATGGAGGTGATTGAAGTCATAGAATGGAGGTGTGTGAAGTCACAATGCAGGTGTGTTAACTCATAGAATGGAGGAGTGTGAAGTCACAATGCAGGTGTGTGAAGTCATAGAATGGAGGTGTGTGAAGTCATAGAATGGAGGTGTGTGAAGTCACAGAATGGAGGTGTGTGAAGTCATAGAATGGAGGTGTGTGAAGTCACAGAATGGAGGTGTGTGAAGTCAGAATGGAGGTTTGTGAAGTCATACAATGGAGGTGTGTGAAGTCAGAATAAGGTGTGAAGTCATAGAATGGAGGTGGGTGAAGTCATAGAAATTAGGTGCGGGAAGTCATAGAATGGAGAAGTGTGAAGTCATAGAGTGGAGGTGAGTGGAGTCAGAGATTCGATGTCTGTGAAGTAATAGAATGGAGGTGTGTGAAGTCAGAATGTAGGTGTACGAAGTCGTAGAATAGAGGGGTGTGAAGTCAGAATGGAGGTGTGTGAAGTCATAGAATGGAGATGTGTGCACTCATAGACTGCTGGTGTGTGACGTCACAGTGGAAGTTTGTGAAGTCATAGAATGGAGGTGTGTGAAGTCACAGAATGGGCGGTATGAAGTCATAGAATGGAGGTGTGTGAAGTCACAGAATTGAGGCGTTTGAAGTCATATATTGGAGGTGTGTGAAATCAAAATGGATGTGTGAAGTCATAGAATGGAGATGTGTGAACTCATAGAATGAGGGTGTGTGAGGCCATAGAATGGAGGTGTGTGAAGTCACAGAATGGATGTGTGTGAAGTCATAGAATGGAGGTGTGTGAAGTCATAGAATGGCAGTGTGTGAAGTCACAGATTGGAGCTGTGTGAAGTCACAGAATCGAGGTGTGAGAAGTCACAGAATGGAGGTGTGTGAAGTCACAATGGAGGTGTGTGAAGTCATAGAATGCAGGTGTGTGAAGTCAGAATCGAGGTGTGAAGTCATTGAGTGGAGGTGGATGAAGCAATAGAACTTAGGTGTGGGAAGTCATAGAATCGAGAAGAGTGAAGTCATAGACTAGAGGTGAGTGAAGTCACAGACTCGAGATCTGTGAAGTCATAGAATGGAGGTGTGTGAAGTCACAGAATGGAGTATTGTGACGGCACCGAAAGGAGGTTTGTGAAGTCATAGAATGAAAGTATGAGAAATCAAATTAGAGGGGTGTGAAGGGGGAGAATGGAGGTGTGTGAAGTCATAGAATGGAGGTGGGTGAAGTCATAGAATGGAGGTGTGTGAATTCAGATTGGAGGTGTGTGCAGTCATAGAATGGAGGTGTGTCAACTCAGAAAGCAGGTGTGTGAAGTCATAGAATGGAGGTGAGTGTAGTCATAGAATGGAGGTGTGTGAAGTCACAGAATTTAGGTGTGTGAAGTCAGCATGGAGGTGTGTGAAGTCACAGTGAAGGTGTGTGAAGTCATAGAATGGAGGTGTGTGAAGTCATAGAATGGAGGTGTGTGAAGTCACAGAATGGAGGTGTGTGAAATCATAGAATGGAGGTGTGTGAAGTCACAGAATGGAGGTGTGTGAAGTCAGAATGGAGGTTTGTGAAGTCAAAGAATGGAGGTGTGTGAAGTCAGAATGGAGGTGTGTGAAGTCACAGAATGGAGGTGGATGAAGTCATAGAAATTAGGTGTGGGAAGTCATAGAATGGAGAAGTGTGAAGTCATAGAGTGGAGGTGAGTGAAGTCACAGATTCGAGGTCTGTGAAGTCAAAGAATGGAGGTGTGTGAAGTCAGAATATAGGTGTTCGAAGTCATAGAATAGAGGTGTGTGACGTCAGAATGGAGGTGTGTGAAGTCATAGAATGGAGGTGTGTGAACTCATAGAATGGAGGTGTGTGACGTCACAATGGTAGTTTGTGAAGTCATAGAATGGAGGTGTGTGAAGTCACAGAATGGAGGTGTCGGAAGAAATACAATGGAGGTGTGTGAAGTCAGAAGGGAGGTGTGTGAAGTCACAGAATGGAGGTGTGTGAACTCAGAATGGAGGTGTGTGCAATCATAGATGGAGGTGTGTGAAGTCATAGTATGGAGATATGTGAAATCATAGAATGGAGTTTTGTGAATTCACAGAATGGAGTTTTGTGAGTCAGAATTGAGGTGTGTGAAGTCATAGAATGTAGATGTGTGAAGTCATAGAATGGAGTACTGTGAAGTCACCGAAGGGAGGTTTGTGAAGTCATAGAATGGAGGTATGAGAAATCAAATTAGAGGAGTGTGAAGTCAGAGAATGGAGGTGTGTGAAGTCATAGAAATGAGGTGGGTGAAGTCATAGAATGGAGGTGTATGAATTCAGATTGGAGGTATGTGAAGTCATAGAATGGAGGTGTGTCAACTCAGAAAGGAGGTGTGTGAAGTCATAGAATGGAGGTGAGTGAAGTCATAGAATGGAGGTGTGTGAACACATAGAATGGAGGTCTGTGACGTCACAATGGAAGTTTGTGAAGTCATAGAATGGAGGTGTGTGAAATCACAGAATTGAGGTGTGTGAAGTCAGAATGGAGGTGTGAAGTCATAGAATGGAGGTGGGTGAAGTCATAGAAATTAGGTGTGTGAAGTCATAGAATGGAGGTGTGTGAACTCATAGAATGGAGGTGTGTGACATCACAATGGAAGTTTGTGAAGTCATAGATGGAGGTGTGTGAAGTCATAGTATGGAGATATGTGAAATCATAGAATGGAGTTTTGTGAAGTCCCAGAATGGAGTTGTGTGAGTCAGAATTGAGGTGTGTGAAGTCATAGAATGTAGATGTGTGAAGTCATAGAATGGAGTATTGTGAAGTCACCGAAGGGATGTTTGTGAAGTCATAGAATGGAGGTATGAGAAATCAAATTAGAGGGGTGTGAAGTCGGAGAATGGAGGTGTGTGAAGTCATAGAATGGAGGTGGGTGAAGTCATAGAATGGAGGTGTGTGAATTCAGATTGGAGGTTTGTGAAGTCAGAGAATAGAGGTGTGTCAACTCAGAAAGGAGGTGTTTGAAATCATAGAATGGAGGTGAGTGAAGTCATAGAATGGAGGTGTGTGAAATCATAGAATGGAGGTGTGAGAAGTCACAGAATTTAGGTGTGTGAAGTCAGAATGGAGGTGTGTGAGGTCAGAATGGAGGTGTTTGAAGTCATAGAATGGAGGTGTGTGAAGTCACAATGCAGGTGTGTGAACTCATAGAATGGAGGTGTGTGAAGTCACAATGCAGGTGTGTGAACTCATAGAATGGAGAAGTGTGAAGTCATAGAGTGGAGGTGAGTGAAGTCAGAGATTCGAGGTCTGTGAAGTCATAGAATGGAGGTGTGTGAAGTCAGAATGTAGGTGTACGAAGTCGTAGAATAGAGGTGTGTGAAGTCAGAATGGAGGTGTGTGAAGTCATAGAATGGAGATGAGTGCACTCATAGAATGCTGGTGTGTGACGTCACAATGGAAGTTTGTGAAGTCATAGAATGGAGGTGTGTGAAGTCACAGAATGGAGGTGTGTGAAGTCATACAATGGAGGTGTGTGAAGTAGGAATGGAGGTGTGTGAAGTCAAAGAATGGAGGTGTGTGAACTCAGAATGGCGGTGTGTGAAGTAATAGATGGAGGTGTGTGAAGTCATAGTATGGAGATATGTGAAATCATAGAATGGAGTTTTGTGAAGTCACAGAATGGAGTTGTGTGAGTCAGAATTGAGGTGTGTGAAATCATAGAATGTAGATGTGTGAAGTCATAGAATGGAGTATTGTGAAGTCACCGAAGGGAGGTTTGTGAAGTCATAGAATGGAGGTATGAGAAATCAAATTAGAGGGGTGTGAAGTCGGAGAAAGGAGGTGTGTGATGTGATAGAATTGAGGTGGGTGAAGTCATAGAATTGAGGTGTGTGAATTCAGGTTGGAGGTGTGTGAAGACATAGAATGGAGGTGTGTCAACTCAGAAAGGAGGTGTGTGAAGTCATAGAATGGAGGTGAGTGAAGTCATAGAATGGAGGTGTGTGAACTCATAGAATGGAGGTGTATGACGACACAATGGTAGTTTGTGAAGTCAAAGAATGGAGGTGTGTGAAGTCACAGAATTGAGGTGTGTGAAGTCAGAATGGAGGTGTGAAGTCATAGAATGGAGTTGGGTGAGGTCATAGAAATTAGGTGTGTGAAGTCATAGAATGGAGGTGTGTGAACTCATAGAATGGAGGTGTGTGAACTCATAGAATGGAGGTGTGTGACGTCACAATGGAAGTTTGTGAAGTCATAGAATGGAGGTGTGTGAAGTCACAGAATGGAGGTGTGTGAAGTCATACAATGGAGGTGTGTGATGTCAGAATGGAGGTGTGTGAAGTCACAGAATGGAGGTGTGTGAACTCAGAATGGAGGTGTGTGAAGTCATAGATGGAGGTGTGTAAAGTCATAGTATGGAGATATGTGAAATCATAGAATGGAGTTTTGTGAAGTCACAGAATGGAGTTGTGTGAGTCAGAATTGAGGTGTGTGAAGTCATAGAATATAGATGTGTGAAGTCATAGAATGGAGTTTTCTGAAGTCACCGAAGGGACATTTGTGAAGTCATAGAATGGAGGCATGAGAAATCAAATTAGAGGGGTGTGAAGTCGGAGAATCGAGGTGTGTGAACTCATAGAATGGAGGTGGGTGAAGTCATAGAATGGAGGTGTATGAAGTCATAGAATGGAGGTGTGTGAAGTCACTGAATGGACAGGTTTAAAGTCATAAAATGGAGGTGTGTGAAGTCAGAGAATTGAGCTGTTTGAAGTCATATATTGGAGGTGTGTGAAGTCAAAATGGATGTGTGAAGTCATAGAATGTAGTTGTGTGAAGTCACAGAATGGAGGTGTGTGAAGTCACAGAATGGAGGTGTGTGAACTCAGAATGGTGGTGTGTGAAGTCACAGAATGGAGGTTTGTGAAGTCATAGAATGGAAGTTTGTGAAGTCATAGAATGGACGTGTGTGAAGTCAGAATGGAGGTGTGTGAAGTAACAGAATGGAGGTTTGTGAAGTCATAGATGGAGGTGTGTGAGGTCATAGAATGGAGGTTTCTGAAGTAAGAATGAAGGTGTGTGAAGTCATAGAATGGAGGTGTGTGAAGTCATTGAATGGAGGTGTGTGAAGTCACTGAATGGAAGTGTGTGAAGTCAGAATGGAGGTGTGAAGTCATAGAATGAACGTGGGTGAAGTCATAGAAAGGAGGTGTGGGAAGTCATAGAATGGAGGAGTGTGAAGTCATAGAGTGGAGGTGAGTGAAGTCACAGATTTGAGGTCTGTGAAGTCATAGATTGGACGTGTGTGATGTCAGAATGGAGGTGTGTGAAGTCACAGAATGGAGGTGTGTGAACTCAGAATGGAGGTGTGTGAAGTCATAGATGGAGGTGTGTAAAGTCATAGTATGGAGATATGTGAAATCATAGAATGGAGTTTTGTGAAGTCACAGAATGGAGTTGTGTGAGTCAGAATTGAGGTGTGTGAAGTCATAGAATGTAGATGTGTGAAGTCATAGAATGGAGTTTTCTGAAGTTACCGAAGGGACATTTGTGAAGTCATAGAATGGAGGTATGAGAAATCAAATTAGAGGGGTGTGAAGTTGGAGAATCGAGGTGTGTGAAGTCATAGAATGGAGGTGGGTGAAGTCATAGAATGGAGGTGTATGAAGTCATAGAATGGAGGTGTGTGAAGTCACTGAATGGACGGGTTTAAAGTCATAAAATGGAGGTGTGTGAAGTCAGAGAATTGAGCTGTTTGAAGTCATATATTGGAGGTGTGTGAAGTCAAAATGGATGTGTGAAGTCATAGAATGTAGGTGTGTGAAGTCATAGAATGGAGGTGTGTGAAGTCACAGAATGGAGGTGTGTGAACTCAGAATGGAGGTGTGTGAAGTCACAGAATGGAGGTTTGTGAAGTCATAGAATGGAAGTTTGTGAAGTCATAGAATGGACGTGTGTGAAGTCAGAATGGAGGTGTGTGAAGTCACAGAATGGAGGTTTGTGAAGTCATAGATGGAGGTGTGTGAGGTCATAGAATGGATGTTTCTGAAGTAAGAATGAAGGTGTGTGAAGTCATAGAATGGAGGTGTGTGAAGACATTGAATGGAGGTGTGTGAAGTCACTGAATGGAAGTGTGTGAAGTCAGAATGGAGGTGTGAAGTCATAGAATGAACGTGGGTGAAGTCATAGAAAGGAGGTGTGGGAAGTCATAGAATAGAGGAGTGTGAAGTCATAGAGTGGAGGTGAGTGAAGTCACAGATTCGAGGTCTGTGAAGTCATAGATTGGACGTGTGTGATGTCAGAATGGAGGTGTGCGAAGTCATAGAATAGAGGTTTTGAAGTCAGAATGGAGGTGTGTGAAGTCAAAGAATGGAGCTGTGGGAACTCATAGAATGGAGGTGTGTGACGTCACAATGGAAGTGTGTGAAGTCACAGAATGGAGGTGTGTGAATTCATACAATGGAGGAGTGTGAAGTCAGAATGGAATTTTGTCAAGTCACAGAATTGAGCTGTGTGAATTCAGAATGGAGGTGTGTGAAGTCATAGAATGGAGGTGTTTAAAGTCAGAATGGAGGTGTGTGAACTCATAAAAGGGAGGTGTGTGTAGTCACAATGGAGGTGTGTGAAGTCATAGAATGGAGGTGTGTGAAGTCACAGAATGGAGGTGTGTGAAGTCATAGAATGGAGGTGTGTGAAGTCATGGAATGGGTGTTTGTGAAGTAAGAATGAAGTTGTGTGAAGTCATAGAATGGAGGTGTGTGAAGTCAGAATGTAGGTGTTCGAAGTCATAGAATAGAGGTGTGTGAAGTCAGAATGAAGGTGTGTGAAGTCATAGAATGGAGGTGTGTGAACTCATAGAATGTAGGTGTGTGACGTCACAATGGTAGTTTGTGAAGTCATAGAATGGAGGTGTGTGAAGTCACAGAATGGAGGTGTGGGAAGTCATACAATGGAGGTGTGTGAAGTCAGAATGGAGGTGTGTGAAGTCACAGAATGGAGGTGTGTGAACTCAGAATGGAGGTGTGTGCAATCATAGATGGAGGTGTGTGAAGTCATAGTATGGAGATATGTGAAATCATAGAATGGAGTTTTGTGAATTCACAGAATGGAGTTGTGTGAGTCAGAATTGAGGTGTGTGAAGTCATAGAATGTAGATGTGTGAAGTCATAGAATGGAGTACTGTGAAGTCACCGAAGGGAGGTTTGTGAAGTCATAGAATGGAGGTATGAGAAATCAAATTAGAGGGGTGTGAAGTCGGAGAATGGAGGTGTGTGAAGTCATAGAATTGAGGTGGGTGAAGTCATAGAATGGAGGTGTATGAATTCAGATTGGAGGTATGTGAAGTCATAGAATGGAGGTGTGTCAACTCAGAATGGAGGTGTGTGAAGTCATAGAATGGAGGTGAGTGAAGTCATAGAATGGAGGTGTGTGAACACATAGAATGGAGGTCTGTGACGTCACAAGGGAATTTTGTGAAGTCATAGAATGGAGGTGTGTGAAGTCACAGAATGGAGGTGGGTGAAGTCATAGAAATTAGGTGTGTGAAGTCATAGAATGGAGGTGTGTGAACTCATAGAATGGAGGTGTGTGACATCACAATTGAAGTTTGTGAAGTCATAGATGGAGGTGTGTGAAGTCATAGTATGGAGATATGTGAAATCATAGAATGGAGTTTTGTGAAGTCATAGAATGGAGTTGTGTGAGTCAGAATTGAGGTGTGTGAAGTCATAGAATGTAGATATGTGAAGTCATAGAATGGAGTATTGTGAAGTCACCGAAGGGATGTTTGTGAAGTCATAGAATGGAGGTATGAGAATTCAAATTAGAGGGGTGTGAAGTCGGAGAATGGAGGTGTGTGAAGTCATAGAATGGAGGTGTGTGAAGTCATAGAATGGAGGTGTGTGAAGTCAGAATGTAGGTGTACGAAGTCGTAGAATAGAGGTGTGTGAAGTCAGAATGGAGGTGTGTGAAGTCATAGAATGGAGGTGTGTGCACTCATAGAATGCAGGTGTGTGACGTCACAATGGAAGTTTGTGAAGTCATAGAATTGAGGTGTGTGAAGTCACAGAATGGAGGTGTATGAAGTCATACAATGGAGGTGTGTGAAGTCAGAATGGAGGTGTGTGAAGTCAAAGAATGGAGGTGTGTGAACTCAGAATGGCGGTGTGTGAAGTAATAGATGGTGGTGTGTGAAGTCATAGTATGGAGATATGTGAAATCATAGAATGGAGTTTTGTGAAGTCACAGAATGCAGTTGTGTGAGTCAGAATTGAGGTGTGTGAAGTCATAGAATGTAGATGTGTGAAGTCATAGAATGGAGGTATGAGAAATCAAATTAGAGGGGTGTGAAGTCGGAGAATGGAGGTGTGTGAAGTGATAGAAATGAGGTGGGTGAAGTCATAGAATGGAGGTGTGTGAATTCGAGTTGGAGGTGTGTGAAGTCATAGAATGGAGGTGTGTCAACTCAGAAAGGAGGTGTGTGAAGTCATAGAATGGAGGTGAGTGAAGTCATAGAATGGAGGTGAGTGAAGTCATAGAATGGAGGTGTGTCAACTCAGAAAGGAGGTGTGTGAAGTCATAGAATGGAGGTGAGTGAAGTCATAGAATGGAGGTGAGTGAAGTCATAGAATGGAGGTGTGTGAAGTCACCGAATGGAGTTGTGTGAAGTCATACAATGGAGGTGTGTGAAGTCAGAATAGAGGTGTGTGAAGTCACAGAATGGAGGTGTGTGAACTCAGAATGGAGGTGTGTGAAGTCATAGATGGAGGTGTGTAAAGTCATAGTATGGAGATATGTGAAATCATAGAATGGAGTTTTGTGAAGTCACAGAATGGAGTTGTGTGAGTCAGAATTGAGGTGTGTGAAGTCATAGAATGTAGATGTGTGAAGTCATAGAATGGAGTTTTCTGAAGTTACCGAAGGGACATTTGTGAAGTCATAGAATGGAGGTATGAGAAATCAAATTAGAGGGGTGTGAAGTTGGAGAATCGAGGTGTGTGAAGTCATAGAATGGAGGTGGGTGAAGTCATAGAATGGAGGTGTATGAAGTCATAGAATGGAGGTGTGTGAAGTCACTGAATGGACGGGTTTAAAGTCATAAAATGGAGGTGTGTGAAGTCAGAGAATTGAGCTGTTTGAAGTCATATATTGGAGGTGTGTGAAGTCAAAATGGATGTGTGAAGTCATAGAATGTAGGTGTGTGAAGTCATAGAATGGAGGTGTGTGAAGTCACAGAATGGAGGTGTGTGAACTCAGAATGGAGGTGTGTGAAGTCACAGAATGGAGGTTTGTGAAGTCATAGAATGGAAGTTTGTGAAGTCATAGAATGGACGTGTGTGAAGTCAGAATGGAGGTGTGTGAAGTCACAGAATGGAGGTTTGTGAAGTCATAGATGGAGGTGTGTGAGGTCATAGAATGGATGTTTCTGAAGTAAGAATGAAGGTGTGTGAAGTCATAGAATGGAGGTGTGTGAAGACATTGAATGGAGGTGTGTGAAGTCACTGAATGGAAGTGTGTGAAGTCAGAATGGAGGTGTGAAGTCATAGAATGAACGTGGGTGAAGTCATAGAAAGGAGGTGTGGGAAGTCATAGAATAGAGGAGTGTGAAGTCATAGAGTGGAGGTGAGTGAAGTCACAGATTCGAGGTCTGTGAAGTCATAGATTGGACGTGTGTGATGTCAGAATGGAGGTGTGCGAAGTCATAGAATAGAGGTTTTGAAGTCAGAATGGAGGTGTGTGAAGTCAAAGAATGGAGCTGTGGGAACTCATAGAATGGAGGTGTGTGACGTCACAATGGAAGTGTGTGAAGTCACAGAATGGAGGTGTGTGAATTCATACAATGGAGGAGTGTGAAGTCAGAATGGAATTTTGTCAAGTCACAGAATTGAGCTGTGTGAATTCAGAATGGAGGTGTGTGAAGTCATAGAATGGAGGTGTTTAAAGTCAGAATGGAGGTGTGTGAACTCATAAAAGGGAGGTGTGTGTAGTCACAATGGAGGTGTGTGAAGTCATAGAATGGAGGTGTGTGAAGTCACAGAATGGAGGTGTGTGAAGTCATAGAATGGAGGTGTGTGAAGTCATGGAATGGGTGTTTGTGAAGTAAGAATGAAGTTGTGTGAAGTCATAGAATGGAGGTGTGTGAAGTCAGAATGTAGGTGTTCGAAGTCATAGAATAGAGGTGTGTGAAGTCAGAATGAAGGTGTGTGAAGTCATAGAATGGAGGTGTGTGAACTCATAGAATGTAGGTGTGTGACGTCACAATGGTAGTTTGTGAAGTCATAGAATGGAGGTGTGTGAAGTCACAGAATGGAGGTGTGGGAAGTCATACAATGGAGGTGTGTGAAGTCAGAATGGAGGTGTGTGAAGTCACAGAATGGAGGTGTGTGAACTCAGAATGGAGGTGTGTGCAATCATAGATGGAGGTGTGTGAAGTCATAGTATGGAGATATGTGAAATCATAGAATGGAGTTTTGTGAATTCACAGAATGGAGTTGTGTGAGTCAGAATTGAGGTGTGTGAAGTCATAGAATGTAGATGTGTGAAGTCATAGAATGGAGTACTGTGAAGTCACCGAAGGGAGGTTTGTGAAGTCATAGAATGGAGGTATGAGAAATCAAATTAGAGGGGTGTGAAGTCGGAGAATGGAGGTGTGTGAAGTCATAGAATTGAGGTGGGTGAAGTCATAGAATGGAGGTGTATGAATTCAGATTGGAGGTATGTGAAGTCATAGAATGGAGGTGTGTCAACTCAGAATGGAGGTGTGTGAAGTCATAGAATGGAGGTGAGTGAAGTCATAGAATGGAGGTGTGTGAACACATAGAATGGAGGTCTGTGACGTCACAAGGGAATTTTGTGAAGTCATAGAATGGAGGTGTGTGAAGTCACAGAATGGAGGTGGGTGAAGTCATAGAAATTAGGTGTGTGAAGTCATAGAATGGAGGTGTGTGAACTCATAGAATGGAGGTGTGTGACATCACAATTGAAGTTTGTGAAGTCATAGATGGAGGTGTGTGAAGTCATAGTATGGAGATATGTGAAATCATAGAATGGAGTTTTGTGAAGTCATAGAATGGAGTTGTGTGAGTCAGAATTGAGGTGTGTGAAGTCATAGAATGTAGATATGTGAAGTCATAGAATGGAGTATTGTGAAGTCACCGAAGGGATGTTTGTGAAGTCATAGAATGGAGGTATGAGAATTCAAATTAGAGGGGTGTGAAGTCGGAGAATGGAGGTGTGTGAAGTCATAGAATGGAGGTGTGTGAAGTCATAGAATGGAGGTGTGTGAAGTCAGAATGTAGGTGTACGAAGTCGTAGAATAGAGGTGTGTGAAGTAAGAATGGAGGTGTGTGAAGTCATAGAATGGAGGTGTGTGCACTCATAGAATGCAGGTGTGTGACGTCACAATGGAAGTTTGTGAAGTCATAGAATTGAGGTGTGTGAAGTCACAGAATGGAGGTGTATGAAGTCATACAATGGAGGTGTGTGAAGTCAGAATGGAGGTGTGTGAAGTCAAAGAATGGAGGTGTGTGAACTCAGAATGGCGGTGTGTGAAGTAATAGATGGTGGTGTGTGAAGTCATAGTATGGAGATATGTGAAATCATAGAATGGAGTTTTGTGAAGTCACAGAATGCAGTTGTGTGAGTCAGAATTGAGGTGTGTGAAGTCATAGAATGTAGATGTGTGAAGTCATAGAATGGAGGTATGAGAAATCAAATTAGAGGGGTGTGAAGTCGGAGAATGGAGGTGTGTGAAGTGATAGAAATGAGGTGGGTGAAGTCATAGAATGGAGGTGTGTGAATTCGAGTTGGAGGTGTGTGAAGTCATAGAATGGAGGTGTGTCAACTCAGAAAGGAGGTGTGTGAAGTCATAGAATGGAGGTGAGTGAAGTCATAGAATGGAGGTGAGTGAAGTCATAGAATGGAGGTGTGTCAACTCAGAAAGGAGGTGTGTGAAGTCATAGAATGGAGGTGAGTGAAGTCATAGAATGGAGGTGAGTGAAGTCATAGAATGGAGGTGTGTGAAGTCACCGAATGGAGTTGTGTGAAGTCATACAATGGAGGTGTGTGAAGTCAGAATAGAGGTGTGTGAAGTCACAGAATGGAGGTGTGTGAACTCAGAATGGAGGTGTGTGAAGTCATAGATGGAGGTGTGTAAAGTCATAGTATGGAGATATGTGAAATCATAGAATGGAGTTTTGTGAAGTCACAGAATGGAGTTGTGTGAGTCAGAATTGAGGTGTGTGAAGTCATAGAATGTAGATGTGTGAAGTCATAGAATGGAGTTTTCTGAAGTTACCGAAGGGACATTTGTGAAGTCATAGAATGGAGGTATGAGAAATCAAATTAGAGGGGTGTGAAGTTGGAGAATCGAGGTGTGTGAAGTCATAGAATGGAGGTGGGTGAAGTCATAGAATGGAGGTGTATGAAGTCATAGAATGGAGGTGTGTGAAGTCACTGAATGGACGGGTTTAAAGTCATAAAATGGAGGTGTGTGAAGTCAGAGAATTGAGCTGTTTGAAGTCATATATTGGAGGTGTGTGAAGTCAAAATGGATGTGTGAAGTCATAGAATGTAGGTGTGTGAAGTCATAGAATGGAGGTGTGTGAAGTCACAGAATGGAGGTGTGTGAACTCAGAATGGAGGTGTGTGAAGTCACAGAATGGAGGTTTGTGAAGTCATAGAATGGAAGTTTGTGAAGTCATAGAATGGACGTGTGTGAAGTCAGAATGGAGGTGTGTGAAGTCACAGAATGGAGGTTTGTGAAGTCATAGATGGAGGTGTGTGAGGTCATAGAATGGATGTTTCTGAAGTAAGAATGAAGGTGTGTGAAGTCATAGAATGGAGGTGTGTGAAGACATTGAATGGAGGTGTGTGAAGTCACTGAATGGAAGTGTGTGAAGTCAGAATGGAGGTGTGAAGTCATAGAATGAACGTGGGTGAAGTCATAGAAAGGAGGTGTGGGAAGTCATAGAATAGAGGAGTGTGAAGTCATAGAGTGGAGGTGAGTGAAGTCACAGATTCGAGGTCTGTGAAGTCATAGATTGGACGTGTGTGATGTAAGAATAGAGGTGTGCGAAGTCATAGAATAGAGGTTTTGAAGTCAGAATGGAGGTGTGTGAAGTCAAAGAATGGAGCTGTGGGAACTCATAGAATGGAGGTGTGTGACGTCACAATGGAAGTGTGTGAAGTCACAGAATGGAGGTGTGTGAATTCATACAATGGAGGAGTGTGAAGTCAGAATGGAATTTTGTCAAGTCACAGAATTGAGCTGTGTGAATTCAGAATGGAGGTGTGTGAAGTCATAGAATGGAGGTGTTTAAAGTCAGAATGGAGGTGTGTGAACTCATAAAAGGGAGGTGTGTGTAGTCACAATGGAGGTGTGTGAAGTCATAGAATGGAGGTGTGTGAAGTCATAGAATGGAGGTGTGTGAAGTCATAGAATGGAGGTGTGTGAAGTCATGGAATGGGTGTTTGTGAAGTAAGAATGAAGTTGTGTGAAGTCATAGAATGGAGGTGTGTGAAGTCAGAATGTAGGTGTTCGAAGTCATAGAATAGAGGTGTGTGAAGTCAGAATGAAGGTGTGTGAAGTCATAGAATGGAGGTGTGTGAACTCATAGAATGTAGGTGTGTGATGTCACAATGGTAGTTTGTGAAGTCATAGAATGGAGGTGTGTGAAGTCACAGAATGGAGGTGTGGGAAGTCATACAATGGAGGTGTGTGAAGTCAGAATGGAGGTGTGTGAAGTCACAGAATGGAGGTGTGTGAACTCAGAATGGAGGTGTGTGCAATCATAGATGGAGGTGTGTGAAGTCATAGTATGGAGATATGTGAAATCATAGAATGGAGTTTTGTGAATTCACAGAATGGAGTTGTGTGAGTCAGAATTGAGGTATTTGAAGTCATAGAATGTAGATGTGTGAAGTCATAGAATGGAGTACTGTGAAGTCACCGAAGGGAGGTTTGTGAAGTCATAGAATGGAGGTATGAGAAATCAAATTAGAGGAGTGTGAAGTCGGAGAATGGAGGTGTGTGAAGTCATAGAATTGAGGTGGGTGAAGTCATAGAATGGAGGTGTATGAATTCAGATTGGAGGTATGTGAAGTCATAGAATGGAGGTGTGTCAACTCAGAATGGAGGTGTGTGAAGTCATAGAATGGAGGTGAGTGAAGTCATAGAATGGAGGTGTGTGAACGCATAGAATGGAGGTCTGTGACGTCACAAGGGAACTTGTGAAGTCATAGAATGGAGGTGTGTGAAGTCACAGAATGGAGGTGGCTGAAGTCATAGAAATTAGGTGTGTGAAGTCATAGAATGGAGGTGTGTGAACTCATAGAATGGAGGTGTGTGACATCACAATGGAAGTTTGTGAAGTCATAGATGGAGGTGTGTGAAGTCATAGTATGGAGATATGTGAAATCATAGAATGGAGTTTTGTGAAGTCATAGAATGGAGTTGTGTGAGTCAGAATTGAGGTGTGTGAAGTCATAGAATGTAGATATGTGAAGTCATAGAATGGAGTATTGTGAAGTCACCGAAGGGATGTTTGTGAAGTCATAGAATGGAGGTATGAGAATTCAAATTAGAGGGGTGTGAAGTCGGAGAATGGAGGTGTGTGAAGTCATAGAATGGAGGTGTGTGAAGTCATAGAATGGAGGTGTGTGAAGTCAGACTGTAGGTGTACGAAGTCGTAGAATAGAGGTGTGTGAAGTCAGAATGGAGGTGTGTGAAGTCATAGAATGGAGGTGTGTGAACTCATAGAATGCAGGTGTGTGACGTCACAATGGAAGTTTGTGAAGTCATAGAATGTAGGTGTGTGAAGTCACAGAATGGAGGTGTGTGAAGTCATACAATGGAGGTGTGTGAAGTAAGAATGGAGGTGTGTGAAGTCAAAGAATGGAGGTGTGTGAACTGAGAATGGCGGTGTGTGAAGTAATAGATGGAGGTGTGAGAAGTCATAGTATGGAGATATGTGAAATCATAGAATGGAGTTTTGTGAAGTCACAGAATGGAGTTGTGTGAGTCAGAATTGAGGTGTGTGAAGTCATAGAATGTAGATGTGTGAAGTCATAGAATGGAGTATTGTGAAGTCACCGAAGGGAGGTTTGTGAAGTCATAGAATGGAGGTATGAGAAATCAAATTAGAGGGGTGTGAAGTCGGAGAATGGAGGTGTGTGAAGTGATAGAGTTTAGGTGGGTGAAGTCATAGAATGGAGGTGTGTGAATTCAGGTTGGAGGTGTGTGAAGTCATAGAATGGAGGTGTGTCAACTCAGAAAGGAGGTGAGTGAAGTCATAGAATGGAGGTGAGTGAAGTCATAGAATGGAGGTGTGTGAACTCATAGAATGGAGGTGTATGAAGACACAATGGTAGTTTGTGAAGTCATAGAATGGAGGTGTGTGAAGTCACAGAATTGAGGTGTGTGAAGTCAGAATGGATGTGTGAAATCATAGAATGGAGGTGGGTGAAGTCATAGAAATTAGGTGAGTGAAGTCATAGAATGGAGGTGTGTGAACTCATAGAATGGAGGTGTGTGACGTCACAATGGAAGTTTGTGAAGTCATAGAATGGAGGTGTGTGAAGTCACAGAATGGAGGTGTGTGAAGTCATACAATGGAGGTGTGTGAAGTCAGAATGGAGGTCTGTGAAGTCACAGAATGGAGGTGTGTGAACTCAGAATGGAGGTGTGTGAAGTCATAGATGGAGGTGTGTAAAGTCATAGTATGGAGATATGTGAAATCATAGAATGGAGTTTGTGAAGTCACAGAATGGAGTTGTGTGAGTCAGAATTGAGGTGTTTGAAGTCATAGAATGTAGATGTGTGAAGTCATAGAATGGAGTATTGTGAAGTCACCGAAGGGATGTTTGTGAAGTCATAGAATGGAGGTATCAGAAATCAAATTAGAGGGGTGTGAAGTAGGAGAATGGAGGTGTGTGAAGTCATAGAATGGAGGTGAGTGAAGTCATAGAGTGGAGGTGTGTGAATTCAGATTGGAGGTTTGTGAAGTCAGAGAATAGAGGTGTGTCAACTCAGAAAGGAGGTGTTTGAAATCATAGAATGGAGGTGAGTGAAGTCATAGAATGGAGGTGTGTGAAATCATAGAATGGAGGTGTGAGAAGTCACAGAATTTAGGTGTGTGAAGTCAGAATGGAGGTGTGTGAGGTTAGAATGGAGGTGTTTGAAGTCATAGAATGGAGGTGTGTGAAGTCACAATGCAGGTGTGTGAACTCATAGAATGGAGGAGTGTGAAGTCACAATGTAGGTGTGTGAAGTCATAGAATGGAAGTGGGTGAAGTCATAGAATGGAGGTGTGTGAAGTCACAGAATGGAGGTGTGTGAAGTCATAGAATGGAGGTGTGTGAAGTCACAGAATTGATGTGTGTGAAGTCATAGAATGGAGGTGTGTGAAGTCAGAATGTGGGTGTACGAAGTCGTAGAATAGAGGTGTGTGAAGTCAGAATGGAGGTGTGTGAAGTCATAGAATGGAGGTGTGTGCACTCATAGAATGCAGGTGTGTGACGTCACAATGGAAGTTTGTGAAGTCATAGAATGTAGGTGTGTGAAGTCACAGAATGGAGGTGTGTGAAGTCATACAATGGAGGTGTGTGAAGTAAGAATGGAGGTGTGTGAAGTCAAAGAATGGAGGTGTGTGAACTCAGAATGGCGGTGTGTGAAGTAATAGATGGAGGTGTGTGAAGTCATAGTATGGAGATATGTGAAATCATAGAATGGAGTTTTGTGAAGTCACAGAATGGAGTTGTGTGAGTCAGAATTGAGGTGTGTGAAGTCATAGAATGAAGATGTGTGAAGTCATAGAATGGAGTATTGTGAAGTCACCGAAGGGAGGTTTGTGAAGTCATAGAATGGAGGTATGAGAAATCAAATTAGAGGGGTGTGAAGTCGGAGAATGGAGGTGTGTGAAGTGATAGAATTGAGGTGGGTGAAGTCATAGAATGGAGGTGTGTGAATTCAGGTTGGAGGTGTGTGAAGTCATAGAATGGAGGTGTGTCAACTCAGAAAGGAGGTGTGTGAAGTCATAGAATGGAGGTGAGTGAAGTCATAGAATGGAGGTGTGTGAACTCATAGAATGGAGGTGTATGAAGACACAATGGTAGTTTGTGAAGTCATAGAATGGAGGTGTGTGAAGTCACAGAATTGAGGTGTGTGAAGTCAGAATGGATGTGTGAAATCATAGAATTGAGGTGGGTGAAGTCATAGAAATTAGGTGTGTGAAGTCATAGAATGGAGGTGTGTGAACTCATAGAATGGAGGTGTGTTACGTCAAAATGGAAGTTTGTGAAGTCATAGAATGGAGGTGTGTGAAGTCACAGAATGGAGGTGTGTGAAGTCATACAATGGAGGTGTGTGAACTCAGAATGGAGGTGTGTGAAGTCACAGAATGGAGGTGTGTGAACTCAGAATGGAGGTGTGTGAAGTCATAGATGGAGGTGTGAGAAGTCATAGTATGGAGATATGTGAAATCATAGAATGGAGTTTTGTGAAGTCACAGAATGGAGTTGTGTGAGTCAGAATTGAGGTGTGTGAAGTCATAGAATGTAGATGTGTGAAGTCATAGAATGGAGTTTTCTGAAGTCACCGAAGGGACATTTGTGAAGTCATAGAATGGAGGTATGAGAAATCAAATTAGAGGGGTGTGAAGTCGGAGAATCGAGGTGTGTGAACTCATAGAATGGAGGTGGGTGAAGTCATAGAATGGAGGTGTATGAAGTCATAGAATGGAGTTGTGTGAAGTCACTGAATGGACGGGTTTAAAGTCATAAAATGGAGGTGTGTGAAGTCAGAGAATTGAGCTGTTTGAAGTCATATATTGGAGGTGTGTGAAGTCAAAATGGGTGTGTGAAATCATAGAATGTAGGTGTGTGAAGTCATAGAATGGAGTTGTGTGAAGTCACAGAATGGAGGTGTGTGAACTCAGAATGAAGGTGTGTGAAGTCACAGAATGGAAGTTTGTGAAGTCACAGAATGGAAGTTTGTGAAGTCATAGAATGGACGTGTGTGAAGTCAGAATGGAGGTGTGTGAAGTCACAGAATGGAGGTTTGTGAAGTCATAGATGGAGGTGTGTGAGGTCATAGAATGGATGTTTCTGAAGTAAGAATGAAGGTGTGTGAAGTCATAGAATGGAGGTGTGTGAAGTCATTGAATGGAGGTGTGTGCAATCATAGATGGAGGTGTGTGAAGTCATAGTATGGAGATATGTGAAATCATAGAATGGAGTTTTGTGAATTCACAGAATGGAGTTGTGTGAGTCAGAATTGAGGTGTGTGAAGTCATAGAATGTAGATGTGTGAAGTCATAGAATGGAGTACTGTGAAGTCACCGAAGGGAGGTTTGTGAAGTCATAGAATGGAGGTATGAGAAATCAAATTAGAGGGGTGTGAAGTCGGAGAATGGAGGTGTGTGAAGTCATAGAATTGAGGTGGGTGAAGTCATAGAATGGAGGTGTATGAATTCAGATTGGAGGTATGTGAAGTCATAGAATGGAGGTGTGTCAACTCAGAAAGGAGGTGTGTGAAGTCATAGAATGGAGGTGAGTGAAGTCATAGAATGGAGGTGTGTGAACACATAGAATGGAGGTCTGTGACGTCACAATGGAAGTTTGTGAAGTCATAGAATTGAGGTGTGTGAAGTCACAGAATGGAGGTGTGTGAAGTCAGAATGGAGGTGTGAAGTCATAGAATGGAGGTGGGTGAAGTCATAGAAATTAGGTGTGTGAAGTCATAGAATGGAGGTGTGTGAACTCATAGAATGGAGGTGTGTGACATCACAATGGAATTTTGTGAAGTCATAGGTGGAGGTGTGTGAAGTCATAGTATGGATATATGTGAAATCATAGAATGGAGTTTTGTGAATTCACAGAATGGAGTTGTGTGAGTCAGAATTGAGGTGTGTGAAGACATAGAATGTAGATGTGTGAAGTCATAGAATGGAGTATTGTGAAGTCACCGAAGGGATGTTTGTGAAGTCATAGAATGGAGGTATGAGAAATCAAATTAGAGGTGTGTGAAGTCGGAGAATGGAGGTGTGTGAAGTCATAGAATGGAGGTGGGTGAAGTCATAGAATGGAGGTGTGTGAATTCAGATTGGAGGTTTGTGAAGTCAGAGAATAGAGGTGTGTCAACTCAGAAAGGAGGTGTTTGAAATCATAGAATGGAGGTGAGTGAAGTCATAGAATGGAGGTGTGTGAAATCATAGAATGGAGGTGTGAGAAGTCACAGAATTTAGGTGTGTGAAGTCAGAATGGAGGTGTGTGAGGTCAGAATGGAGGTGTTTGAAGTCATAGAATGGAGGTGTGTGAAGTCACAATGCAGGTGTGTGAACTCATAGAATGGAGGAGTGTGAAGTCACAATGTAGGTGTGTGAAGTCATAGAATGGAGGTGTGTGAAGTTATAGAATGGAGGTGTGTGAAGTCACAGAATGGAGGTGTGTGAAGTCATAGAATGGAGGTGTGTGAAGTCACAGAATGGAGGTGTGTGAAGTCAGAATGGAGGTTTGTGAAGTCATAGAATGGAGGTGTGTGAAGTCACAATGCAGGTGTGTGAACTCATAGAATGGAGGAATGTGAAGTCACAATGTAGGTATGTGAAGTCATAGAATGGAGGTGTGTGATGTCATAGAATGGAGGTGTGTGAAGTCACAGAATGGAGGTGTGTGAAGTCATAGAATGGAGGTGTGTGAAGTCATAGAATGGAGGTGTGTGAAGTTAGAATAGAGGTGTGAAGTCATAGAATGGAGGTGGGTGAAGTCATAGAAATTAGGTGCGGGAAGTCATAGAATGGAGAAGTGTGAAGTCATAGAGTAGAGGTGAGTGAAGTCAGAGATTCGAGGTCTGTGAAGTCATAGAATGGAGGTGTGTGAAGTCAGAATGTAGGTGTACGAAGTCGTAGAATAGAGGTGTGTGAAGTCAGAATGGAGGTGTGTGAACCCAGAATGGAGGAGTGTGAAGTCATAGATGGAGGTGTGTGAAGTCAGAGAATGGAAGTGTGTGAAGTCATAGAATGGAGGTGTGTGAAGTCACAGAATGGGCGGTATGAAGTCATAGAATAGAGGTGTGTGAAGTCACAGAATTGAGGTGTTTGAAGTCATATATTGGAGGTGTGTGAAATCAAAATGGATGTGTGAAGTCATAGAATGGAGATGTGTGAACTCATAGAATGAGGGTGTGTGAGGCCATAGAATGGAGGTGTGTGAAGTCACAGAATGGATGTGTGTGAAGTCATAGAATGGAGGTGTGTGAAGTCATAGAATGGCAGTGTGTGAAGTCACAGATTGGAGCTGTGTGAAGTCACAGAATCGAGGTGTGAGAAGTCACAGAATGGAGGTGTGTGAAGTCACAATGGAGGTGTGTGAAGTCATAGAATGCAGGTGTGTGAAGTTAGAATCGAGGTGTGAAGTCATTGAGTGGAGGTGGATGAAGGAATAGAACTTAGGTGTGGGAAGTCATAGAATCGAGAAGTGTGAAGTCACAGACTAGAGGTGAGTGAAGTCACAGACTCGAGATCTGTGAAGTCATAGAATGGAGGTGTGTGAAGTCATAGAATGGAGTATTGTGACGGCACAGAAAGGAGGTTTGTGAAGTCATAGAATGGAGGTGTGTGAAGTCAGAATGGAGGTGTGTGAAGTCATAGAATGGAGGTGGATGAAGTCATAGAAATTAGGTGTGGGAAGTCATAGAATGGAGAAGTGTGAAGTCATAGAGTGGAGGTGAGTGAAGTCACAGATTTGAGGTCTGTGAAGTCATAGAATGGAGGTGTGTGAAGTCAGAATGTAGGTGTTCGAAGTCATAGAATAGAGGTGTGTGACGTCAGAATGGAGGTGTGTGAAGTCATAGAATGGAGGTGTGTGAAGTCACAGAATGGAGGTGTGGGAAGTCATACAATGGAGGTGTGTGAAGTCAGAATGGAGGTGTGTGAAGTCACAGAATGGAGGTGTGTGAACTCAGAATGGAGGTGTGTGCAATCATAGATGGAGGTGTGTGAAGTCATAGTATGGAGATATGTGAAATCATAGAATGGAGTTTTGTGAATTCACAGAATGGAGTTGTGTGAGTGAGAATTGAGGTGTGTGAAGTCATAGAATGTAGATGTGTGAAGTCATAGAATGGAGTACTGTGAAGTCACCGAAGGGAGGTTTGTGAAGTCATAGAATGGAGGTATGAGAAATCAAATTAGAGGGGTGTGAAGTCGGAGAATGGAGGTGTGTGAAGTCATAGAATTGAGGTGGGTGAAGTCATAGAATGGAGGTGTATGAATTCAGATTGGAGGTATGTGAAGTCATAGAATGGGGGTGTGTCAACTCAGAAAGGAGGTGTGTGAAGTCATAGAATGGAGGTGAGTGAAGTCATAGAATGGAGGTTTGTGAACACATAGAATGGAGGTCTGTGACGTCACAATGGAAGTTTGTGAAGTCATAGAATTGAGGTGTGTGAAGTCACATAATGGAGGTGTGTGAAGTCAGAATGGAGGTGTGAAGTCATAGAATGGAGGTGGGTGAAGTCATAGAAATTAGGTGTGTGAAGTCATAGAATGGAGGTGTGTGAACTCATAGAATGGAGGTGTGTGACATCACAATGGAATTTTGTGAAGTCATAGATGGAGGTGTGTGAAGTCATAGTATGGAGATATGTGAAATCATAGAATGGAGTTTTGTGAATTCACAGAATGGAGTTGTGTGAGTCAGAATTGAGGTGTGTGAAGTCATAGAATGTAGATGTGTGAAGTCATAGAATGGAGTATTTTGAAGTCACCGAAGGGATGTTTGTGAAGTCATAGAATGGAGGTATGAGAAATCAAATTAGAGGGGTGTGAAGTCGGAGAATGGAGTTGTGTGAAGTCATAGAATTGAGGTGGGTGAAGTCATAGAATGGAGGTGTGTGAATTCAGATTGGAGGTTTGTGAAGTCAGAGAATAGAGGTGTGTCAACTCAGAAAGGAGGTGTTTGAAATCATAGAATGGAGGTGAGTGAAGTCTTTGAATGGAGGTGTGTGAAATCATAGAATGGAGGTGTGAGAAGTCACAGAATGTAGGGGTGTGAAGCCAGAATGGAGGTGTGTGAGGTCAGAATGGAGGTGTTTGAAGTCATAGAATGGAGGTGTGTGAAGTCACAATGCAGGTGTGTGAACTCATAGAATGGAGGAGTGTGAAGTCACAATGTAGGTGTGTGAAGTCATAGAATGGAGGTGTGTGAAGTCACAGAATGGAGGTGTGTGAAGTCAGAATGGAGGTTTGTGAAGTCATAGAATGGAGGTGTGTGAAGTCACAATGCAGGTGTGTGAACTCATAGAATGGAGGAGTGTGAAGTCACAATGTAGGTGTGTGAAGTCATAGAATGGAGGTGTGTGATGTCATAGAATGGAGGTGTGTGAAGTCACAGAATGGAGGTGTGTGAAGTCATAGAATGGAGGTGTGTGAAGTCACAGAATGGAGGTGTGTGAAGCCAGAATGGAGGTTTGTGAAGTCATAGAATGGAGGTGTGTGAAGTTAGAATAGAGGTGTGAAGTCATAGAATGGAGGTGGGTGAAGTCATAGAAATTATGTGCAGAAGTCATAGAATGGAGAAGTGTGAAGTCATAGAGTGGAGGTGAGTGAAGTCGGAGATTCGAGGTCTGTGAAGTCATAGAATGGAGGTGTGTGAAGTCAGAATGTAGGTGTACGAAGTCGTAGAATAGAGGTGTGTGAAGTCAGAATGGAGGTGTGTGAAGTCATAGAATGGAGATGTGTGCACTCATAGAATGCTGGTGTGTGACGTCACAATGGAAGTTTGTGAAGTCATAGAATGGAGGTGTGTGAAGTCACAGAATGGAGGTGTGTGAAGTCATACAATGGAGGTGTGTGAAGTAAGAATGGAGGTGTGTGAAGTCAAAGAATGGAGGTGTGTGAACTCAGAATGGCGGTGTGTGAAGTAATAGATGGAGGTGTGTGAAGTCATAGTATGGAGATATGTGAAATCATAGAATGGAGTTTTGTGAAGTCACAGAATGGAGTTGTGTGAGTCAGAATTGAGGTGTGTGAAGTCATAGAATGTAGATGTGTGAAGACATAGAATGGAGTATTGTGAAGTCACCGAAGGGAGGTTTGTGAAGTCATAGAATGGAGGTATGAGAAATCAAATTAGAGGGGTGTGAAGTCGGAGAATGGAGGTGTGTGAAGTCATAGAATGGAGGTGGGTGAAGTCATAGAATGGAGGTGTGTGAATTCAGGTTGGAGGTGTGTGAAGTCATAGAATGGAGGTGTGTCAACTCAGAAAGGAGGTGTGTGAAGTCATAGAATGGAGGTGAGTGAAGTCATAGAATGGAGGTGTGTGAACTCATAGAATGGAGGTGTATGACGACACAATGGTAGTTTGTGAAGTCATAGAATGGAGGTGTGTGAAGTCACAGAATTGAGGTGTGTGAAGTCAGAATGGAGGTGTGAAGTCATAGAATGGAGGTGGGTGAAGTCATAGAAATTAGGTGTGTGAAGTCATAGAATGGAGGTGTGTGAACTCATAGAATGGAGGTGTGTGACATCACAATGGAATTTTGTGAAGTCATAGATGGAGGTGTGTGAAGTCATAGTATGGAGATATGTGAAATCATAGAATGGAGTTTTGTGAATTCACAGAATGGAGTTGTCTGAGTCAGAATTGAGGTGTGTGAAGACATAGAATGTAGATGTGTGAAGTCATAGAATGGAGTATTGTGAAGTCACCGAAGGGATGTTTGTGAAGTCATAGAATGGAGGTATGAGAAATCAAATTAGAGGGGTGTGAAGTCGGAGAATGGAGGTTTGTGAAGTCATAGAATGGAGGTGGGTGAAGTCATAGAATGGAGGTGTGTGAATTCAGATTGGAGGTTTGTGAAGTCAGAGAATAGAGGTGTGTCAACTCAGAAAGGAGGTGTTTGAAATCATAGAATGGAGGTGAGTGAAGTCATAGAATGGAGGTGTGTGAAATCATAGAATGGAGGTGTGAGAAGTCACAGAATTTAGGTGTGTGAAGTCAGAATGGAGGTGTGTGAGGTCAGAATGGAGGTTTTTGAAGTCATAGAATGGAGGTGTGTGAAGTCACAATACAGATGTGTGAACTCATAGAATGGAGGAGTGTGAAGTCACAATGTAGGTGTGTGAAGTCATAGAATGGAGGTGTGTGAAGTCATAGAATGGAGGTGTGTGAAGTCACAGAATGGAGGTGTGTGAAGTCATAGAATGGAGGTGTGTGAAGTCACAGAATGGAGGTGTGTGAAGTCAGAATGGAGGTTTGTGAAGTCATAGAATGGAGGTGTGTGAAGTCACAATGCAGGTGTGTGAACTCATAGAATGGAGGAGTGTGAAGTCACAATGTAGGTGTGTGAAGTCATAGAATGGAGGTGTGTGAAGTCATAGAATGGAGGTGTGTGAAGTCAGAATGGAGGTGTGTTAAGTCACCGAATGGAGTTTTGTGAACTCAGTATGGAGGTGTGTGAAGTCACAGAATGGAGGTGGGTGAAGTCATAGATGGAGGTGTGTGACGTCATAGAATGGATGTTTCTGAAGTAAGAATGAAGGTGTGTGAAGTCATAGAATGAATGTTGGTGAAGTCATAGAAAGGAGGTGTGGGAAGTCATAGAATGGAGGAGTGTGAAGTCATAGAGTGGAGGTGAGTGAAGTCACAGATTCGAGGTCTGTGAAGTCATAGATTGGAGGTGTGTGATGTCAGAATGCAGGTGTGCGAAGTCATAGAACAGACATTTGTGAAGTCAGAATGGAGATGTGTGATCTCATAGAATGGAGGTGTGTGACGCCACAATGGAGGTGTGTGAAGTCACACAATGGAGGTGTGTGAATACATACAATGGAGGTGTGTGAAGTCAGAATGGAATTTTGTGAAGTCACAGAATTGAGCTGTGTGAATTCAGAATGGAGGTGTGTGAAGTCATAGAATGGAGGTGTGTGAAGTCAGAATGGAGGTGTGTGAAGCCAGAGAATGGAGGTGTGTGTAGTCACAATGGAGATGTGTGAAGTCATAGAATGGAGGTGTGTGAAGTCACAGAATGGAGGTGTGTGAAGTCATAGAATGGAGGTGTGTGAAGTCATAGAATGTGTGTTTGTGAAGTAAAAATGAAGGTGTGTGAAGTCATAGAATGGAGGTGTGGGAAGTCACAGAATGGAGGTGTGGGAAGTCACAGATTGCAGGAGTGTGAAGTCACAGAATGGAGGTGTGTGAACCCAGAATGTAGGTGTGTAAAATCACAGAATGGAGGTGTGTGAAGTCATAGAATGCAAGTGTGTGAAGTCATAGAATGGAGTTGTGTGAAGTCACAGAATGGACGGTATGAAGTCACAGAATGGAGGTGAGTGAAGTCACAGAATTGAGGTGTTTGAAGTCATATATTGGAGGTGTGTGAAATCAAAATGGATGTGTGAAGTCATAGAATGGAGGTGTGTGAAATCATAGAAGGAGGGTGTGTGAGGTCATAGAATGGAGGTGTGTGAAGTCTCAGAATGGATGTGTGTGAAGTCATAGAATGGAGGTGTGTGAAGTCATAGAATGGAAGTGTGTGAAGTCACAGATTGGAGCTGTGTGAAGTCACAGAATCGAGGTGTGAGAAGTCACAGAATGGAGTTGTGTGAGTCAGAATTGAGGTGTGTAAAGTCATAGAATGTAGATGTGTGAAGTCATAGAATGGAGTATTGTGAAGTCACCGAAGGGAGGTTTGTGAAGTCATAGAATGGAGGTATGAGAAATCAAATTAGAGGGGTGTGAAGTCGGAAAATGGAGGTGTGTGAATTCATAGCATTGAGGTGGGGGAAGTCATAGAATGGAGGTGTATGAATTCAGATTGGAGGTGTGTGAAGTCATAGAATGGAGGTGTGTCAACTCAGAAAGGAGGTGTGTGAAGTCATAGAATGGAGCTGAGTGAAGTCATAGAATGGAGGTGTGTGAACACATAGAATGGAGGTCTGTGAAGTCACAATGGAAGTTTGTGAAGTCATAGAATGGAGGTGTGTGAACTCATAGAATGGAGGTGTGTGAACTCAGAATGGCGGTGTGTGAAGTCATAGAATGGAGGTGTGTGAAGTCAGAATAGAGGTGTGAAGTCATAGAATGGAGGTGGGTGAAGTGATAGAAATTAGGTGAGGGAAGTCATAGAATGGAGAAGTGTAAAGTCATAGAGTGGAGGTGAGTGAAGTCAGAGATTCGAGGTCTGTGAAGTCATAGAATGGAGGTGTGTGAAGACAGAATGTAGGTGTACGAAGTCGTAGAATAGAGGTGTGTGAATTCAGAATGGAGGTGTGTGAAGTCATAGAATGGAGGTGTGTGCACTCATAGAATGCAGGTGTGTGACGTCAAAATGGAAGTTTGTGAAGTCATAGAATGGAGGTGTGTGAAGTCACAGAATGGAGGTGTGTGAAGTCATACAATGGAGGTGTGTGAAGTCAGAATGGAGGTGTGTGAAGTCAAAGAATGGAGGTGTGTGAACTGAGAATGGCGGTGTGTGAAGTAATAGGTGGCGGTGTGTGAAGTCATAGTATGGAGATATGTGAAATCATAGAATGGAGTTTTGTGAAGTCACAGAATGGAGTTGTGTGAGTCAGAATTGAGGTGTGTGAAGTCATAGAATGTAGATGTGTGAAGTCATAGAATGGAGTATTGTGAAGTCACCGAAGGGAGGTTTGTGAAGTCATAGAATGGAGGTATGAGAAATCAAATTAGAGGGGTGTGAAGTCGGAGAATGGAGGTGTGTGAAGTCATAGAATGGAGGTGGGTGAAGTCATAGAATGGAGGTTTGTGAATTCAGATTGGAGGTGTGTGAAGTCATAGAATGGAGGTGTGTCAACTCAGAAAGGAGGTGTGTGAAGTCATAGAATGGAGGTGAGGGAAGTCATAGAATGGAGGTGTGTGAACTCATAGAATGGAGGTGTGTGACGTCACAATGGTAGTTTGTGAAGTCATAGAATGGAGGTGTGTGAAGTCACAGAACTGAGGTGTGTGAAGTCAGAATGGAGGTGTGAAGTCATAGAATGGAGGTGGGTGAAGTCATAGATATTAGGTGTGTGAAGTCATAGAATGGAGGTGTGTGAAGTCATAGAATGGAGGTGTGTGACGTCACAATGGAAGTTTGTGAAGTCATAGAATGGAGGTGTGTGAAGTCACAGAATGGAGGTGTGTGAAGTCATACAATGGAGGTGTGTGAGGTCAGAATGGAGGTGTGTGAAGTCATAGATGGAAGTGTGTAAAGTCATAGTATGGAGATATGTGAAATCATATAATGGAGTTTTGTGAAGTCACAGAATAGAGTTGTGTGAGTCAGAATTGAGGTGTGTGAAGTCATAGAATGTAGATGTGTGAAGTCATAGAATGGAGGTGTGTGACGTCACAATGGAAGTTTGTGAAGTCATAGAATGGAGGTGTGTGAAGTCACAGAATGGAGGTGTGTGAAGTCAGAATGGAGGTGTGTGAAGTCACAGAATGGAGGTGTGTGAACTCAGAATGGAGGTGTGTGAAGTCATAGATGGAGGTGTGTAAAGTCATAGTATGGAGATATGTGAAATCATAGAATGGAGTTTTGTGAAGTCACAGAATGGAGTTGTGTGAGTCAGAATTGAGGTGTGTGAAGTCATAGAATGTAGATGTGTGAAGTCATAGAATGGAGTATTGTGAAGTCACCGAAGGGACGTTTGTGAAGTCATAGAATGGAGGTATGAGAAATCAAATTAGAGGGGTGTGAAGTCGGAGAATGGAGGTGTGTGAAGTCATAGAATGGAGGTGGGTGAAGTCATAGAATATAGGTGTATGAAGTCATAGAATGGAGGTGTGTGAAGTCACTGAATGGACGGGTTTAAAGTCATAAAATGGCGGTGTGTGAAGTCAGAGAATTGAGCTGTTTGAAGTCATATATTGGAGGTGTGTGAAGTCAAAATGGATGTGTGAAGTCATAGAATGTAGGTGTGTGAAGTCATAGAATGGAGGTGTGTGAAGTCACAGAATGGAGGTGTGTGAATTCAGAATGGAGGTGCGTGAAGTCACAGAGTGGAGGTTTGTGAAGTCATAGAATGGAAGTTTGTGAAGTCATAGAATGGAGGTGGGTGAAGTCAAAGAATGGAGGTTTGTGAAGTCACCGAATGGAGTTTTGTGAACTCATTATGGAGGTGTGTGAAGTCACAGAATGGAGGTTTGTGAAGTTATAGATGGAGGTGTGTGAGGTCATAGAATGGATGTTTCTGAAGTAAGAATGAAGGTGTGTGAAGTCATAGAATGGAGTTGTGTGAAGTCATTGAATGGAGGTGTGTGAAGTCACTGAATGGAAGTGTGTGAAGTCAGAATGGAGGTGTGAAGTCATAGAATGAACGTGGGTGAAGTCATAGAAAGGAGGTGTGGGAAGTCATAGAATGGAGTAGTGTGAAGTCATAGAGTGGAGGTGTGTGACGTCACAACGGAAGTGTGTGAAGTCACAGAATGGAGGTGTGTGAATTCATACAATGGAGGTGTGTGAAGTCAGAATGGAATTTTGTGAAGTCACAGAATTGAGCTGTGTGAATTCAGAATGGAGGTGTGTGAAGTCATAGAATGGAGGTGTGTAATGTCAGAATGGAGGTGTGTGAACTCATAAAATGGAGGTGTGTGTAGTCACAATGGAGGTGTGTGAAGTCATAGAATGGAGGTGTGTGAAGTCATAGAATGGAGGTGTGTGAAATCATAGAATGGAGGTGTCTGAAGTCACAGAATGGAAGTGTGTGAAATCATAGAATGGAAGTGTGTGAAGTCACAAAATGGAGGTGTGTGAAGTCAGAATGGAGGTGTGTGAAGTCATAGAATGGAGGTGTGTGAAGTCAGAATGGAGGTGTGAAGTCATAGAATGCAGCTGGGTGAAGTCATAGAAATTAGGTGTGGGAAGTCATAGAATGGAGGAGTGTGAAGTCATAGAGTGGAGGTGAGTGAAGTCACAGATTCGAGGTCTGTGAAGTCATAGAATGGAGGTGTTTGAAGTCAGAATGTAGGTGTTCGAAGTCATAGAATAGAGGTGTGTGAAGTAAGAGTGGAGGTGTGTGAAGTCATAGAATGGAGGTGTGTGAAGTCATAGAATGGAGGTGTGTGACGTCACAATGGAAGTTTGTGAAGTCATAGAATGGAGGTTTGTGAAGTCACACAATGGAGGTGTGTGAACTCATAATGGAGGTGTGTGAAGTCATAGATGGAGGTTTGTGAAGTCATAGTATGGAGATACGTGAAATCATATAATGGAGTTTTGTGAAGTCACAGAATGGAGTTGTGTGAGTCAGAATTGAGGTGTATGAAGTCATAGAATGTAGATGTGTGAGGTCATAGAATGGAGCATTGTGAAGTCAACGAAGGGAGGTTTGTGAAGTCATAGAATGGAGGTATGAGAAATCAAATTAGAGGGGTGTGAAGTCGGAGAATGGAGGTGTGTGAAGTCATAGAATGGATGTGGGTGAAGTCATAGAATGGAAGTGTGTGAAGTCACTGAATGGACGAGTTTAAAGTCATAGAATGGAGGTGTGTGAAGTCAGAGAATTGAGCTGTTTGAAGTCATATATTGGAGGTGTGTGAAGTCAAAATGGATGTGTGAAGTCATAGAATGTAGGTGTGTGAAGTCATAGAATGGAGGTGTGTGAAGTCACAGAATGCAGGTGTGTGAACTCAGAATGGAGGTGTGTGAAGTCACAGAATGGAGGTTTGTGAAGTCATAGAATGGAAGTGTGTGAAGTGATAGAATGGACGTGTGTGAAGTCAGAATGGAGGTGTGTTAAGTCACCGAATGGAGTTTTGTGAACTCAGTATGGAGGTGTGTGAAGTCACAGAATGGAGGTTGGTGAAGTCATAGATGGAGGTGTGTGAGGTTATACAATGGATGTTTCTGAAGTAAGAATGAAGGTGTGTGAAGTCATAGAATGAAGGTGGGTGAAGTCATAGAAAGGAGGTGTGGGAAGTCATAGAATGGAGGAGTGTGAAGTCATAGAGTGGAGGTGAGTGAAGTCACAGATTCGAGGTCTGTGAAGTCATAGATTGGAGGTGTGTGATGACAGAATGCAGGTGTGCGAAGTCATAGAATAGAAATTTGTGAAGTCAGAATGGAGGTGTGTGAACTCATAGAATGGAGGTGTGTGACGCCACAATGGAGGTGTGTGAAGTCACACAATGGAGGTGTGTGAATACATACAATGGAGGTGTGTGAAGTCAGAATGGAATTTTGTGAAGTCACAGAATTGAGCTGTGTGAATTCAGAATGGAGGTGTGTGAAGTCATAGAATGGAGGTGTGTGAAGTAAGAATGGAGGTGTGTGAACTCATAGAATGGAGGTGTGTGTAGTCACAATGGAGATGTTGTGAAGTCATAGAATGGAGGTGTGTGAAGTCACAGAATGGAGGTGTGTGAAGTCATAGAATGGAGGTGTGTGAAGTCACAGAATGGAGGTGTGTGAAGTCATAGAATGGAGGTGTGTGAAGTCATAGAATGGGTGTTTGTGAAGTAAGAATGAAGGTGTGTGAAGTCATTGAATGGAGGTGTGTGAAGTCACAGAATGGAGGTGTGGGAAGTCACAGATTGCAGGAGTGTGAAGTCACAGAATGGAGGTGTGTGAACCTAGAATGGAGGTGTGTAAAATCACAGAATGGAGGTGTGTGAAGTCATAGAATGGAAGTGTGTGAAGTCATAGAATGGAGGTGTGTGAAGTCACAGAATGGACGGTATGAAGTCATAGAATGGAGGTGTGTGAAATAATAGAATGAGGATTTGTGAGGTCATAGAATGGAGGTGTGTGAAGTCACAGAATGGAGTTGTGTGAAGTCATAGAATGGAGGTGTGTGAAGTCATAGAATGGAAGTATGTGAAGTCACAGATTGGAGCTGTGTGAAGTCACAGAATCGAGGTGTGAGAAGTCACAGAATGGAGGTGTGTGAAGTCAGTATCGAGGTGTGAAGTCATAGAATGGAGGTGGATGAAGTCATAGAACTTAGGTGTGGGAAGTCATAGAATGGAGAAGTGTGAAGTCATAGAGTGGAGGTGAGTGAAGTCACAGATTCGAGATCTGTGAAGTCATAGAATGGAGGTGTGTGAAGTCACAGAATGGAGTATTGTGAAGTCACCGAAAGTAGGTTTGTGAAGTCATAGAATGGAGGTATGAGAAATCAAATTAGAGGGGTGTGAAGTCAGAGAATGGAGGTGTGTGAAGTCATAGAATGGAGGTGGGTGAAGTCATGGAATCGAGGTGTGTGAATTCAGATTGGAGGTATGTGAAGTCATAGAATTGAGGTGTGTCAACTCAGAAAAGAGGTGTGTGAAGTCATAGAATGGAGGTGAGTGAAGTCATAGAATGGAGGTGTGTGAAATCATAGAATGGAGGTGTGTGAAGTCACAGAATTTAGGTGTGTGAAGTCAGAATGGAGGTGTGTGAGGTCAGAATGGAGGTTTGTGAAGTCATAGAATGGTGGTGGGTGAAGTCACAATGCAGGTGTGTGAACTCATAGAATGGAGGTGTGTGAAGTCACAGTGAAGGAGTGTGAAGTCATATAATGGAGGTGTGTGAAGTCATAGAATGGAGGTGTGTGAAGTCACAGAATGGAGGTGTGTGAAATCATAGAGTGGAGGTGTGTGAAGTCACAGAATGGAGGTGTGTGAAGTCAGAATGGAGGTGTGTGAAGTCAGAATGGAGGTGTGAAGTCATAGAATGGAGGTGTGTGAAGTCACAGAATGGACGGTATGAAGTCATAGAATGGAGGTGTGTGAAGTCACAGAATTGAGGTGTTTGAAGTCATATATTGGAGGTGTGTGAAATCAAAATGGATGTGTGAAGTCATAGAATGGAGGTGTGTGAAATCACAGAATGAGGGTGTGTGAGGTCATAGAATGGAAGTGTGTGAAGTCACAGAATGGATGTGTGTGAAGTCATAGAATGGAGGTGTGTGAAGTCATAGAATGGAAGTGTGTGAAGTCACAGTTTGGAGCTGTGTGAAGTCACAGAATCGAGGTCTGAGAAGTCACAGAATGGAGGTGTGTGAACTCAGAATGGAGGTGTGTGAAGTCACAGAATGGAGGTGTGTGTAGTCATAGAATGGAAGTGTGTGAAGTCATAGAATGGAGGTGTGTGAAGTCAGAATGGAGGTGTGTGAAGTCACCGAATGGAGTTGTGTGAACTCAGAATGGAGGTGTGTGAAATCACAGAATGGAGGTTTGTGAAGTCATAGAATGGAGGTGTGTGAAGTCATAGAATGGATATTTCTGAAGTAAGAATGAAGGTGTGTGAAGTCATAGAATAGAGGTATGTGAACTCATAGAATGGGGGTGTGTGAAGTCACAGAATGGAGGTGTGTGAAGTCAGAATGGAGGTGTGTAGTCATCGATTGGAGGTGGGTGAAGTCATAGAAAGTAGGTGTGGGAAGTCATAGAATGGAGGTGTGTGAAGTCAGAATGGAGGTGTGTGAAGTCACAGAATTGAGGTGTGTGAACACAGAATGGAGGTGTGTCAAGTCAGAATGGATGTGTGTGAAGTCATATAATGGAGGTGTGTGAAGTCAGAATGGAGGTGTGAAGTCATAGAATGGAGGTGGATGAAGTCATAGAAATTAGGTGTGGGAAGTCATAGAATGGAGAAGTGTGAAGTCATAGAGTGGAGGTGAGTGAGGTCACAGATTCGAGGTCTGTGAAGTCATAGAATGGAGGTGTGTGAAGTCAGAATATAGGTGTTCGAAGTCATAGAATAGAGGTGTGTGAAGTCAGAATGGAGGTGTGTGAAGTCATAGAATGGAGGTGTGTGAACTCATAGAATGGAGGTGTTTGACGTCACAATGGAAGTTTGTGAAGTCCTAGAATGGAGGTGTGTGAAGTCACAGAATGGAGGTGTGTGAAGTCATACAATGGAGGTGTGTGAAGTCAGAATGGAGGTGTGTGAAGTCACACAATGGAGGTGTGTGAACAAAGAATGGAGGTGTGTGCAAACATAGATGGAGGTGTGTGAAGTCATAGTATGGAGATATGTGAAATCATAGAATGGAGTTTTGTGAAGTCACAGAGTGGAGTTGTGTGAGTCAGAATTGAGGTGTGTGAAGTCGTAGAATATAGATGTGTGAAGTTATAGAATGGAGTATTGTGAAGTCAACGAAGGGAGGTTTGTAAAGTCATAGAATGGAGGTATGAGAAATCAAATTAGAGGGGTGTGAAGTCGAGAATGGAGGTGTGTGAAGTCATAGCATTGAGGTGGGTGAAGTCATAGAATGGAGGTGTATGAATTCAGATTGGAGGTGTGTGAAGGCATAGAATGGAGGTGTGTCAACTCAGAAAGGAGGTGTGTGAAGTCATAGAATGGACTTGAGTGAAGTCATAGAATGGAGGTTTGTGAACACATAGAATGGAGGTCTGTGACGTCACAATGGAAGTTTGTGAAGTCATAGAATGGAGGTGTGTGAAGTCACAGAATGGAGGTGTGTGAAGTCAGAATGGAGGTGTGAAGTCATAGAATGGAGGTGGGTGAAGTCATAGAAATTAGGTGTGTGAAGTCATAGAATGGAGGTGTGTGAACTCATAGAATGGAGGTGTGTGACATCACAATGGAAGTTTGTGAAGTCATAGAATGGAGGTGTGAGAAGTCACAGAATGGAGGTGTGTGAATTCATACAATGGATGTGTGTGAAGTCAGAATGGAGGTGTGTGAAGTCACAGAATGTAGGTGTGTGAACTCATATTGGAGGTGTGTGAAGTCATAGATGGAGGTGTGTGAAGTCATAGTATGCAGATATGTGAAATCATAGAATGGAGTTTTGTGAAGTCACAGAATGGAGTTGTGTGAGTCAGAATTGAGATGTGTGAAGTCATAGCATGTAGATGTGTGATGTCATAGAATGGAGTATTGTGAAGTCAACGAAGGGAGGTTTGTAAAGTCATAGAATGGAGGTATGAGAAATCAAATTAGAGGGGTGTGAAGTCGAAGAATGGAGGTGTGTGAAGTCATAGAATGAAGGTGTGCAAAGTCACTGAATGGACTAGTTTAAGTCATGGAATGGAGGTGTGTGAAGTCAGAGAATTCAGCTGTTTGAAGTCATATATTGGAGGTGTGTGAAGTCAAAATGGATGTGTGAAGTCATAGAATGTAGGTGTGTGAAGTCATAGAATGGAGGTGTGTGAAGTCACAGAATGGAGGTGTGTGAACTCAGAATGGAGGTGTGTGAAGTCACAGAATGGAGGTTTGTGAAGTCATAGAATGGAAGTGTGTGAAGTCATAGAATGGACGTGTCTGAAGTCAGAATGGAGGTGTGTTAAGTCACCGAATGGAGTTTTGTGAACTCAGTATGGAAGTGTGTGAAGTCACAGAATGGAGGTTGGTGAAGTCATAGATGGAGGTGTGTGAGGTCATAGAATGGATGTTTCTGAAGTAAGAATGAGGCTGTGTGAAGTCATAGAATGAAGGTGGGTAAAGTCATAGAAAGGAGGTGTGGGCAGTCATAGAATGGAGGAGTGTGAAGTCATAGAGTAGAGGTTGAGTGAAGTCACAGATTCGAGGTCTGTGAAGTCATAGATTGGAGGTGTGTGATGTCAGAATGGAGGTGTGCGAAGTCATAGAATAGAGGTTTGTGAAGTCAGAATGGAGGTGTGTGAACTCATAGAATGGAGGTGTGTGACGTCACAATAGAGGTGTGTGAAGTCACAGAATGGAGGTGTGTGAATACATACAATGGAGGTGTGTGAAGTCAGAATGGAATTTTGTAAAGTCACAGAATTGAGCTGTGTGAATTCAGAATGGAGGTGTGTGAAGTCATATAATGGAGGTGTGTGAAGTCAGAATGGAGGTGTGTGAAGTCATAGAATGGAGGTGTGTGTAGTCACAGAATTGAGGTGTGTGAACACAGAATGGAGGTGTGTGAAGTCACAGAATGGAGGTGTGTGAAGTCATAGAATGGAGGTTTGTGAAATCATAGAATAGAGTTTTGTGAAGGCACAGAATGGAGCGGTGTGAATTCAGAATGGAGGTGTGTGAAGTCATAGAATGGAGGTGTGTGAAGTCAAAATGGAGGTGTGTGAACTCATAGAATGAAGGTGTGTGACGTCACAATGGAATGTGTGAAGTCATAGAATGGAGGTGTGTGAAGTCACAGAATGGAGGTGTGTGAAGTCATAGAATGGAGATGTGTGAAGTCAGAATGGAGGTGTGTGAAGTCACAGAATGGAGATGTGTCAAGTCAGAATTTAGGTGTGTGAAGTCAAAGAATGGAGGTGTGTGAAGACATAGAATGGAGGTGTGTGAAGTCATAGAACGGAGGTGTGTGAAGTCAGAATGGAGGTGTGTGAGGTCACAGAATTGAGGTGTGTGAACACAGAATGGAGGTGTGTGAAGTCAAAAAATGGAGGTGTGTGAAGTCATGGAATGGAGGAGTGTGAAGTCATAGAATGTATGTTTGTGAAGTAAGAATGAAGGTGTGTGAAGGCATAGAATGGAGGTGTGTGAAGTCACAGAATGGAGGTGTGTGAAGGCATAGAATGGAGGTGTGTGAAGTCATAGAATGGAGGTGTGTGAAGTCATATAATGGAGGTGTGTCAAGTCACAGAATGGAGGTGTGTGAAGTCAGAATGGAGGTGTGTAGTCATAGAATGGAGTTGGGTGAGGTCATAGAAAGGAGGTGTGTGAAGTCATAGAATGGAGCTGTGTGTAGTCATAGAATGGAGGTGTGTGAAGTCAGAATGGAGGTGTGTAAACTCATAGAATGGTAGTGTGTGTAGTCACAATGGAGGTGTGTGAAGTCATAGAATGCTGGTGTGTGAAGTCACAGAATGTACGTGTGTGAAGTCATAGAATGGAGGTGTGGGAAGTGATAGAATGGAGGTGTGTGAAGTCACAGAATGGAGGTGTGGGAAGTCACAGATTGGAGGTGTGTGAAGTCCCAGAATTGAGGTGTGTGAACTCAGTATGGAGGTATGTAAAGTTACAAAATGGAGGTGTGTGAAGTCATAGAATGGAAGTATGTGAAGTCATAGAATGGAGGTGTGTGAAATCATAGAATAAGGTTGTGTGAGGTCATAGAATGGAGGTATGTGAAGTCACTGAATTGAGGTGTGTGAAGTCATAGAATGGAGGTGTGTGAAGTTATAGAATGGAAGTGTGTGAAGTCACAGATTGGAGCTGTGTGAAGTCACAGAATCGAGGTGTTAGAAGTCACAGAATGGAGGGGTGTGAACTGAGAATGGAGGTGTCTGAAGTCACAGAATGGAGGTGTGTGAAGTCATAGAATGGAAGTGTGTGAAGTCATAGAATGGAGGTGTGTGAAGTCAGAATGGAGGTGTGTGAAGTCACAGAATGGAGGTTTGTGAAGTCATAGAATGGAGGTGTGTGAAGTCATAGAATGGATGTTTCTGAAGTAAGAATGAAGGTGTGTGAAGTCATAGAATGGAGGTATATGAACTTACCGAATGGGGGTGTGTGAAGTCACAGAATGGAGGTGTGTGAAGTCAAAATGGAGGTGTGTAGTCATCGATTGGAGGTGGGTGAAGTCATAGAAAGGAGGTGTGGGAAGTCATAGAATGGAGGAGTGTGAAGTCATAGAGTGCATGTTAGTGAAATCACAGATTCGAGGTCCGTGAAGTCATAGAATGGAGGTGTGTGATGTCAGAATGGAGGTGTGCGAAGTCATAGAATAGAGGTGTGTGAAGTCAGAATGGAGGTGTGTGAAGTCATAGATTGGGTTGTGTGAAGTCATAGTATGGAGGTGTGTGAAATCATAGAATAGAGATTTGTGAATTCACAGAATGGAGCTGTGTGAATTCAGAATGGAGGTGTGTGAAGTCATAGAATGGAGGTTTGTGAAGTCACAATGGAGGTGTGTGAACTCATAGAATGGAGGTGTGTGACGTCACAATGGAAGTGTGTGAAGTGATAGAATGGAGCTGTGTAAAGTCACAGAATGGAGGTGTGTGAAGTCATAGAATGGAGGTGTGTGAAGTCACTGAATGGAGGTGTGTGACGTCATAGAATGGAGGTGTGTGAAGTTATAGAATGGATGTTTGTAAAGTAAAAATGAAGGTGTGTGAAGTCAAAGAATGGAGATGTGTGAAGTCAGAATGGAGGTGTGTGAAGTCACAGAATGGAGATGTGTGAACTCAGAATTTAGGTGTGTGAAGTCAAAGAATGGAGGTGTGTGAAGACATAGAATGGAGGTGTGTGAAGACATAGAATGGAGGTGTGTGAAGTCAGAATGGAGGTGTGTGAGGTCACAGAATTGAGGTGTGTGAACACAGAATGGAGGTGTGTGAAGTCAAAGAATGGAGGTGTTTGAAGTCATAGAATGGAGGAGTGTGAAGTCATAGAATGTATATTTGTGAAGTAAGAATGAAGGTATGTGACGTCACAATGGAGGTGTGTGAAGTCACAGAATGGAGGTGTGTGAATACATACAATGGAGGTGTGTGAAGTCAGAATGGAATTTTGTAAAGTCACAGAATTGAGCTGTGTGAATTCAGAATGGAGGTGTGTGAAGTCATAGAAAGGAGGTGTGTGAAGTCAGAATGGAGGTGTGTGAACTCATAGAATGGAGGTGTGTGTAGTCACAATGGAGGTGTGTGAAGTCATAAAATGGAGGTGTGTGAAGTCACAGAATGGAGGTGTGTGAAGTCATAGAATGGAGGTGTGTGAAGTCATAGAATGGGTGTTTGTGAAGTAAGAATGAAGGTGTGTGAAGTCATAGAATGGAGGTGTGTGAAGTCACAGAATGGAGGTGTGGGAAGGCACAGATTGCAGGAGTGTGAAGTCACAGAATGGAGGTGTGTGAACCCTGAATGGAGGTGTGTAAAGTCACAGAATGGAGGTGTTTGAAGTCATACATTGGAGGTGTGTGAAATCAAAATGTATGTGTGAAGTCATAGAATGGAGGTGTGTGAAATCATAGAATGAGGGTGTGTGAGGTCATAGAATGGAGGTGTGTGAAGTGACAGAATGGATGTGTGTGAAGTCATAGAATGGAGGTGTGTGAAGTCATAGAATGGAAGTGTGTGAAGTCACAGATTGGAGCTGTGTGAAGTCACAGAATCGAGGTGTGAGAAGTCACAGAATGGAGGTGTGTGAACTCAGAATGGAGGTGTGTGAAGTCACAGAATGGAGGTGTGTGAAGTCATAGAATGGAAGTGTGTGAAGTCATAGAATGGAGGTGTGTGAAGTCAGAATGGAGGTGTGTGAAGTCACCGAATGGAGTTGTGTGAACTCAGAAGGGAGGTGTGTGAAGTCACAGAATGGAGGTTTGTGAAGTCATAGAATCAAGGTGTGTGAAGTCATAGAATGGATGTTTCTGAAGTAAGAATGAAGGTGTGTGAAGTCACAGAATGGAGGTGTGTGAAGTCAGAATGGAGGTGTGTAGTCATCGATTGGAGGTGGGTGAAGTCATAGAAAGGAGGTGTGGGAAGTCATGGAATGGAGGTGTGTGAAGTCAGAATGGAGGTGTGTGAAGTCACAGAATTGTGGTGTGTGAACACAGAATGGAGGTGTGTGAAGTCAAAGAGTGGAGGTGTTTGAAGTCATAGAATGGAGGAGTGTGAAGTCATAGAGTGCATGTGAGTGAAATTACAGATTCGAGGTCTGTGAAGTCATAGAATGGAGGTGTGTGATGTCAGAATGGAGGTGTGCGAAGTCATAGAATAGAGGTGTGTGAAGTCAGAATGGAGGTGTGTGAAGTCATACATGGAGTTGTGTGAAGTCATAGTATGGAGGTTTGTGAAATCATAGAATAGAGTTTTGTGAAGGCACAGAATGGAGCTGTGTGAATTCAGAATGGAGGTGTGTGAAGTCATAGAATGGAGGTGTGTGAAGACAAAATGGAGGTGTGTGAACTCATAGAATGAAGGTGTGTGATGTCACAATGGAATGTGTGAAGTCATAGAATGGAGGTGTGTGAAGTCACAGAATGGAGGTGTGTGAAGTCATAGAATGGAGGTGTGTGAAGTTATAGAATGGATGTTTGTAAAGTAAAAATGAAGGTGTGTGAAGTCATAGAATGGAGATGTGTGAAGTCAGAATGGAGGTGTGTGAAGTCACAGAATGGAGATGTGTCAAGTCAGAATTTAGGTGTGTGAAGTCAAAGAATGGAGGTGTGTGAAGACATAGAATGGAGGTGTGTGAAGTCATAGAATGGAGGTGTGTTAGGTCACAGAATTGAGGTGTGTGAACACAGAATGGAGGTGTGTGAAGTCAAAGAATGGAGGTGTTTGAAGTCATAGAATGGAGGAGTGTGAAGTCATAGAAAGTATGTTTGTGAAGTAAGAATGAAGGTGTGTGAAGGCATAGAATGGAGGTGTGTGAAGTCACAGAATGGAGGTGTGTGAAGGCATAGAATGGAGGTGTGTGAAGTCATAGAATGGAGGTGTGTGAAGTCATATAATGGAGGTGTGTCAAGTCACAGAATGGAGGTGTGTGAAGTCAGAATGGAGGTGTGAAGTCATAGAATGGAGTTGGGTGAGGTCATACAAAGGAGGTGTGTGAAGTCATAGAATGGAGGTGTGTGTAGTCATAGAATGGAGGTGTGTGAAGTCAGAATGGAGGTGTGTAACCTCATAGAATGGTAGTGTGTGTAGTCACAATGGAGGTGTGTGAAGTCATAGAATGCTGGTGTGTGAAGTCACAGAATGGACGTGTGTGAAGTCATAGAATGGAGGTGTGGGAAGTCATAGAATGGAGGTGTGTGAAGTCACAGAATGGATGTGTGGGAAGTCACAAATTGGAGGTGTGTGAAGTCATAGAATGGAAGTATGTGAAGTCATAGAATGGAGGTGTGTGAAGTCACAGAATGGACGGTATGAAGTCATAGAATGGAGGTGTGTGAAGTCACAGAATTGAGGTGTTTGAAGTCATATACTGGAGGAGTGTGAAATCAAAATGGATGTGTGAAGTCATAGAATGGAGGTGTGTGAAATCATAGAATAAGGTTGTGTGAGGTCATAGAATGGAGGTGTGTGAAGTCACAGAATGGAGGTGTGGGAAGTCACAGATTGCAGGAGTGTGAAGTCACAGAATGGAGGTATGTGAACCCAGAATGAAGGTGTGTAAAGTCACAGAATGGAGGTGTGTGAAGTCATAGAATGGAAGTGTGTGAAGTCATAGAATGGAGGTGTGTGAAGTCACAGAATGGACGGTATGAAGTCATAGAATGGAGGTGTGTGAAGTCACAGAATTGAGGTGTTTGAAGTCATATATTGGAGGTGTGTGAAATCAAAATGGATGTGTGAAGTCATAGAATGGAGGTGTGTGAAATCATAGAATGAGGGTGTGTGAGGTCATAGAATGTAGGTGTGAAGTCACAGAATTGAGGTGTGTGAAGTCATAGAATGGAGGTGTGTGAAGTCATAGAATGGAAGTGTGTGAAGTCACAGATTGGAGCTGTGTGAAGTCACAGAATCGAGGTGTTAGAAGTCACAGAATGGAGGAGTGTGAACTCAGATTGGAGGTGTGTGAAGTCACAGAATGACGGTGTGTGAAGTCATAGAATGGAAGTGTGTGAAGTCTTAGAATGGAGGTGTGTGAAGTCAGAATGGAGGTGTGTGAAGTCACCGAATGCAGTTGTGTGAACTCAGAATGGAGGTGTGTGAAGTCACAGAATGGAGGTTTGTGAAGTCATAGAATGGAGGTGTGTGAAGTTATAGAATGGATGTTTCTGAAGAATGAAGGTGTGTGAAGTCATAGAATGGAGGTATGTGAACTCATAGAATGGGGGTGTGTGAAGTCACAGAATGGAGGTGTCTGAAGTCAAAATGGAGGTGTGTAGTCATCGATTGGAGGTGGGTGAAGTCATAGAAAGGAGGTGTGGGAAGTCATAGAATGGAGGAGTGTGAAGTCATAGAGTGCATGTGAGTGAAATCACAGATTCGAGGTCCGTGAAGTCATAGAATGGAGGTGTGTGATGTCAGAATGGAGGTGTGCGAACTCATAGAATAGAGGTGTGTGAAGTCAGAATGGAGGTGTGTGAAGTTATAGAATGGAGGTGTTTGAAGTCATAGAATGGAGGAGTGTGAAGTCATAGAATGGAGGAGTGTGAAGTCAGAATGGAGGTGTGTGAGGTCACAGAATTGAGGTGTGTGAACACAGAATGGAGGTGTGTGAAGTCAAAGAATGGAGGTGTTTGAAGTCATAGAATGGAGGAGTGTGAAGTCATAGAATGTATATTTGTGAAGTAAGAATGAAGGTATGTGACGTCACAATGGAGGTGTGTGAAGTCACAGAATGGAGGTGTGTGAATACATACAATGGAGGTGTGTGAAGTCAGAATGGAATTTTGTAAAGTCACAGAATTGAGCTGTGTGAATTCAGAATGGAGGTGTGTGAAGTCATAGAAAGGAGGTGTGTGAAGTCAGAATGGAGGTGTGTGAACTCATAGAATGGAGGTGTGTGTAGTCACAATGGAGGTGTGTGAAGTCATAAAATGGAGGTGTGTGAAGTCACAGAATGGAGGTGTGTGAAGTCATAGAATGGAGGTGTGTGAAGTCATAGAATGGGTGTTTGTGAAGTAAGAATGAAGGTGTGTGAAGTCATAGAATGGAGGTGTGTGAAGTCACAGAATGGAGGTGTGGGAAGGCACAGATTGCAGGAGTGTGAAGTCACAGAATGGAGGTGTGTGAACCCTGAATGGAGGTGTGTAAAGTCACAGAATGGAGGTGTTTGAAGTCATACATTGGAGGTGTGTGAAATCAAAATGTATGTGTGAAGTCATAGAATGGAGGTGTGTGAAATCATAGAATGAGGGTGTGTGAGGTCATAGAATGGAGGTGTGTGAAGTGACAGAATGGATGTGTGTGAAGTCATAGAATGGAGGTGTGTGAAGTCATAGAATGGAAGTGTGTGAAGTCACAGATTGGAGCTGTGTGAAGTCACAGAATCGAGGTGTGAGAAGTCACAGAATGGAGGTGTGTGAACTCAGAATGGAGGTGTGTGAAGTCACAGAATGGAGGTGTGTGAAGTCATAGAATGGAAGTGTGTGAAGTCATAGAATGGAGGTGTGTGAAGTCAGAATGGAGGTGTGTGAAGTCACCGAATGGAGTTGTGTGAACTCAGAAGGGAGGTGTGTGAAGTCACAGAATGGAGGTTTGTGAAGTCATAGAATCAAGGTGTGTGAAGTCATAGAATGGATGTTTCTGAAGTAAGAATGAAGGTGTGTGAAGTCACAGAATGGAGGTGTGTGAAGTCAGAATGGAGGTGTGTAGTCATCGATTGGAGGTGGGTGAAGTCATAGAAAGGAGGTGTGGGAAGTCATGGAATGGAGGTGTGTGAAGTCAGAATGGAGGTGTGTGAAGTCACAGAATTGAGGTGTGTGAACACAGAATGGAGGTGTGTGAAGTCAAAGAGTGGAGGTGTTTGAAGTCATAGAATGGAGGAGTGTGAAGTCATAGAGTGCATGTGAGTGAAATTACAGATTCGAGGTCTGTGAAGTCATAGAATGGAGGTGTGTGATGTCAGAATGGAGGTGTGCGAAGTCAAAGAATAGAGGTGTGTGAAGTCAGAATGGAGGTGTGTGAAGTCATACATGGAGTTGTGTGAAGTCATAGTATGGAGGTTTGTGAAATCATAGAATAGAGTTTTGTGAAGGCACAGAATGGAGCTGTGTGAATTCAGAATGGAGGTGTGTGAAGTCATAGAATGGAGGTGTGTGAAGACAAAATGGAGGTGTGTGAACTCATAGAATGAAGGTGTGTGATGTCACAATGGAATGTGTGAAGTCATAGAATGGAGGTGTGTGAAGTCACAGAATGGAGGTGTGTGAAGTCATAGAATGGAGGTGTGTGAAGTTATAGAATGGATGTTTGTAAAGTAAAAATGAAGGTGTGTGAAGTCATAGAATGGAGATGTGTGAAGTCAGAATGGAGGTGTGTGAAGTCACAGAATGGAGATGTGTCAAGTCAGAATTTAGGTGTGTGAAGTCAAAGAATGGAGGTGTGTGAAGACATAGAATGGAGGTGTGTGAAGTCATAGAATGGAGGTGTGTTAGGTCACAGAATTGAGGTGTGTGAACACAGAATGGAGGTGTGTGAAGTCAAAGAATGGAGGTGTTTGAAGTCATAGAATGGAGGAGTGTGAAGTCATAGAAAGTATGTTTGTGAAGTAAGAATGAAGGTGTGTGAAGGCATAGAATGGAGGTGTGTGAAGTCACAGAATGGAGGTGTGTGAAGGCATAGAATGGAGGTGTGTGAAGTCATAGAATGGAGGTGTGTGAAGTCATATAATGGAGGTGTGTCAAGTCACAGAATGGAGGTGTGTGAAGTCAGAATGGAGGTGTGAAGTCATAGAATGGAGTTGGGTGAGGTCATACAAAGGAGGTGTGTGAAGTCATAGAATGGAGGTGTGTGTAGTCATAGAATGGAGGTGTGTGAAGTCAGAATGGAGGTGTGTAACCTCATAGAATGGTAGTGTGTGTAGTCACAATGGAGGTGTGTGAAGTCATAGAATGCTGGTGTGTGAAGTCACAGAATGGACGTGTGTGAAGTCATAGAATGGAGGTGTGGGAAGTCATAGAATGGAGGTGTGTGAAGTCACAGAATGGATGTGTGGGAAGTCACAAATTGGAGGTGTGTGAAGTCATAGAATGGAAGTATGTGAAGTCATAGAATGGAGGTGTGTGAAGTCACAGAATGGACGGTATGAAGTCATAGAATGGAGGTGTGTGAAGTCACAGAATTGAGGTGTTTGAAGTCATATACTGGAGGAGTGTGAAATCAAAATGGATGTGTGAAGTCATAGAATGGAGGTGTGTGAAATCATAGAATAAGGTTGTGTGAGGTCATAGAATGGAGGTGTGTGAAGTCACAGAATGGAGGTGTGGGAAGTCACAGATTGCAGGAGTGTGAAGTCACAGAATGGAGGTATGTGAACCCAGAATGAAGGTGTGTAAAGTCACAGAATGGAGGTGTGTGAAGTCATAGAATGGAAGTGTGTGAAGTCATAGAATGGAGGTGTGTGAAGTCACAGAATGGACGGTATGAAGTCATAGAATGGAGGTGTGTGAAGTCACAGAATTGAGGTGTTTGAAGTCATATATTGGAGGTGTGTGAAATCAAAATGGATGTGTGAAGTCATAGAATGGAGGTGTGTGAAATCATAGAATGAGGGTGTGTGAGGTCATAGAATGTAGGTGTGAAGTCACAGAATTGAGGTGTGTGAAGTCATAGAATGGAGGTGTGTGAAGTCATAGAATGGAAGTGTGTGAAGTCACAGATTGGAGCTGTGTGAAGTCACAGAATCGAGGTGTTAGAAGTCACAGAATGGAGGAGTGTGAACTCAGATTGGAGGTGTGTGAAGTCACAGAATGACGGTGTGTGAAGTCATAGAATGGAAGTGTGTGAAGTCTTAGAATGAAGGTGTGTGAAGTCAGAATGGAGGTGTGTGAAGTCACCGAATGCAGTTGTGTGAACTCAGAATGGAGGTGTGTGAAGTCACAGAATGGAGGTTTGTGAAGTCATAGAATGGAGGTGTGTGAAGTTATAGAATGGATGTTTCTGAAGAATGAAGGTGTGTGAAGTCATAGAATGGAGGTATGTGAACTCATAGAATGGGGGTGTGTGAAGTCACAGAATGGAGGTGTCTGAAGTCAAAATGGAGGTGTGTAGTCATCGATTGGAGGTGGGTGAAGTCATAGAAAGGAGGTGTGGGAAGTCATAGAATGGAGGAGTGTGAAGTCATAGAGTGCATGTGAGTGAAATCACAGATTCGAGGTCCGTGAAGTCATAGAATGGAGGTGTGTGATGTCAGAATGGAGGTGTGCGAACTCATAAAATAGAGGTGTGTGAAGTCAGAATGGAGGTGTGTGAAGTTATAGAATGGATGTTTGTAAAGTAAAAATGAAGGTGTGTGAAGTCATAGAATGGAGATGTGTGAAGTCAGAATGGAGGTGTGTGAAGTCACAGAATGGAGATGTGTCAACTCAGAATTTAGGTGTGTGAAGTCAAAGAATGGAGGTGTGCGAAGACATAGAATGGAGGTGTGTGAAGTCATAGAATGGAGGAGTGTGAAGTCAGAATGGAGGTGTGTGAGGTCACAGAATTGAGGTGTGTGAACACAGAATGGTGGTGTGTGAAGTCAGAGAATGGAGGTGTTTGAAGTCATAGAATGGAGGAGTGTGAAGTCATAGAATGTATGTTTGTGAAGTAAGAATGAAGGTGTGTGAAGGCATAGAATGGAGGTGTGTGAAGTCACAGAATGGAGGTGTGTGAAGGCATAGAATGGAGGTGTGTGAAGTCATAGAATGGAGGTGTGTGAAGTCATATAATGGAGGTGTGTGAAGTCACAGAATGGAGGTGTGTGAAGTCAGAATGGAGGTGTGAAGTCATAGAATGGAGTTGGGTGAAGTTATAGAAAGGATGTGTGTGAAGGCATAGAATGGAGGTGTGTGAAGTCATAGAATGGTGGTGTGTGAAGTCATATAATGGACGTGTGTGAAGTCATAGAATGGAGGTGTGTGAAGTCACAGAATGGAGGTGTGTTAAGTCAAAATTGTGGAGTGTGAAGTCACAAATGGAGGTGTGAAGTCAGAATTTAGCTGTGTGAAGTCATAGAATGGAGGTGTGTGAAGTCAGAATGGAGGTGTGTGAAGTCATAGAATGGAGGTGTGTGAAGTCAGATTGGAGGTGTGTGAAATCACAGAATGGAGGTGTGTCAACTCAGAAATGAGGTGTGTGAAGTCATAGAATCTAGGTGTATGAAGTCATAGAATGGAAGTGTGTGAAATCATAGAATGGAGGTGTGTGAAGTCACAGAACTGAGGCGTGTGAAGTGAAAATGGAGGTGTGTGAAGTCAGAATGTTGGTGGGTGAAGTCATAGAATGGAGGTGTGTGAAGTCACAATGAAGGTGTGTGAACTCATTGAATTGAGGTGTGAAGTCACAATGTAGGTGTGTTAAGTTATAGAATGGAGGTGTGTGAAGTCATAGAATGGAGGTGTGTGAAGTCACAGAATGGAGGTTTGTGAAATCATAGAATGGAGGTGTGTGAAGTCACAGAATGGAGGTGTGTGAAGTCATAGAATGGAGGTGTGAGAAGTCACAGAGTGGAGGTGTGTGAAGTTATAGAATGGAGGTGTGTGAAGTCACAGAATGGAGGTGTGTAAAATCATAGAATGGACGTGTGTGAAGTCATAGAATGGAGGTGTGTGAAGTGATAGAAGGGAGGTGTGTGAAGTCACAGAATGGAGGGGTGTGAAGTCACAGATTGGAGGTGTGTGAACCCAGAATGGAGGTGTGTGAAGTCACAAAATGGAGGTGTGTGAAGTCACAGAATGGAGTTGTGTGAAGTCAGAATGGAGGTGTGTGAAGTCATAGAATGGAGGTGTGTGAAGTCAAAATGGAGGTGTGTGAACTCATAGAATGGAGGTGTGTGAACTCATAGAATGGAGGTGTGTGAACTCATAGAATGGAGGTGTGAGAAGTCATTGAATGGAGGTGTGTGAAGTCAAACAATAGAGGAGTGTGAAGTCACAGAATATGGGTGTGTGATGTCACAGAATGGAGCTGTGTGAAGTCACAGAATGGAGGTGTGAAGACAAAACGGGGGCGTGTGAAGTCACAGAATGGAGGTGTGTGAAGTCACAGAATGGAGGTGTGGAAGTCATAGAATGGAGGTGTGTGAAGTCACAGAATTGAGGTGTTTGAAGTCATATATTGGAGGTGTGTGAAGTCATAGAATGGAGGTGTTTGAAATCATAGATTGGAGGTGTGTGAAGTCACAGAATGGAGGTGTAAAGTCAGAATGGAGGTGTGTGAAGTCATAGAATTAAGGTGTGTGAAGTCAGAATGGAGGTATGTGAACTCATAGAATGGAGGTGTGTGAAATCACAATCGAGGTGTGTGAAGTCATAAAATGGAGGTGTGTGAAGTCACAGAATGGAGGTGTGTGAAGTCATAGAATGGGGCTAGGTGAAGTTAGAATGGAGGTGTGTGAAGTCACAGAATGGAGGTGTGTAAAGTCATAGAATGGAGGTGTGTGAAGTCATAGAATGGAGGTGTGTTAAGTCAAAATGGAGGTGTGTGAAGTCACAAAATTGAGGTGTTTGAAGTCACAGAATGGAGGTGTGCGAATTGACAGAATGGAGGTGGGCGAAGTCATAGAATGGATGTTTCTGAAGTAACAATGAAGGTGTGTGAAGTCATAGAATGGAGGTGTGTGAAGTCACAGAATGGAGGTGTGTGAAGTCATACAATGGAGATGTGTAAAGTCAGAATGGAGGTGTGTGAAGTCACAGAATGGAAGTGTGTGAACTCAGAATGGAGGTGTGTGAAGTCATAGAATAAAGCTGTGTGAAGTCATAGAATGGAGGTGTGTGAAGTCAGCATGGAGGTGTGTGAAGTCAGGAAATGAGGTGTGTGAAGTCAAAATGGAGGTGTGTGAAGTCAGAATGGAGGTGTGTTGAGTCACAGAATGGAGGTATGTGAACTCAGAATGGAGGTATGTGAAGTCACAGAATGGAGGTGTGTGAAATGATAGCATGGAGGTATGTGAAATCATAGAATGGAAGTGTGTGAAGTCATAGAATGGAGGTGTGTGAAGTCATAGAATGTAGATGTGTGAAGTCATAGAATGGAGGTGTGTGAAGTCACCGAAGGGAGGAGTGTGAAGTCACATAAGGGAGGTGAGTGAAGTCAAAATGGAGGTGTGTGACGTCATAAAATGGAGGTGTGTGAAATCATAGAATGGAGGTTTGTGAAATCACAGAATGGAGGTGTGTGAATCAGAGAATGGAGGTTTGTGAAGTCATAGAATGTTGGTATGTAAAATCAAATTGCAGGTGTGTGAAGTCATAGAATGGAGGTGGGTGAAGTCATAGAATGGAGGTGTGTGAAGTCACAGATTGGAGGTGTGTGAACTTAGAATGGAGGTGTTTGACGTCACAGAATGGAGGTGTGTGAAGTAATGGAATGGAAGTGTGTGAAGTCATAGAATGGAGATGTGTGAAGGCACAGAATGGAGGTGTGTGAAGTCACCGAATGGAGTTGTGTGAACTCAGAATGGAGGTGTGTGAAGTCACAGAATGGAGGTTTGTGAAGTCATAGAATGGATGTTTCTGAAGTTAGAATGAAGGTGTGTGAGGTCACAGAATGGAGGTGTGTGAACTCATAGAATGGAGATGTGTGAAGTCACAGAATGCAGGTGTGTGAAGTCAGAATGGAGGTGTGTAGTCATAGATTGGAGGTGGGTGAAGTCATAAAAAGGAGGTGTGGGAAATCATAGAATGGAGGAGTGTGAAGCCATAGAGTACAGGTGAGTGAAGTCACAGATTCGAGGTCTGTGAAGTCATAGAATGGAGGTGTGTGATGTAAAAATGGAGTGTGCGAAGTCATAGAATAGAGGTGTGTGAAGTCAGAATTGAGGTGTGTGAAGTCATAGATGGAGTTCAGTGAAGTCATAGTATGGAGGTGTGTGAAATCATAGAATGGAGTTTTGTGAAGTCACAGAATGGAGCTGTGTGAATTCAGAATGGAGGTGTGTGAAGTCAGAGAATGGAGGTGTGTGAAGTCAGAATGGAGATGTGTGAACTCAGAATTTAGGTGTGTGAAGTCAAAGAATGGAGGTGTGCGAAGTCATAGAAGGGAGGTGTGTGAAGTCATAGAATGGAGGTGTGTGAAGTCAAAATGGAGGTGTGTGAAGTCACAGAATTGAGGTGTGTGAACACAGAATGGAGGTGTGTGAAGTCAAAGAATGGAGGTGTGTGAAGTTATAGTATGGAGGTGTGAGAAGTCATAGAATGTATGTTTGTGAAGTAAGAATGAAGGTGTGTGAAGTCACAGAATTGAGGTGTGTGATGTCACAGAATGGAGGTGTGTGAAGTCATAGAATGGAGGTGTGTGAAGTCAGAATGGAGGTGTGTGAAGTCACCGAATGGAGGTGTGTGAACTCAGAATGGAGGTGTGTGAAGTCACAGAATGAAGGTTTGCGAAGTCACAGAATGGAGTTGCGGGAAGTCATAAAATGGATGTTTCTGAATTAAGAATGAAGGTGGGTGAAGTCATAGAATGGAGTTGTGTGAAGACAAAATTGTGGTGTGTGAACTCATAGAATGGATGTGTGTGAACTCATCGAATGGAGGTGTGTGAAGTCGTGGAATGGAGGTGTGTGAAGTCAAAGAATGGAGGTGTGTGAAGTCAAACAATAGTGGTGTGTGAAGTCAGAGAATGGAGGTGCGTGAAGTCACAGAATGGAAGTGTGTGAAGTCAAAATAGAGGTGTGTGAAGTCAAAGAATGGAGGTGTGTGAAGTCACAGAATGGAGGTGTGTGAAGTCAAAATGGTGGTTGTGAAGTAACAAATGGAGGTGTGTGAAGTCACACAATGTAGGTGTGTGAAGTCAAAATGGAGGTGTGTGAAGTCAAAGAATGGAGGTGTGTGAACTCATAGAATGGAGGTGTGTGAAATCATGGAATGGAGGTTTGTGAAGTCAAACATTGGAAGTGTGGGAAGTTACAAAAAGGAGATGTGTGAAGTCATAGAATGGAGGTGTGTGAAGTCATAGAATGGAGGAGTGTGAAGTCAGAATGGAGATTTGTGAAGTCACAGAATGGAGGTGTGTGAAGGCATAGAATGTTGGTGTATGAAGTCATAGAAGGGAGGTGTATGAAGTCATAGAAGGGAGGTGTGTGAAGTCAGAGTGCAGGTGTGTGAAGTCATAGAATGGAGGTTTGTGAAGTCATAGACTGGAGGTGTGTGAAGTCATAGAATGGAAGTGTGTGAAGTCATAGAATGGAGGTGTGTGATGTCATAGAATGGAGGTGTGTGAAGTCATAGAATGGAGGTGTGTGAAGTCACGTAAGGGAGGTGTGTGAAGGCACAGAATGGACGTGTGTGAAGTCAAAATGGAGGTTTGTGAAGTCATAGAATGGAGGTGTGTGAAGTCATAGAATGGAGGTGTGTGAAATCACAGAATGGAGGGGTAATGATTCGCAGAATGGAGGTGTGTAAAGACACAGAGTGGAGATGTGTGCATTCAGAGTGGAGGTGTGTGAAGTCATAGAAAGGAGGTTTGTGAAGTCACAGAATGTAGGTGTGTGAAGTCAGAATGGAGGTGTGTGAACTCATAGAATGGGGTGTGTGAAGTCATAGAATGGAGGCGTGTGAAGTCAAATTGGAGTTGTGTGAAGTCATATAATGGAGGTGTGTCAACTCAGAAAGGAGGTGTGTGAAGTCATAGAATGGAGGTGTGTGAAGTCATAGAATGGAGTTGTGTGAAATCATAGAATGGAGGTGTGTGAATTCACAGAGTTTAGGTTTGTGAAGTCAGAATGGAGGTGTGTGAGGTCAGAATGGAGGTGAGTGAAGTCATAGAATGGAGGTGTGTGAACTCATAGAATGGAGGTGTGTGAAGTCACAATGTATGTGTGTGAAGTCATAGAATGGAGGTGTGTGAAGACACAATGTATGTGTGTGAATTCATAGAATGGAGGTGTGTGAAGTCATAGAATGGAGGTGTGTGAAGTCACAGAATGGAGGTGTGTGAAGTCATAGAACGGAGGTGTGTGAAGTCAGAATGGAGCTGGGTGAAGACATAGAATGTAGGTGTGTGAAGTCATAGAATGGAGGTGTGTGAAGTCATAGAATGGAGGTGTGTGAAGTCACAGAATGGAGGTGTGGGAAGTCATAGAATGGAGGGGTGTGAAGTCACAGAATGGAGGTGTGTGAACTCATACAATGGAGGTGTGTGAAGTCACAGAATTCAGGTTTGTGAAGTCAGAATGGAGGTGTGTAGTCATAGATTGGAGGTGGGTGAAGTCGTAAAAAGGAGGTGTGGGAAATCATAGAATGGAGGAGTGTGAAGTCATAGTATAGAGGTGTGTGAAGTCAGATTGGAGGTGTGTGAAGTGACCGAATGGACTTGTGTGAACTCAGAATGGAGTTGCGTGAAGCCACAGAATTGAGGATTGCGAAGTCATAGAATGGAGTTGTGTGAAGTCTTAGAATGGATGTTTCTGAATTAAGAATTAAGGTGTGTGAAGTCATAGAATGGAGGTGTGTGAAGACAAAATTGTGGTGTGGGAACTCATAGAATGGATGTGTGTGAACTCATAGAATGGAGATGTGTGAAGTCGTGGAATGGAGGTGTGTGATAATCAAAGAATGGAGGTGTGTGATGTCAAACAATGGTGGTGTGTGAAGTCACAGAATGGAGGTGTGTGATATCACAGAATGGAAGTGTGTGAAGTCAAAATGGAGGTGTGTGAAGTCACAGAATGGAGGTGTGTGAAGTCACAGAATGGAGGTGTGTGAAGTCAAAATGGTGGTGTGTGAAGTCACAAATGGAGGTGTGTGAAGTCAGAGAATGTAGGTGTGTGAAGTCAAAATGGAGGTGTGTGAAGTCAAAGAATGGAGGTGTGTTAACTCATGGAATGGAGGTGTGTGAAGTCATGGAATGGAGGTTTGTGAAGTCAATCATTGGAAGTGTGTGAAATTACAGAAAGGAGATGTGTGAAGTCATAGAATGGAGGAGTGTAAAGTCAGAATGGAGATTTGTGAAGTCATAGAATGCAGGTGTGTGAAGTCATAGAATGTTGGTGTATGAAGTCATAGAATGGAGGTGTATGAAGTCATAGAATGGAGGTGTGTGAAGTCCGAATACAGGTGTGTGAAGTCATAGAATGGAGGTGTGTGAAGTCATAGAATGGAAGTGTGTGAAGTCATAGTATGGAGGTTTGTGATGTCATAGAATGTAGGTGTGTGAAGTCATACAATGGAGGTATGTGAAGTCACGGAAGTGAGGTGTGTGAAGTCACAGAATGGAGGTGTGTGAAGTCATAGAATGGAGGTGTGTGAAGTCAAAGAATGGAGGTGTGTGAAGTCATAGAATGGAGGTGTGTGAAATCACAGAATGGAGGTGTGTGAATTCGCAGAATGGAGGTGTGTAAAGTCACAGAGTGGAGATGTGTGAAGTCACAGAGTGGAGGTGTGTGAAGTCATAGAAGGGAGGTTTGTGAAGTCATAGAATGGAGGTGTGTGAAGTCAGAATAGAGGTGTGTAAAGTCATATATTTGAGGTGTGTGAAGTCAGAATGGAGCTGTGTGAAGTCATAGAATGGAGGTGTGTGAAGTAAAAATGGAAGTGTGTAAACTCATAGAATGGAGGTGTGTGAAGTCACAGAATGGAGGTGTGTGAATTCAGATTGGAGTTGTGTGAAGTCATAGAATGGAGGTGTGTCAACTCATATAGTATGTCTGTGACATCATAGAATGGAGTTGTGTGAAGTCATAGAATGGAGGTGTGTGAAATCATAGAATGGAGGTGTGTGAAGTCACAGAATTTAGGTGTGTGAAGTCAGTATGGAGGTGTGTGAGGTCAGAATGGAGATGTGTGAAGTCATAGAATGGAGGTGTGTGAAGTCACAATGCAGGTGTGTGAACTCATAGAATGGAGGTGTGTGAAGTCGCAATGTAGGTGTGTGAAGTCATAGAATGGAGGTGTGTGAAGTCATAGAATGGAGGTGTGTGAAGTCACAGAATGGAGGTGTGTGAAGTCAAAATGGTGGTGTGTGAAGTCACAAATGGAGGTGTGTGAAGTCACAGAATGTAGGTGTGTGAAGTCAAAATGGAGGTGTGTGAAGTCAAAGAATGTAGGTGTGTGAAGTCATAGAATGGAGGTGTGTGAAGTCATAGAATGGAGGAGTGTGAAGTCAGAATGGAGATTTGTGAAGTCACAGAATGGAGCTGTGTGAAGGCATAGAATGTTGGTGTATGAAGTCATAGAAGGGAAGTGTATGAAGTCATAGAATGGAGGTATGTGAAGTCAAAGTGCAGGTGTGTGAAGTCATAGAATGGAGGTTTGTGAAGTCATAGACTGGAGCTGTGTGAAGTCATAGAATGGAAGTGTGTGAAGTCATATAATGGAGGTCTGTGATGATATAGAATGGAGGTGTGTGAAGTCACAGAATGGACGTGTGTGAAGTCACAATGGAGGTTTGTGAAGTCATAGAATGGGGGTGTGTGAAGTCATAGAATGGAGGTGTGTGAAATCTCAGAATGGAGGGGTATGAATTCGCAGAATGGATGTGTGTAAAGACACAGAGTGGAGATGTGTGCATTCACAGAGTGGAGTTGGGTGAAGTCATAGAAAGGAGGTTTGTGAAGTCACAGAATGGAGGTGTGTGAAGTCAGAATACAGGTGTGCAAAGTCATAGAATGGAGGTGTGTGAAGTCAGAATAGAGCTGTGTGAAGTCATAGAATGGAGGTGTGTGAAGTCAGAATGGAGGTGTGTGAACTCATAGAATGGAGGTGTGTGAAGTCACAAAATGGAGGTGTGTGAAGTCATAGAATGGAGGTGTGTGAAATCATAGAATGGAGGTGTGTGAAGTCATAGAATGGAGGTGTGTGAAGTCATAGAATGAAGGTTTGTGAAGTCATAGAATGGAGGTGTGTGAAGTCATAGAATGGAGATGTGTGAAATCATAGAATGGAGTTTTGTGAAGTCACAGAATGGAGCTGTGTGAGTCAGAATTGAGGTGTGTGAAGTCATAGTATGCAGATGTGTGAAGTCATAGAATGGAGGATTGTGAAGTCACCGAAGGGAGGTTTGTGAAGTCATAGAATGGAGGTATGTGAAGTCAAATTGGAGGGGTGTGAAGTCAGAGAATGGAGTTGTGTGAAGTCATAGAATGGAGGTGGGTAAAGTCATAGAATGGAGGTGTATGAAGTCATAGAATGGAGGTCTGTGAAGTCACAGAATTGACGGGTATGAAGTCATAGAATGAAGGTGTGTGAAGTCAGAGAATTGAGTTGCTTGAGGTCATATATTGGAGGTGTGTGAAGTCAAATAATTGAGGTGTGTGAACTCAGAAAGGAGGTGTGTGAAGTCACAGAATGGAAGTGTGTGAAGTAATAGAAAGGAAGTTTGTGAAGTCATAGTATGGAGGTGTGTGAAGTCAAAGAATGGCGGTGTGTGAACTCATGGAATGGAGGTGTGTGAAGTCATGGTATGGAGGTTTGTGACGTCAAACATTGGAAGTGTGTGAAGGTACAGAAAGGAGATGTGTGAAGTCATAGAATAGAGGTGTGTGATGTCACAGAATGGAGGAGTGTGAAGTCAGAATGGAGATTTGTGAAGTCATAGAATGGAAGTGTGTGAAGTCGTAGAATGTTGGTGTATGAAGTCATAGAATGGAGGTGTATGAAGTAATAGAATGGAGGTGTGTGAAGTCAGAATGCAGGTGTGTGAAGTCATAGAATGGAGGTGTGTGAAGTCATAGAATGGAGGTTTGTGAAGTCAAAGAATGGAAGTGTGTGAAGTCATAGAATGGAGGTGTGTGATGTCATAGAATGTAGGTGTGTGAAGTCATGGAATGGAGGTGTGTGAATTCAGATTGGAGGTGTGTGAAGTCATAGAATGGAGGTGTGTCAACTCAGAAAGGAGGTGTGTGAAGTCATAGAATGGAGGTGAGTGAAGTCATAGAATGGAGGTGTGTGAAGTCACAATGTAGGTGTGTGAAGTCATAGAATGGAGGTGTGTGAATTCATAGACTAGAGGTGTGTGAAGTCACAGAATGGAGGTGTGTGAAGTCATTGAATGGAGGTGTGTGAAGTCACAGAATGGAAGTGTGTGAAATCATAGAATGGAGGTGTGTGAAGTCACAGAATGGAGGTGTGTGAAGTCAGAATGGAGGTGTGTGAAGTCATAGAATGGAGGTGTGTGATGTCATAGAATGGAGGTGTGTGAAGTCACAGAATGGAAGTGTGTGAAATCATAGAATGGAGGTGTGTGAAGTCACAGAATGGAGGTGTGTGAAGTCAGAATGGAGGTGTGTGAACTCATAAAATGGAGTTGTGTGAAGTCACAATGTACTTGTTTGAAGTCATAGAATGGAGGTGTGTGAAGTCATAGACTGGAGGTGTGTGAAGTCACAGAGTGGAGTTGAGTGAAGTCACAGATTCGAGGTCTGTGAAGTCATAGAATGGATATGTGTGAAGTCAGAATGTAGGTGTTCGAAGTCATAGAATAGAGGTGGGTGAAGTCAGAATGGAGGTGTGTGAACTCATAGAATGGAGGTGTGTGAACTCATAGAATGGAGGTGTTTGACGTCACAATGGAAGTTTGTGAAGTCATAGAATGGAGGTGTGTGAAGTCAGAGAATAGAGGTGTGTAAAGTCATACAATGGAGGTGTGTGAAATCAGAATGGAGGTGTGTGAAGTCACAGAATGGAGGTGTGTGAACTCAGAATGGAGGTGTGTGAAGTCATAGATGGAGGTTTGTGAAGTCATAGTATGGAGATATGTGAAATCATAGAATGGAGTTTTGTGAAGTCACAGAATGGAGTTTTGTGAGTCAGAATTATTGAGGTGTGTGAAGTCATAGAATGTAGATGTGTGAAGTCATAGAATGGAGTATTGTGAAGTCACCGAAGGGCTGTTTGTGAAGTCATAGAATGGAGGTATGAGAAATCAAATTAGAGGGGTGTGAAGTCGGAGAATGGATGTGTGTGAAGTCATAGAATGGAGGTGGGTGAAGTCATAGAATGGAGGTGTGTGAATTCAGATTGGAGGTTTGTGAAGTCATAGAATGGAGGTGTGTCAACTGAGAAAGGAGGTGTGTGAAGTCATAGAATGGAGGTGAGTGAAGTCATAGAATGGAGGTGTGTGAAATCATAGAATGGAGGTGTGTGAAGTCACAGAATTTAGGTGTGTGAAGTCAGAATGGAGATGTGTGAGGTCAAAGTGGAGGTGTTTGAAGTCATAAATTGGAGGTGTGTGAAGTCACAATGCAGGTGTGTGAACATATAGAATGGAGGTGTGTGAAGTCTCAGTGTAGGTGTGTGAAGTCATAGAATGGAGGTGTGTGAAGTCATAGAATGGAGGTGTGTGAAGTCACAGAAGGGAGTTGTGTGAAGTCATAGAATGGAGGTGTGTGAAGTCACAGAATGGAGGAGTGTGAAATCATAGAATGGAGGTGTGTGAAGTCACAGAATGGAGGTGTGTGAAGTTAGAATGGAGGTGTGTGAAGTCATAGAATGGAGGTGAGTGAAGTCAGAATAGAGGTGTGAAGTCATAGAATGGAGGTGGGTGAAGTCATAGAAATTAGGTGTGGGAAGTCATAGAATGGAGAAGTGGGAAGTCATAGAGTGGAGGTGAGTGAAGTCACAGATTCGAGGTCTGTGAAGTCACAGAATGGAGGAGTGTGAAGTCATAGAATGGAGGTGGGTGAAGTCATAGAAATTAATTGTGGGAAGTCATAGAATGGAGGTGTGTGAAGTCATAGAATGGAAGTGTGTGAAGTCACAGATTGGAGGTGTGTGAAGTCACAGAATCAGGTGTGAGAAGTCACAGAATGGAGGTGTGTGAACTCAGAATGGAGGTGTGTGACGTCACAGAATGGAGGTGTGTGAAGTCATAGAATGGAGGTGTGTGAGCTCACAGAATGGAGGTGTGTGAAATCATAGAATGGAGGTGTGTGAAGTTACAGAATGGAGGTGTGTGAAGTCAGAATGGAGGTGTGTGAAGTCATAGAGTGGAGGTGTGTGAAGTCAGAATGGAGGTGTGAAGTCATAGAATGGAGGTGGGTGAAGTCATAGAACTTAGGTGTGGGAAGTCATAGAATCGAGAAGTGTGAAGTCATAGAGTGGAGGTGAGTGAAGTCACAGATTCGAGGTCTGTGAAGTCATAGACTGGAGGTGTGTGAAGTCATAGAATGGAGGTATGAGAAACCATATTAGAGGGGTGTGAAGTCGTAGAATGGAGGTGTGTGAAGTCATAGAATGGAGGTGGGTGAAGTCATAGAAAGGAGGTGTGTGAATTCAGATTTGAGGTGTGTGAAGTCATAGAATGGAGGTGTGTCAACTCAGAAAGGAGGTGTGTGAAGTCATAGAATGGAAGTGAGTGAAGTCATACAATGGAGGTCTGTGAAATCATAGAATGGAGGTGTGTGAAGTCACAGAATTTAGGTGTGTGAAGTCAGAATGGAGGTGTGTGAGGTCAGAATGGAGGTGTGTGAAGTCATAGAATGGAGGTGGGTGAAGTCACAATGCAGGTGTTTGAACTCATAGAATGGAGGTGTGTGAAGTCACAGTGTAGGTGTGTGAAGTCATAGAATGGAGGTGTGTGAAGTCATAGAATGGAGGTGTGTGAAGTCACAGAATGGAGGTGTGTGAAGTCAGAATGGAGGTGTGTGAAGTCATAGAATGGAGGTGTGTGAAGTCAGAATGGAGGTGTGAAGTCATAGAATGGAGGTGGGTGAAGTCATAGAAATTAATTGTGGGAAGTCATAGAATGGAGGAGTGTGAAGTCATAGAGTGGAGGTGAGTGAAGTCACAGATTCGAGGTCTGTGAAGTCATAGAATGGAGGTGTGTGAAGTCAGAATGTAGGTGTTCGAAGTCATAGAATACAGGTGTGTGAAGTCAGAATGGAGGTGTGTGAAGTCATAGAATGGAGGTGTGTGAACTCATAGAATGGAGGTGTGTGACGTCACAATGGAAGTTTGTGAAGTCATAGAATGGAGGTGTGTGAAGTGACAGAATGGAGGTTTGTGAAGTCATACAATGGAGGTGTGTGAAGTCAGAAGGGAGGTGTGTGAAGTCACAGAATGGAGGTGTGTGAACTCAGAATGGAGGTGTGTGCAATCATAGATGGAGGTGTGTGAAGTCATAGTATGGAGATATGTGAAATCATAGAATGGAGTTTTGTGAAGTCACAGAATGGAGTTGTGTGAGTCAGAATTGAGGTGTGTGAAGTCATAGAATGTAGATGTGTGAAGTCATAGAATGGAGTATTGTGAAGTCACCAAAGGGAGGTTTGTGAAGTCATAGAATGGAGGTATGAGAAATCAAGTTAGAGGGGTGTGAAATCGGAGAATGGAGGTGTGTGAAGTGATAGAATTGAGGTGGGTGAAGTCTTAGAATGGAGGTGTGTGAATTCAGATTGGAGGTGTGTGAAGTCATAGAATGGAGGTGTGTCAACTCAGATAGGAGATGTGTGAAGTCATAGAATGGAGGTGAGTGGAGTCATAGAATGGAGGTGTGTGAACACATAGAATTGAGGTCTGTGACGTCACAATGGAAGTTTGTGAAGTCATAGAATTGAGGTGTGTGGAGTCACAGAATGGAGGTGTGTGAAGTCAGAATGGAGGTGTGAAGTCATAGAATGGAGGTGGGTGAAGTCATAGAAATTAGGTGTGTGAAGTCATAGAATGGAGGTGTGTGAACTCATAGAATGGAGGTGTGTGACATCACAATGGAAGTTTGTGAAGTCATAGAATGGAGGTGTGTGAAGTCACAGAATGGAGGTGTGTGAACTCATAATGGAGGTGTGTGAAGTCATAGATGGAGGTGTGTGAAGTCATAATATGGAGATATGAGAAATCATAGAATTGAGTTTTGTGAAGTCACAGAATGGAGTTGTGTGAGTCAGAATTGAGGTGTGTGAAGTCATAGAATGTAGATGTGTGAAGTCATAGAATGGAGCATTGTGAAGTCAACGAAGGGAGGGTTGTGAAGTCATAGAATGGAGGTATGAGAAATCAAATTAGAGGGGTGTGAAGTCGGAGAATGGAGGTGTGTGAAGTCATAGAATGGAGGTGAGTGAAGTCAGAATAGAGGTGTGAAGTCATAGAATGGAGGTGGGTGAAGTCATAGAAATTAGGTGTGGGAAGTCATAGAATGGAGAAGTGGGAAGTCATAGAGTGGAGGTGAGTGAAGTCACAGATTCGAGGTCTGTGAAGTCACAGAATGGAGGAGTGTGAAGTCATAGAATGGAGGTGGGTGAAGTCATAGAAATTAATTGTGGGAAGTCATAGAATGGAGGTGTGTGAAGTCATAGAATGGAAGTGTGTGAAGTCACAGATTGGAGGTGTGTGAAGTCACAGAATCAGGTGTGAGAAGTCACAGAATGGAGGTGTGTGAACTCAGAATGGAGGTGTGTGACGTCACAGAATGGAGGTGTGTGAAGTCATAGAATGGAGGTGTGTGAGGTCACAGAATGGAGGTGTGTGAAATCATAGAATGGAGGTGTGTGAAGTTACAGAATGGAGGTGTGTGAAGTCAGAATGGAGGTGTGTGAAGTCATAGAGTGGAGGTGTGTGAAGTCAGAATGGAGGTGTGAAGTCATAGAATGGAGGTGGGTGAAGTCATAGAACTTAGGTGTGGGAAGTCATAGAATCGAGAAGTGTGAAGTCATAGAGTGGAGGTGAGTGAAGTCACAGATTCGAGGTCTGTGAAGTCATAGACTGGAGGTGTGTGAAGTCATAGAATGGAGGTATGAGAAACCATATTAGAGGGGTGTGAAGTCGTAGAATGGAGGTGTGTGAAGTCATAGAATGGAGGTGGGTGAAGTCATAGAAAGGAGGTGTGTGAATTCAGATTTGAGGTGTGTGAAGTCATAGAATGGAGGTGTGTCAACTCAGAAAGGAGGTGTGTGAAGTCATAGAATGGAAGTGAGTGAAGTCATACAATGGAGGTCTGTGAAATCATAGAATGGAGGTGTGTGAAGTCACAGAATTTAGGTGTGTGAAGTCAGAATGGAGGTGTGTGAGGTCAGAATGGAGGTGTGTGAAGTCATAGAATGGAGGTGGGTGAAGTCACAATGCAGGTGTTTGAACTCATAGAATGGAGGTGTGTGAAGTCACAGTGTAGGTGTGTGAAGTCATAGAATGGAGGTGTGTGAAGTCATAGAATGGAGGTGTGTGAAGTCACAGAATGGAGGTGTGTGAAGTCAGAATGGAGGTGTGTGAAGTCATAGAATGGAGGTGTGTGAAGTCAGAATGGAGGTGTGAAGTCATAGAATGGAGGTGGGTGAAGTCATAGAAATTAATTGTGGGAAGTCATAGAATGGAGGAGTGTGAAGTCATAGAGTGGAGGTGAGTGAAGTCACAGATTCGAGGTCTGTGAAGTCATAGAATGGAGGTGTGTGAAGTCAGAATATAGGTGTTCGAAGTCATAGAATACAGGTGTGTGAAGTCAGAATGGAGGTGTGTGAAGTCATAGAATGGAGGTGTGTGAACTCATAGAATGGAGGTGTGTGACGTCACAATGGAAGTTTGTGAAGTCATAGAATGGAGGTGTGTGAAGTGACAGAATGGAGGTTTGTGAAGTCATACAATGGAGGTGTGTGAAGTCAGAAGGGAGGTGTGTGAAGTCACAGAATGGAGGTGTGTGAACTCAGAATGGAGGTGTGTGCAATCATAGATGGAGGTGTGTGAAGTCATAGTATGGAGATATGTGAAATCATAGAATGGAGTTTTGTGAAGTCACAGAATGGAGTTGTGTGAGTCAGAATTGAGGTGTGTGAAGTCATAGAATGTAGATGTGTGAAGTCATAGAATGGAGTATTGTGAAGTCACCAAAGGGAGGTTTGTGAAGTCATAGAATGGAGGTATGAGAAATCAAGTTAGAGGGGTGTGAAATCGGAGAATGGAGGTGTGTGAAGTGATAGAATTGAGGTGGGTGAAGTCTTAGAATGGAGGTGTGTGAATTCAGATTGGAGGTGTGTGAAGTCATAGAATGGAGGTGTGTCAACTCAGATAGGAGATGTGTGAAGTCATAGAATGGAGGTGAGTGGAGTCATAGAATGGAGGTGTGTGAACACATAGAATTGAGGTCTGTGACGTCACAATGGAAGTTTGTGAAGTCATAGAATTGAGGTGTGTGGAGTCACAGAATGGAGGTGTGTGAAGTCAGAATGGAGGTGTGAAGTCATAGAATGGAGGTGGGTGAAGTCATAGAAATTAGGTGTGTGAAGTCATAGAATGGAGGTGTTTGAACTCATAGAATGGAGGTGTGTGACATCACAATGGAAGTTTGTGAAGTCATAGAATGGAGGTGTGTGAAGTCACAGAATGGAGGTGTGTGAACTCATAATGGAGGTGTGTGAAGTCATAGATGGAGGTGTGTGAAGTCATAATATGGAGATATGAGAAATCATAGAATTGAGTTTTGTGAAGTCACAGAATGGAGTTGTGTGAGTCAGAATTGAGGTGTGTGAAGTCATAGAATGTAGATGTGTGAAGTCATAGAATGGAGCATTGTGAAGTCAACGAAGGGAGGGTTGTGAAGTCATAGAATGGAGGTATGAGAAATCAAATTAGAGGGGTGTGAACTCGGAGAATGGAGGTGTGTGAAGTCATAGAATTGAGGTGGGTGAAGTCATAGAATGGAGGTGTGTGAAGTCACTGAATGGACGAGTTTAATGTCATAGAATGGAGGTGTGTGAAGTCAGAGAATTGAGCTGTTTGAAGTCATATATTGGAGGTGTGTGAAGTCAAAATGGATGTGTGAAGTCATAGAATGTAGGTGTGTGAAGTCATAGAATGGTGGTGTGTGAAGTCACAGAATGGAGGTGTGTGAACTCAGAATGGAGGTGTGTGAAGTCACAGAATGGAGGTTTGTGAAGTCATAGAATGGAAGTGTGTGAAGTCATAGAATGGACGTGTGTGAAGTCAGAATGGAGGTGTGTTAAGTCACCGAATGGAGTTTTGTGAACTCAATATGGAGGTGTGTGAAGTCACAAAATGGAGGTTGGTGAAGTCATAGATGGAGGTGTGTGAGGTCATAGAATGGATGTTTCTGAAGTAAGAATGAAGGTGTGTGAAGTCATAGAATGAAGGTGGGTGAAGTCATAAGAAGGAGGTGCGGGAAGTCATAGAATGGAGGAGTGTGAAGTCATAGAGTGGAGGTGAGTGAAGTCACAGATTCGAGGTCTGTGAAGTCATAGATTGGAGGTGTGTGATGTCAGAATGCAGGTGTGCGAAGTCATAGAATAGAGATTTGTGAAGTCAGAATGGAGGTGTGTGAACTCATAGAATGTAGGTGTGTGACGCCACAATGGAGGTGTGTGAAGTCACAGAATGGAGGTGTGTGAATACATACAATGGAGGTGTGTGAAGTCAGAATGGAATTTTGTGAAGTCACAGAATTGAGCTGTGTGAATTCAGAATGGAGGTGTGTGAAGTCATAGAATGGAGGTGTATGAAGTCAGAATGGAGGTGTGTGAACTCATAGAATGGAGGTGTGTGTAGTCACAATGGAGATGTGTGAAGTCATAGAATGGAGGTGTGTGAAGTCACAGAATGGAGGTGTGTGAAGTCATAGAATGGAGGTGTGTGAAGTCATAGAATGGGTGTTTGTGAAGTAAGAATGAAGGTGTGTGAAGTCATAGAATGGAGTTTTGGGAAGTCACAGAATGGAGGTGTGGGAATTCAGAGATTGCAGGAGTGTGAAGTCACAGAATGGAGGTGTGTGAACCCAGAATGGAGGTGTGTAAAGTCACAGAATTGAGGTGTGTGAAGTCATAGAATGGAAGTGTGTGAAGTCATAGAATGGAGGTGTGTGAAGTCACAGAATGGGCGGTATGAAGTCATAGAATGGAGGTGTGTGAAGTCACAGAATTGAGGTGTTTGAAGTCATATATTGGAGGTGTGTGAAATCAAAATGGATGTGTGAAGTCATAGAATGGAGGTGTGTGAACTCATAGAATGAGGGTGTGTGAGGCCATAGAATGGAGGTGTGTGAAGTCACAGAATGGATGTGTGTGAAGTCATAGAATGGACGTGTGTGAAGTCATAGAATGGAAGTGTGTGAAGTCACAGATTGGAGCTGTGTGAAGTCACAGAATCGAGGTGTGAGAAGTCACAGAATGGAGGTGTGTGAAGTCACAATGGAGGTGTGTGAAGTCATAGAATGCAGGTGTGTGAAGTCAGAATCGAGGTGTGAAGTCATTGAATGGAGGTGGATGAAGTAATAGAACTTAGGTGTGGGAAGTCATAGAATCGAGAAGTGTGAAGTCATAGAGTAGAGGTGAGTGAAGTCACAGACTCGAGATCTGTGAAGTCATAGAATGGAGGTGTGTGAAGTCATAGAATGGAGTATTGTGAAGTCACCGAAAGGAGGTTTGTGAAGTCATAGAATGGAAGTATGAGAAATCAAATTAGAGGGGTGTGAAGGGGGAGAATGGAGGTGTGTGAAGTCATAGAATGGAGGTGGGTGAAGTCATAGAATGGAGGTGTGTGAAGTCATAGAATGGAGGTGTGTCAACTCAGAAAGCAGGTGTGTGAAGTCATAGAATGGAGGTGAGTGAAGTCATAGAATGGAGGTGTGTGAAGTCACAGAATTTAGGTGTGTGAAGTCAGAATGGAGGTGTGTGAGGTCAGAATGGAGGTTTGTGAAGTCATAGAATGGAGGTGGGTGAAGTCACAATGCAGGTGTGTGAACTCATAGAATGGAGGTGTGTGAAGTCACAGTGAAGGTGTGTGAAGTCATAGAATGGAGGTGTGTGAAGTCACAGAATGGTGGTGTGTGAAGTCAGAATGGAGGTGTGTGAAGTCATAGAATGGAGGTGTGTGAAGTCACAATGGAGGTGTGTGAAGACATAGAATGGAGGTGGATGAAGTCATACAAATTAGGTGTGGGAAGTCATAGAATGGAGAAGTGTGAAGTCATAGAGTGGAGGTGAGTGAAGTCACAGATTCGAGGTCTGTGAAGTCATATAATGGAGGTGTGTGAACTCATAGAATGGAGGTGTGTGACCTCACAATGGTAGTTTGTGAAGTCATAGAATGGAGGTGTGTGAAGTCACAGAATGGAGGTGTGTGAAGTCAAAATGGAGGTGTGAAGTCATAGAATGGAGGTGGGTGAAGTCATAGAAATTAGGTGTGTGAAGTCATAGAATGTTGCTGTGTGAACTCATAGAATGGAGGTGTGTGACGTCACAATGGAAGTTTGTGAAGTCATAGAATGGAGGTGTGTGAAGTCACAGAATGGAGGTGTGTGAGTCAGAATTGAGGTGTGTGACGTCACAATGGAAGTTTGTGAAGTCATAGAATGTAGATGTGTGAAGTCATAGAATGGAGTATTGTGAAGTCACCGAAGGGACGTTTGTGAAGTCATAGAATGGAGGTATGAGAAATCAAATTAGAGGGGTGTGAAGTCGGAGAATGGAGGTGTGTGAAGTCATAGAATGGAGGTGGGTGAAGTCATAGAATGGAGGTGTATAAAGTCATAGAATGGAGGTGTGTGAAGTCACTGAGTGGACGGGTTTAAAGTCATAAAATGGAGGTGCGTGAAGTCAGAGAATTGAGCTTTTTGAAGTCATATATTGGAGGTGTGTGAAGTCAAAATGGATGTGTGAAGTCATAGAATGTAGGTGTGTGAAGTCATAGAATGGTGGTGTGTGAAGTCACAGAATGGAGGTGTGTGAACTCAGAATGGAGGTGTGTGAAGTCACAATGTATGTGTGTGAAGTCATAGAATGGAGGTGTGTGAAGACACAATGTATGTGTGTGAATTCATAGAATGGAGGTGTGTGAAGTCATAGAATGGAGGTGTGTGAAGTCACAGAATGGAGGTGTGTGAAGTCATAGAACGGAGGTGTGTGAAGTCAGAATGGAGCTGGATGAAGACATAGAATGTAGGTGTGTGAAGTCATAGAATGGAGGTGTGTGAAGTCATAGAATGGAGGTGTGTGAAGTCACAGAATGGAGGTGTGGGAAGTCATAGAATGGAGGGTTGTGAAGTCACAGAATGGAGGTGTGTGAACTCATACAATGGAGGTGTGTGAAGTCACAGAATTCAGGTTTGTGAAGTCAGAATGGAGGTGTGTAGTCATAGATTGGAGGTGGGTGAAGTCGTAAAAAGGAGGTGTGGGAAATCATAGAATGGAGGAGTGTGAAGTCATAGTATAGAGGTGTGTGAAGTCAGATTGGAGGTGTGTGAAGTGACCGAATGGACTTGTGTGAACTCAGAATGGAGTTGCGTGAAGCCACAGAATTGAGGATTGCGAAGTCATAGAATGGAGTTGTGTGAAGTCTTAGAATGGATGTTTCTGAATTAAGAATTAAGGTGTGTGAAGTCATAGAATGGAGGTGTGTGAAGACAAAATTGTGGTGTGGGAACTCATAGAATGGATGTGTGTGAACTCATAGAATGGAGATGTGTGAAGTCGTGGAATGGAGGTGTGTGAAGTCAAAGAATGGAGGTGTATGATGTCAAACAATGGTGGTGTGTGAAGTCACAGAATGGAGGTGTGTGATATCACAGAATGGAAGTGTGTGAAGTCAAAATGGAGGTGTGTGAAGTCACAGAATGGAGGTGTGTGAAGTCACAGAATGGAGGTGTGTGAAGTCAATATGGTGGTGTGTGAAGTCACAAATGGAGGTGTGTGAAGTCAGAGAATGTAGGTGTGTGAAGTCAAAATGGAGGTGTGTGAAGTCAAAGAATGGAGGTGTGTTAACTCATAGAATGGAGGTGTGTGAAGTCATGGAATGGAGGTTTGTGAAGTCAATCATTGGAAGTGTGTGAAATTACAGAAAGGAGATGTGTGAAGTCATAGAATGGAGGAGTGTAAAGTCAGAATGGAGATTTGTGAAGTCATAGAATGCAGGTGTGTGAAGTCATAGAATGTTGGTGTATGAAGTCATAGAATGGAGGTGTATGAAGTCATAGAATGGAGGTGTGTGAAGTCCGAATACAGGTGTGTGAAGTCATAGAATGGAGGTGTGTGAAGTCATAGAATGGAAGTGTGTGAAGTCGTAGTATGGAGGTTTGTGATGTCATAGAATGTAGGTGTGTGAAGTCATACAATGGAGGTATGTGAAGTCACGGAAGTGAGGTGTGTGAAGTCACAGAATGGAGGTGTGTGAAGTCATAGAATGGAGGTGTGTGAAGTCAAAGAATGGAGGTGTGTGAAGTCATAGATTGGAGGTGTGTGAAATCACAGAATGGAGGTGTGTGAATTCGCAGAATGGAGGTGTGTAAAGTCACAGAGTGGAGATGTGTGAAGTCACAGAGTGGAGGTGTGTGAAGTCACAGAATGGAGGTTTGTGAAGTCATAGAATGGAGGTGTGTGAAGTCAGAATAGAGGTGTGTAAAGTCATATAATTGAGGTGTGTGAAGTCAGAATGGAGCTGTGTGAAGTCATAGAATGGAGGTGTGTGAAGTAAAAATGGAAGTGTGTAAACTCATAGAATGGAGCTGTGTGAAGTCACAGAATGGAGGTGTGTGAATTCAGATTGGAGTTGTGTGAAGTCATAGAATGGAGGTGTGTCAACTCATATAGTATGTCTGTGACATCATAGAATGGAGTTGTGTGAAGTCATAGAATGGAGGTGTGTGAAATCATAGAATGGAGGTGTGTGAAGTCACAGAATTTAGGTGTGTGAAGTCAGTATGGAGGTGTGTGAGGTCAGAATGGAGATGTGTGAAGTCATAGAATGGAGGTGTGTGAAGTCACAATGCAGGTGTGTGAACTCATAGAATGGAGGTGTGTGAAGTCACAATGTAGGTGTGTGAAGTCATAGAATGGAGGTGTGTGAAGTCATAGAATGGAGGTGTGTGAAGTCACAGAATGGAGGTGTGTGAAGTCAAAATGGTGGTGTGTGAAGTCACAAATGGAGGTGTGTGAAGTCACAGAATGTAGGTGTGTGAAGTCAAAATGGAGGTGTGTGAAGTCAAAGAATGTAGGTGTGTGAAGTCATAGAATGGAGGTGTGTGAAGTCATGGAATGGAGGTTTGTGAAGTCAAACATTGGAAGTGTGGGAAGTTACAAAAAGGAGATGTGTGAAGTCATAGAATGGAGGTGTGTGAAGTCATAGAATGGAGGAGTGTGAAGTCAGAATGGAGATTTGTGAAGTCACAGAATGGAGGTGTGTGAAGGCATAGAATGTTGGTGTATGAAGTCATAGAAGGGAAGTGTATGAAGTCATAGAATGGAGGTATGTGAAGTCAAAGTGCAGGTGTGTGAAGTCATAGAATGGAGGTTTGTGAAGTCATAGACTGGAGCTGTGTGAAGTCATAGAATGGAAGTGTGTGAAGTCATATAATGGAGGTCTGTGATGATATAGAATGGAGGTGTGTGAAGTCACAGAATGGACGTGTGTGAAGTCACAATGGAGGTTTGTGAAGTCATAGAATGGAGGTGTGTGAAGTCATAGAATGGAGGTGTGTGAAATCTCAGAATGGAGGGGTATGAATTCGCAGAATGGATGTGTGTAAAGACACAGAGTGGAGATGTGTGCATTCACAGAGTGGAGTTGGGTGAAGTCATAGAAAGGAGGTTTGTGAAGTCACAGAATGGAGGTGTGTGAAGTCAGAATACAGGTGTGCAAATTCATAGAATGGAGGTGTGTGAAGTCAGAATGGAGCTGTGTGAAGTCATAGAATGGAGGTGTGTGAAGTCAGAATGGAGGTGTGTGAACTCATAGAATGGAGGTGTGTGAAGTCACAGAATGGAGGTGTGTGAAGTCATAGAATGGAGGTGTGTGAAATCATAGAATGGAGGTGTGTGAAGTCATAGAATGGAGGTGTGTGAAGTCATAGAATGGAGGTTTGTGAAGTCATAGAATGGAGGTGTGTGAAGTCATAGAATGGAGATGTGTGAAATCATAGAATGGAGTTTTGTGAAGTCACAGAATGGAGCTGTGTGAGTCAGAATTGAGGTGTGTGAAGTCATAGTATGCAGATGTGTGAAGTCATAGAATGGAGGATTGTGAAGTCACCGAAGGGAGGTTTGTGAAGTCATAGAATGGAGGTATGTGAAGTCAAATTGGAGGGGTGTGAAGTCAGAGAATGGAGTTGTGTGAAGTCATAGAATGGAGGTGGGTAAAGTCATAGAATGGAGGTGTATGAAGTCATAGAATGGAGGTCTGTGAAGTCACAGAATTGACGGGTATGAAGTCATAGAATGAAGGTGTGTGAAGTCAGAGAATTGAGTTGCTTGAGGTCATATATTGGAGGTGTGTGAAGTCAAACAATTGAGGTGTGTGAACTCAGAAAGGAGGTGTGTGAAGTCACAGAATGGAAGTGTGTGAAGTAATAGAAAGGAAGTTTGTAAAGTCATAGTATGGAGGTGTGTGAAGTCAAAGAATGGCGGTGTGTGAACTCATGGAATGGAGGTGTGTGAAGTCATGGTATGGAGGTTTGTGACGTCAAACATTGGAAGTGTGTGAAGGTACAGAAAGGAGATGTGTGAAGTCATAGAATAGAGGTGTGTGATGTCACAGAATGGAGGAGTGTGAAGTCAGAATGGAGATTTGTGAAGTCATAGAATGGAAGTGTGTGAAGTCGTAGAATGTTGGTGTATGAAGTCATAGAATGGAGGTGTATGAAGTCATAGAATGGAGGTGTGTGAAGTCAGAATGCAGGTGTGTGAAGTCATAGAATGGAGGTGTGTGAAGTCATAGAATGGAGGTTTGTGAAGTCAAAGAATGGAAGTGTGTGAAGTCATAGAATGGAGGTGTGTGATGTCATAGAATGTAGGTGTGTGAAGTCATGGAATGGAGGTGTGTGAATTCAGATTGGAGGTGTGTGAAGTCATAGAATGGAGGTGTGTCAACTCAGAAAGGAGGTGTGTGAAGTCATAGAATGGAGGTGAGTGAAGTCATAGAATGGAGGTGTGTGAAGTCACAATGTAGGTGTGTGAAGTCATAGAATGGAGGTGTGTGAATTCATAGACTAGAGGTGTGTGAAGTCACAGAATGGAGGTGTGTGAAGTCATTGAATGGAGGTGTGTGAAGTCACAGAATGGAAGTGTGTGAAATCATAGAATGGAGGTGTGTGAAGTCACAGAATGGAGGTGTGTGAAGTCAGAATGGAGGTGTGTGAAGTCATAGAATGGAGGTGTGTGAAGTCATAGAATGGAGGTGTGTGAAGTCACAGAATGGAAGTGTGTGAAATCATAGAATGGAGGTGTGTGAAGTCACAGAATGGAGGTGTGTGAAGTCAGAATGGAGGTGTGTGAACTCATAAAATGGAGTTGTGTGAAGTCACAATGTACGTGTTTGAAGTCATAGAATGGAGGTGTGTGAAGTCATAGACTGGAGGTGTGTGAAGTCACAGAGTGGAGGTGAGTGAAGTCACAGATTCGAGGTCTGTGAAGTCATAGAATGGAGATGTGTGAAGTCAGAATGTAGGTGTTCGAAGTCATAGAATAGAGGTGTGTGAAGTCAGAATGGAGGTGTGTGAACTCATAGAATGGAGGTGTGTGAACTCATAGAATGGAGGTGTTTGACGTCACAATGGAAGTTTGTGAAGTCATAGAATGGAGGTGTGTGAAGTCAGAGAATAGAGGTGTGTAAAGTCATACAATGGAGGTGTGTGAAATCAGAATGGAGGTGTGTGAAGTCACAGAATGGAGGTGTGTGAACTCAGAATGGAGGTGTGTGAAGTCATAGATGGAGGTTTGTGAAGTCATAGTATGGAGATATGTGAAATCATAGAATGGAGTTTTGTGAAGTCACAGAATGGAGTTGTGTGAGTCAGAATTATTGAGGTGTGTGAAGTCATAGAATGTAGATGTGTGAAGTCATAGAATGGAGTATTGTGAAGTCACCGAAGGGCTGTTTGTGAAGTCATAGAATGGAGGTATGAGAAATCAAATTAGAGGGGTGTGAAGTCGGAGAATGGATGTGTGTGAAGTCATAGAATGGAGGTGGGTGAAGTCATAGAATGGAGGTGTGTGAATTCAGATTGGAGGTTTGTGAAGTCATAGAATGGAGGTGTGTCAACTGAGAAAGGAGGTGTGTGAAGTCATAGAATGGAGGTGAGTGAAGTCATAGAATGGAGGTGTGTGAAATCATAGAATGGAGGTGTGTGAAGTCACAGAATTTAGGTGTGTGAAGTCAGAATGGAGATGTGTGAGGTCAAAGTGGAGGTGTTTGAAGTCATAAATTGGAGGTGTGGGAAGTCAAAATGCAGGTGTGTGAACACATAGAATGGAGGTGTGTGAAGTCTCAGTGTAGGTGTGTGAAGTCATAGAATGGAGGTGTGTGAAGTCATAGAATGGAGGTGTGTGAAGTCACAGAAGGGAGTTGTGTGAAGTCATAGAATGGAGGTGTGTGAAGTCACAGAATGGAGGAGTGTGAAATCATAGAATGGAGGTGTGTGAAGTCACAGAATGGAGGTGTGTGAAGTTAGAATGGAGGTGTGTGAAGTCATAGAATGGAGGTGAGTGAAGTCAGAATAGAGGTGTGAAGTCATAGCATGGAGGTGGGTGAAGTCATAGAAATTAGGTGTGGGAAGTCATGGAATGGAGAAGTGGGAAGTCATAGAGTGGAGGTGAGTGAAGTCACAGATTCGAGGTCTGTGAAGTCACAGAATGGAGGAGTGTGAAGTCATAGAATGGAGGTGGGTGAAGTCATAGAAATTAATTGTGGGAAGTCATAGAATGGAGGTGTGTGAAGTCATAGAATGCAAGTGTGTGAAGTCACAGATTGGAGGTGTGTGAAGTCACAGAATCAGGTGTGAGAAGTCACAGAATGGAGGTGTGTGAACTCAGAATGGAGGTGTGTGACGTCACAGAATGGAGGTGTGTGAAGTCATAGAATGGAGGTGTGTGAGGTCACAGAATGGAGGTGTGTGAAATCATAGAATGGAGGTGTGTGAAGTCACAGAATGGAGGTGTGTGAAGTCAGAATGGAGGTGTGTGAAGTCATAGAGTGGAGGTGTGTGAAGTCAGAATGGAGGTGTGAAGTCATAGAATGGAGGTGGGTGAAGTCATAGAACTTAGGTGTGGGAAGTCATAGAATCGAGAAGTGTGAAGTCATAGAGTGGAGGTGAGTGAAGTCACAGATTCGAGGTCTGTGAAGTCATAGACTGGAGGTGTGTGAAGTCATAGAATGGAGGTATGAGAAACCAAATTAGAGGGGAGTGAAGTCGTAGAATGGAGGTGTGTGAAGTCATAGAATGGAGGTGGGTGAAGTCATAGAAAGGAGGTGTGTGAAGTCAGAATGGAATTTTGTGAAGTCACAGAATTGAGCTGTGTGAATTCAGAATGGAGGTGTGTGAAGTCAGAATGGAGGTGTGTGAAGTCATAGAATGCAGGTGTGTGAAGTCAGAATCGAGGTGTGAAGTCATTGAATGGAGGTGGATGAAGTAATAGAACTTAGGTGTGGGAAGTCATAGAATCGAGAAGTGTGAAGTCATAGAGTAGAGGTGAGTGAAGTCACAGACTCGAGATCTGTGAAGTCATAGAATGGAGGTGTGTGAAGTCATAGAATGGAGTATTGTGAAGTCACCGAAAGGAGGTTTGTGAAGTCATAGAATGGAAGTATGAGAAATCAAATTAGAGGGGTGTGAAGGGGGAGAATGGAGGTGTGTGAAGTCATAGAATGGAGGTGGGTGAAGTCATAGAATGGAGGTGTGTGAAGTCATAGAATGGAGGTGTGTCAACTCAGAAAGCAGGTGTGTGAAGTCATAGAATGGAGGTGAGTGAAGTCATAGAATGGAGGTGTGTGAAGTCACAGAATTTAGGTGTGTGAAGTCAGAATGGAGGTGTGTGAGGTCAGAATGGAGGTTTGTGAAGTCATAGAATGGAGGTGGGTGAAGTCACAATGCAGGTGTGTGAACTCATAGAATGGAGGTGTGTGAAGTCACAGTGAAGGTGTGTGAAGTCATAGAATGGAGGTGTGTGAAGTCATAGAATGGAGGTGTGTGAAGTCACAGAATGGAGGTGTGTGAAATCCTAGAATGGAGGTGTGTGAAGTCACAGAATGGTGGTGTGTGAAGTCAGAATGGAGGTGTGTGAAGTCATAGAATGGAGGTGTGTGAAGTCACAATGGAGGTGTGTGAAGACATAGAATGGAGGTGGATGAAGTCATACAAATTAGGTGTGGGAAGTCATAGAATGGAGAAGTGTGAAGTCATAGAGTGGAGGTGAGTGAAGTCACAGATTCGAGGTCTGTGAAGTCATATAATGGAGGTGTGTGAACTCATAGAATGGAGGTGTGTGACCTCACAATGGTAGTTTGTGAAGTCATAGAATGGAGGTGTGTGAAGTCACAGAATGGAGGTGTGTGAAGTCAAAATGGAGGTGTGAAGTCATAGAATGGAGGTGGGTGAAGTCATAGAAATTAGGTGTGTGAAGTCATAGAATGTTGCTGTGTGAACTCATAGAATGGAGGTGTGTGACGTCACAATGGAAGTTTGTGAAGTCATAGAATGGAGGTGTGTGAAGTCACAGAATGGAGGTGTGTGAGTCAGAATTGAGGTGTGTGAAGTCATAGAATGTAGATGTGTGAAGTCATAGAATGGAGTATTGTGAAGTCACCGAAGGGACGTTTGTGAAGTCATAGAATGGAGGTATGAGAAATCAAATTAGAGGGGTGTGAAGTCGGAGAATGGAGGTGTGTGAAGTCATAGAATGGAGGTGGGTGAAGTCATAGAATGGAGGTGTATAAAGTCATAGAATGGAGGTGTGTGAAGTCACTGAGTGGACGGGTTTAAAGTCATAAAATGGAGGTGCGTGAAGTCAGAGAATTGAGCTTTTTGAAGTCATATATTGGAGGTGTGTGAAGTCAAAATGGATGTGTGAAGTCATAGAATGTAGGTGTGTGAAGTCATAGAATGGTGGTGTGTGAAGTCACAGAATGGAGGTGTGTGAACTCAGAATGGAGGTGTGTGAAGTCACAATGTATGTGTGTGAAGTCATAGAATGGAGGTGTGTGAAGACACAATGTATGTGTGTGAATTCATAGAATGGAGGTGTGTGAAGTCATAGAATGGAGGTGTGTGAAGTCACAGAATGGAGGTGTGTGAAGTCATAGAACGGAGGTGTGTGAAGTCAGAATGGAGCTGGATGAAGACATAGAATGTAGGTGTGTGAAGTCATAGAATGGAGGTGTGTGAAGTCATAGAATGGAGGTGTGTGAAGTCACAGAATGGAGGTGTGGGAAGTCATAGAATGGAGGGTTGTGAAGTCACAGAATGGAGGTGTGTGAACTCATACAATGGAGGTGTGTGAAGTCACAGAATTCAGGTTTGTGAAGTCAGAATGGAGGTGTGTAGTCATAGATTGGAGGTGGGTGAAGTCGTAAAAAGGAGGTGTGGGAAATCATAGAATGGAGGAGTGTGAAGTCATAGTATAGAGGTGTGTGAAGTCAGATTGGAGGTGTGTGAAGTGACCGAATGGACTTGTGTGAACTCAGAATGGAGTTGCGTGAAGCCACAGAATTGAGGATTGCGAAGTCATAGAATGGAGTTGTGTGAAGTCTTAGAATGGATGTTTCTGAATTAAGAATTAAGGTGTGTGAAGTCATAGAATGGAGGTGTGTGAAGACAAAATTGTGGTGTGGGAACTCATAGAATGGATGTGTGTGAACTCATAGAATGGAGATGTGTGAAGTCGTGGAATGGAGGTGTGTGAAGTCAAAGAATGGAGGTGTATGATGTCAAACAATGGTGGTGTGTGAAGTCACAGAATGGAGGTGTGTGATATCACAGAATGGAAGTGTGTGAAGTCAAAATGGAGGTGTGTGAAGTCACAGAATGGAGGTGTGTGAAGTCACAGAATGGAGGTGTGTGAAGTCAATATGGTGGTGTGTGAAGTCAAAAATGGAGGTGTGTGAAGTCAGAGAATGTAGGTGTGTGAAGTCAAAATGGAGGTGTGTGAAGTCAAAGAATGGAGGTGTGTTAACTCATAGAATGGAGGTGTGTGAAGTCATGGAATGGAGGTTTGTGAAGTCAATCATTGGAAGTGTGTGAAATTACAGAAAGGAGATGTGTGAAGTCATAGAATGGAGGAGTGTAAAGTCAGAATGGAGATTTGTGAAGTCATAGAATGCAGGTGTGTGAAGTCATAGAATGTTGGTGTATGAAGTCATAGAATGGAGGTGTATGAAGTCATAGAATGGAGGTGTGTGAAGTCCGAATACAGGTGTGTGAAGTCATAGAATGGAGGTGTGTGAAGTCATAGAATGGAAGTGTGTGAAGTCGTAGTATGGAGGTTTGTGATGTCATAGAATGTAGGTGTGTGAAGTCATACAATGGAGGTATGTGAAGTCACGGAAGTGAGGTGTGTGAAGTCACAGAATGGAGGTGTGCGAAGTCATAGAATGGAGGTGTGTGAAGTCAAAGAATGGAGGTGTGTGAAGTCATAGATTGGAGGTGTGTGAAATCACAGAATGGAGGTGTGTGAATTCGCAGAATGGAGGTGTGTAAAGTCACAGAGTGGAGATGTGTGAAGTCACAGAGTGGAGGTGTGTGAAGTCACAGAATGGAGGTTTGTGAAGTCATAGAATGGAGGTGTGTGAAGTCAGAATAGAGGTGTGTAAAGTCATATAATTGAGGTGTGTGAAGTCAGAATGGAGCTGTGTGAAGTCATAGAATGGAGGTGTGTGAAGTAAAAATGGAAGTGTGTAAACTCATAGAATGGAGCTGTGTGAAGTCACAGAATGGAGGTGTGTGAATTCAGATTGGAGTTGTGTGAAGTCATAGAATGGAGGTGTGTCAACTCATATAGTATGTCTGTGACATCATAGAATGGAGTTGTGTGAAGTCATAGAATGGAGGTGTGTGAAATCATAGAATGGAGGTGTGTGAAGTCACAGAATTTAGGTGTGTGAAGTCAGTATGGAGGTGTGTGAGGTCAGAATGGAGATGTGTGAAGTCATAGAATGGAGGTGTGTGAAGTCACAATGCAGGTGTGTGAACTCATAGAATGGAGGTGTGTGAAGTCACAATGTAGGTGTGTGAAGTCATAGAATGGAGGTGTGTGAAGTCATAGAATGGAGGTGTGTGAAGTCACAGAATGGAGGTGTGTGAAGTCAAAATGGTGGTGTGTGAAGTCACAAATGGAGGTGTGTGAAGTCACAGAATGTAGGTGTGTGAAGTCAAAATGGAGGTGTGTGAAGTCAAAGAATGTAGGTGTGTGAAGTCATAGAATGGAGGTGTGTGAAGTCATGGAATGGAGGTTTGTGAAGTCAAACATTGGAAGTGTGGGAAGTTACAAAAAGGAGATGTGTGAAGTCATAGAATGGAGGTGTGTGAAGTCATAGAATGGAGGAGTGTGAAGTCAGAATGGAGATTTGTGAAGTCACAGAATGGAGGTGTGTGAAGGCATAGAATGTTGGTGTATGAAGTCATAGAAGGGAAGTGTATGAAGTCATAGAATGGAGGTATGTGAAGTCAAAGTGCAGGTGTGTGAAGTCATAGAATGGAGGTTTGTGAAGTCATAGACTGGAGCTGTGTGAAGTCATAGAATGGAAGTGTGTGAAGTCATATAATGGAGGTCTGTGATGATATAGAATGGAGGTGTGTGAAGTCACAGAATGGACGTGTGTGAAGTCACAATGGAGGTTTGTGAAGTCATAGAATGGAGGTGTGTGAAGTCATAGAATGGAGGTGTGTGAAATCTCAGAATGGAGGGGTATGAATTCGCAGAATGGATGTGTGTAAAGACACAGAGTGGAGATGTGTGCATTCACAGAGTGGAGTTGGGTGAAGTCATAGAAAGGAGGTTTGTGAAGTCACAGAATGGAGGTGTGTGAAGTCAGAATACAGGTGTGCAAATTCATAGAATGGAGGTGTGTGAAGTCAGAATGGAGCTGTGTGAAGTCATAGAATGGAGGTGTGTGAAGTCAGAATGGAGGTGTGTGAACTCATAGAATGGAGGTGTGTGAAGTCACAGAATGGAGGTGTGTGAAGTCATAGAATGGAGGTGTGTGAAATCATAGAATGGAGGTGTGTGAAGTCATAGAATGGAGGTGTGTGAAGTCATAGAATGGAGGTTTGTGAAGTCATAGAATGGAGGTGTGTGAAGTCATAGAATGGAGATGTGTGAAATCATAGAATGGAGTTTTGTGAAGTCACAGAATGGAGCTGTGTGAGTCAGAATTGAGGTGTGTGAAGTCATAGTATGCAGATGTGTGAAGTCATAGAATGGAGGATTGTGAAGTCACCGAAGGGAGGTTTGTGAAGTCATAGAATGGAGGTATGTGAAGTCAAATTGGAGGGGTGTGAAGTCAGAGAATGGAGTTGTGTGAAGTCATAGAATGGAGGTGGGTAAAGTCATAGAATGGAGGTGTATGAAGTCATAGAATGGAGGTCTGTGAAGTCACAGAATTGACGGGTATGAAGTCATAGAATGAAGGTGTGTGAAGTCAGAGAATTGAGTTGCTTGAGGTCATATATTGGAGGTGTGTGAAGTCAAACAATTGAGGTGTGTGAACTCAGAAAGGAGGTGTGTGAAGTCACAGAATGGAAGTGTGTGAAGTAATAGAAAGGAAGTTTGTAAAGTCATAGTATGGAGGTGTGTGAAGTCAAAGAATGGCGGTGTGTGAACTCATGGAATGGAGGTGTGTGAAGTCATGGTATGGAGGTTTGTGACGTCAAACATTGGAAGTGTGTGAAGGTACAGAAAGGAGATGTGTGAAGTCATAGAATAGAGGTGTGTGATGTCACAGAATGGAGGAGTGTGAAGTCAGAATGGAGATTTGTGAAGTCATAGAATGGAAGTGTGTGAAGTCGTAGAATGTTGGTGTATGAAGTCATAGAATGGAGGTGTATGAAGTCATAGAATGGAGGTGTGTGAAGTCAGAATGCAGGTGTGTGAAGTCATAGAATGGAGGTGTGTGAAGTCATAGAATGGAGGTTTGTGAAGTCAAAGAATGGAAGTGTGTGAAGTCATAGAATGGAGGTGTGTGATGTCATAGAATGTAGGTGTGTGAAGTCATGGAATGGAGGTGTGTGAATTCAGATTGGAGGTGTGTGAAGTCATAGAATGGAGGTGTGTCAACTCAGAAAGGAGGTGTGTGAAGTCATAGAATGGAGGTGAGTGAAGTCATAGAATGGAGGTGTGTGAAGTCACAATGTAGGTGTGTGAAGTCATAGAATGGAGGTGTGTGAATTCATAGACTAGAGGTGTGTGAAGTCACAGAATGGAGGTGTGTGAAGTCATTGAATGGAGGTGTGTGAAGTCACAGAATGGAAGTGTGTGAAATCATAGAATGGAGGTGTGTGAAGTCACAGAATGGAGGTGTGTGAAGTCAGAATGGAGGTGTGTGAAGTCATAGAATGGAGGTGTGTGAAGTCATAGAATGGAGGTGTGTGAAGTCACAGAATGGAAGTGTGTGAAATCATAGAATGGAGGTGTGTGAAGTCACAGAATGGAGGTGTGTGAAGTCAGAATGGAGGTGTGTGAACTCATAAAATGGAGTTGTGTGAAGTCACAATGTACGTGTTTGAAGTCATAGAATGGAGGTGTGTGAAGTCATAGACTGGAGGTGTGTGAAGTCACAGAGTGGAGGTGAGTGAAGTCACAGATTCGAGGTCTGTGAAGTCATAGAATGGAGATGTGTGAAGTCAGAATGTAGGTGTTCGAAGTCATAGAATAGAGGTGTGTGAAGTCAGAATGGAGGTGTGTGAACTCATAGAATGGAGGTGTGTGAACTCATAGAATGGAGGTGTTTGACGTCACAATGGAAGTTTGTGAAGTCATAGAATGGAGGTGTGTGAAGTCAGAGAATAGAGGTGTGTAAAGTCATACAATGGAGGTGTGTGAAATCAGAATGGAGGTGTGTGAAGTCACAGAATGGAGGTGTGTGAACTCAGAATGGAGGTGTGTGAAGTCATAGATGGAGGTTTGTGAAGTCATAGTATGGAGATATGTGAAATCATAGAATGGAGTTTTGTGAAGTCACAGAATGGAGTTGTGTGAGTCAGAATTATTGAGGTGTGTGAAGTCATAGAATGTAGATGTGTGAAGTCATAGAATGGAGTATTGTGAAGTCACCGAAGGGCTGTTTGTGAAGTCATAGAATGGAGGTATGAGAAATCAAATTAGAGGGGTGTGAAGTCGGAGAATGGATGTGTGTGAAGTCATAGAATGGAGGTGGGTGAAGTCATAGAATGGAGGTGTGTGAATTCAGATTGGAGGTTTGTGAAGTCATAGAATGGAGGTGTGTCAACTGAGAAAGGAGGTGTGTGAAGTCATAGAATGGAGGTGAGTGAAGTCATAGAATGGAGGTGTGTGAAATCATAGAATGGAGGTGTGTGAAGTCACAGAATTTAGGTGTGTGAAGTCAGAATGGAGATGTGTGAGGTCAAAGTAGAGGTGTTTGAAGTCATAAATTGGAGGTGTGGGAAGTCAAAATGCAGGTGTGTGAACACATAGAATGGAGGTGTGTGAAGTCTCAGTGTAGGTGTGTGAAGTCATAGAATGGAGGTGTGTGAAGTCATAGAATGGAGGTGTGTGAAGTCACAGAAGGGAGTTGTGTGAAGTCATAGAATGGAGGTGTGTGAAGTCACAGAATGGAGGAGTGTGAAATCATAGAATGGAGGTGTGTGAAGTCACAGAATGGAGGTGTGTGAAGTTAGAATGGAGGTGTGTGAAGTCATAGAATGGAGGTGAGTGAAGTCAGAATAGAGGTGTGAAGTCATAGCATGGAGGTGGGTGAAGTCATAGAAATTAGGTGTGGGAAGTCATGGAATGGAGAAGTGGGAAGTCATAGAGTGGAGGTGAGTGAAGTCACAGATTCGAGGTCTGTGAAGTCACAGAATGGAGGAGTGTGAAGTCATAGAATGGAGGTGGGTGAAGTCATAGAAATTAATTGTGGGAAGTCATAGAATGGAGGTGTGTGAAGTCATAGAATGCAAGTGTGTGAAGTCACAGATTGGAGGTGTGTGAAGTCACAGAATCAGGTGTGAGAAGTCACAGAATGGAGGTGTGTGAACTCAGAATGGAGGTGTGTGACGTCACAGAATGGAGGTGTGTGAAGTCATAGAATGGAGGTGTGTGAGGTCACAGAATGGAGGTGTGTGAAATCATAGAATGGAGGTGTGTGAAGTCACAGAATGGAGGTGTGTGAAGTCAGAATGGAGGTGTGTGAAGTCATAGAGTGGAGGTGTGTGAAGTCAGAATGGAGGTGTGAAGTCATAGAATGGAGGTGGGTGAAGTCATAGAACTTAGGTGTGGGAAGTCATAGAATCGAGAAGTGTGAAGTCATAGAGTGGAGGTGAGTGAAGTCACAGATTCGAGGTCTGTGAAGTCATAGACTGGAGGTGTGTGAAGTCATAGAATGGAGGTATGAGAAACCAAATTAGAGGGGAGTGAAGTCGTAGAATGGAGGTGTGTGAAGTCATAGAATGGAGGTGGGTGAAGTCATAGAAAGGAGGTGTGTGAAGTCAGAATGGAATTTTGTGAAGTCACAGAATTGAGCTGTGTGAATTCAGAATGGAGGTGTGTGAAGTCATAGAATGGAGGTGTATGAAGTCAGAATGGAGGTGTGTGAACTCATAGAATGGAGGTGTGTGTAGTCACAATGGAGATGTGTGAAGTCATAGAATGGAGGTGTGTGAAGTCATAGAATGGAGGTGTGTCAACTCAGAAAGCAGGTGTGTGAAGTCATAGAATGGAGGTGGGTGAAGTCATAGAATGGAGGTGTGTGAAGTCATAGAATGGAGGTGTGTCAACTCAGAAAGCAGGTGTGTGAAGTCATAGAATGGAGGTGAGTGAAGTCATAGAATGGAGGTGTGTGAAGTCACAGAATTTAGGTGTGTGAAGTCAGAATGGAGGTGTGTGAGGTCAGAATGGAGGTTTGTGAAGTCATAGAATGGAGGTGGGTGAAGTCACAATGCAGGTGTGTGAACTCATAGAATGGAGGTGTGTGAAGTCACAGTGAAGGTGTGTGAAGTCATAGAATGGAGGTGTGTGAAGTCACAGAATGGTGGTGTGTGAAGTCAGAATGGAGGTGTGTGAAGTCATAGAATGGAGGTGTGTGAAGTCACAATGGAGGTGTGTGAAGACATAGAATGGAGGTGGATGAAGTCATACAAATTAGGTGTGGGAAGTCATAGAATGGAGAAGTGTGAAGTCATAGAGTGGAGGTGAGTGAAGTCACAGATTCGAGGTCTGTGAAGTCATATAATGGAGGTGTGTGAACTCATAGAATGGAGGTGTGTGACCTCACAATGGTAGTTTGTGAAGTCATAGAATGGAGGTGTGTGAAGTCACAGAATGGAGGTGTGTGAAGTCAAAATGGAGGTGTGAAGTCATAGAATGGAGGTGGGTGAAGTCATAGAAATTAGGTGTGTGAAGTCATAGAATGTTGCTGTGTGAACTCATAGAATGGAGGTGTGTGACGTCACAATGGAAGTTTGTGAAGTCATAGAATGGAGGTGTGTGAAGTCATAGAATGGAGGTGTGTGAAGTCACCGAAAGGAGGTTTGTGAAGTCATAGAATGGAAGTATGAGAAATCAAATTAGAGGGGTGTGAAGGGGGAGAATGGAGGTGTGTGAAGTCATAGAATGGAGGTGGGTGAAGTCATAGAATGGAGGTGTGTGAAGTCATAGAATGGAGGTGTGTCAACTCAGAAAGCAGGTGTGTGAAGTCATAGAATGGAGGTGAGTGAAGTCATAGAATGGAGGTGTGTGAAGTCACAGAATTTAGGTGTGTGAAGTCAGAATGGAGGTGTGTGAGGTCAGAATGGAGGTTTGTGAAGTCATAGAATGGAGGTGGGTGAAGTCACAATGCAGGTGTGTGAACTCATAGAATGGAGGTGTGTGAAGTCACAGTGAAGGTGTGTGAAGTCATAGAATGGAGGTGTGTGAAGTCATAGAATGGAGGTGTGTGAAGTCACAGAATGGAGGTGTGTGAAATCCTAGAATGGAGGTGTGTGAAGTCACAGAATGGTGGTGTGTGAAGTCAGAATGGAGGTGTGTGAAGTCATAGAATGGAGGTGTGTGAAGTCACAATGGAGGTGTGTGAAGACATAGAATGGAGGTGGATGAAGTCATACAAATTAGGTGTGGGAAGTCATAGAATGGAGAAGTGTGAAGTCATAGAGTGGAGGTGAGTGAAGTCACAGATTCGAGGTCTGTGAAGTCATATAATGGAGGTGTGTGAACTCATAGAATGGAGGTGTGTGACCTCACAATGGTAGTTTGTGAAGTCATAGAATGGAGGTGTGTGAAGTCACAGAATGGAGGTGTGTGAAGTCAAAATGGAGGTGTGAAGTCATAGAATGGAGGTGGGTGAAGTCATAGAAATTAGGTGTGTGAAGTCATAGAATGTTGCTGTGTGAACTCATAGAATGGAGGTGTGTGACGTCACAATGGAAGTTTGTGAAGTCATAGAATGGAGGTGTGTGAAGTCACAGAATGGAGGTGTGTGAGTCAGAATTGAGGTGTGTGAAGTCATAGAATGTAGATGTGTGAAGTCATAGAATGGAGTATTGTGAAGTCACCGAAGGGACGTTTGTGAAGTCATAGAATGGAGGTATGAGAAATCAAATTAGAGGGGTGTGAAGTCGGAGAATGGAGGTGTGTGAAGTCATAGAATGGAGGTGGGTGAAGTCATAGAATGGAGGTGTATAAAGTCATAGAATGGAGGTGTGTGAAGTCACTGAGTGGACGGGTTTAAAGTCATAAAATGGAGGTGCGTGAAGTCAGAGAATTGAGCTTTTTGAAGTCATATATTGGAGGTGTGTGAAGTCAAAATGGATGTGTGAAGTCATAGAATGTAGGTGTGTGAAGTCATAGAATGGTGGTGTGTGAAGTCACAGAATGGAGGTGTGTGAACTCAGAATGGAGGTGTGTGAAGTCACAATGTATGTGTGTGAAGTCATACAATGGAGGTGTGTGAAGACACAATGTATGTGTGTGAATTCATAGAATGGAGGTGTGTGAAGTCATAGAATGGAGGTGTGTGAAGTCACAGAATGGAGGTGTGTGAAGTCATAGAACGGAGGTGTGTGAAGTCAGAATGGAGCTGGATGAAGACATAGAATGTAGGTGTGTGAAGTCATAGAATGGAGGTGTGTGAAGTCATAGAATGGAGGTGTGTGAAGTCACAGAATGGAGGTGTGGGAAGTCATAGAATGGAGGGTTGTGAAGTCACAGAATGGAGGTGTGTGAACTCATACAATGGAGGTGTGTGAAGTCACAGAATTCAGGTTTGTGAAGTCAGAATGGAGGTGTGTAGTCATAGATTGGAGGTGGGTGAAGTCGTAAAAAGGAGGTGTGGGAAATCATAGAATGGAGGAGTGTGAAGTCATAGTATAGAGGTGTGTGAAGTCAGATTGGAGGTGTGTGAAGTGACCGAATGGACTTGTGTGAACTCAGAATGGAGTTGCGTGAAGCCACAGAATTGAGGATTGCGAAGTCATAGAATGGAGTTGTGTGAAGTCTTAGAATGGATGTTTCTGAATTAAGAATTAAGGTGTGTGAAGTCATAGAATGGAGGTGTGTGAAGACAAAATTGTGGTGTGGGAACTCATAGAATGGATGTGTGTGAACTCATAGAATGGAGATGTGTGAAGTCGTGGAATGGAGGTGTGTGAAGTCAAAGAATGGAGGTGTATGATGTCAAACAATGGTGGTGTGTGAAGTCACAGAATGGAGGTGTGTGATATCACAGAATGGAAGTGTGTGAAGTCAAAATGGAGGTGTGTGAAGTCACAGAATGGAGGTGTGTGAAGTCACAGAATGGAGGTGTGTGAAGTCAATATGGTGGTGTGTGAAGTCAAAAATGGAGGTGTGTGAAGTCAGAGAATGTAGGTGTGTGAAGTCAAAATGGAGGTGTGTGAAGTCAAAGAATGGAGGTGTGTTAACTCATAGAATGGAGGTGTGTGAAGTCATGGAATGGAGGTTTGTGAAGTCAATCATTGGAAGTGTGTGAAATTACAGAAAGGAGATGTGTGAAGTCATAGAATGGAGGAGTGTAAAGTCAGAATGGAGATTTGTGAAGTCATAGAATGCAGGTGTGTGAAGTCATAGAATGTTGGTGTATGAAGTCATAGAATGGAGGTGTATGAAGTCATAGAATGGAGGTGTGTGAAGTCCGAATACAGGTGTGTGAAGTCATAGAATGGAGGTGTGTGAAGTCATAGAATGGAAGTGTGTGAAGTCGTAGTATGGAGGTTTGTGATGTCATAGAATGTAGGTGTGTGAAGTCATACAATGGAGGTATGTGAAGTCACGGAAGTGAGGTGTGTGAAGTCACAGAATGGAGGTGTGCGAAGTCATAGAATGGAGGTGTGTGAAGTCAAAGAATGGAGGTGTGTGAAGTCATAGATTGGAGGTGTGTGAAATCACAGAATGGAGGTGTGTGAATTCGCAGAATGGAGGTGTGTAAAGTCACAGAGTGGAGATGTGTGAAGTCACAGAGTGGAGGTGTGTGAAGTCACAGAATGGAGGTTTGTGAAGTCATAGAATGGAGGTGTGTGAAGTCAGAATAGAGGTGTGTAAAGTCATATAATTGAGGTGTGTGAAGTCAGAATGGAGCTGTGTGAAGTCATAGAATGGAGGTGTGTGAAGTAAAAATGGAAGTGTGTAAACTCATAGAATGGAGCTGTGTGAAGTCACAGAATGGAGGTGTGTGAATTCAGATTGGAGTTGTGTGAAGTCATAGAATGGAGGTGTGTCAACTCATATAGTATGTCTGTGACATCATAGAATGGAGTTGTGTGAAGTCATAGAATGGAGGTGTGTGAAATCATAGAATGGAGGTGTGTGAAGTCACAGAATTTAGGTGTGTGAAGTCAGTATGGAGGTGTGTGAGGTCAGAATGGAGATGTGTGAAGTCATAGAATGGAGGTGTGTGAAGTCACAATGCAGGTGTGTGAACTCATAGAATGGAGGTGTGTGAAGTCACAATGTAGGTGTGTGAAGTCATAGAATGGAGGTGTGTGAAGTCATAGAATGGAGGTGTGTGAAGTCACAGAATGGAGGTGTGTGAAGTCAAAATGGTGGTGTGTGAAGTCACAAATGGAGGTGTGTGAAGTCACAGAATGTAGGTGTGTGAAGTCAAAATGGAGGTGTGTGAAGTCAAAGAATGTAGGTGTGTGAAGTCATAGAATGGAGGTGTGTGAAGTCATGGAATGGAGGTTTGTGAAGTCAAACATTGGAAGTGTGGGAAGTTACAAAAAGGAGATGTGTGAAGTCATAGAATGGAGGTGTGTGAAGTCATAGAATGGAGGAGTGTGAAGTCAGAATGGAGATTTGTGAAGTCACAGAATGGAGGTGTGTGAAGGCATAGAATGTTGGTGTATGAAGTCATAGAAGGGAAGTGTATGAAGTCATAGAATGGAGGTATGTGAAGTCAAAGTGCAGGTGTGTGAAGTCATAGAATGGAGGTTTGTGAAGTCATAGACTGGAGCTGTGTGAAGTCATAGAATGGAAGTGTGTGAAGTCATATAATGGAGGTCTGTGATGATATAGAATGGAGGTGTGTGAAGTCACAGAATGGACGTGTGTGAAGTCACAATGGAGGTTTGTGAAGTCATAGAATGGAGGTGTGTGAAGTCATAGAATGGAGGTGTGTGAAATCTCAGAATGGAGGGGTATGAATTCGCAGAATGGATGTGTGTAAAGACACAGAGTGGAGATGTGTGCATTCACAGAGTGGAGTTGGGTGAAGTCATAGAAAGGAGGTTTGTGAAGTCACAGAATGGAGGTGTGTGAAGTCAGAATACAGGTGTGCAAATTCATAGAATGGAGGTGTGTGAAGTCAGAATGGAGCTGTGTGAAGTCATAGAATGGAGGTGTGTGAAGTCAGAATGGAGGTGTGTGAACTCATAGAATGGAGGTGTGTGAAGTCACAGAATGGAGGTGTGTGAAGTCATAGAATGGAGGTGTGTGAAATCATAGAATGGAGGTGTGTGAAGTCATAGAATGGAGGTGTGTGAAGTCATAGAATGGAGGTTTGTGAAGTCATAGAATGGAGGTGTGTGAAGTCATAGAATGGAGATGTGTGAAATCATAGAATGGAGTTTTGTGAAGTCACAGAATGGAGCTGTGTGAGTCAGAATTGAGGTGTGTGAAGTCATAGTATGCAGATGTGTGAAGTCATAGAATGGAGGATTGTGAAGTCACCGAAGGGAGGTTTGTGAAGTCATAGAATGGAGGTATGTGAAGTCAAATTGGAGGGGTGTGAAGTCAGAGAATGGAGTTGTGTGAAGTCATAGAATGGAGGTGGGTAAAGTCATAGAATGGAGGTGTATGAAGTCATAGAATGGAGGTCTGTGAAGTCACAGAATTGACGGGTATGAAGTCATAGAATGAAGGTGTGTGAAGTCAGAGAATTGAGTTGCTTGAGGTCATATATTGGAGGTGTGTGAAGTCAAACAATTGAGGTGTGTGAACTCAGAAAGGAGGTGTGTGAAGTCACAGAATGGAAGTGTGTGAAGTAATAGAAAGGAAGTTTGTAAAGTCATAGTATGGAGGTGTGTGAAGTCAAAGAATGGCGGTGTGTGAACTCATGGAATGGAGGTGTGTGAAGTCATGGTATGGAGGTTTGTGACGTCAAACATTGGAAGTGTGTGAAGGTACAGAAAGGAGATGTGTGAAGTCATAGAATAGAGGTGTGTGATGTCACAGAATGGAGGAGTGTGAAGTCAGAATGGAGATTTGTGAAGTCATAGAATGGAAGTGTGTGAAGTCGTAGAATGTTGGTGTATGAAGTCATAGAATGGAGGTGTATGAAGTCATAGAATGGAGGTGTGTGAAGTCAGAATGCAGGTGTGTGAAGTCATAGAATGGAGGTGTGTGAAGTCATAGAATGGAGGTTTGTGAAGTCAAAGAATGGAAGTGTGTGAAGTCATAGAATGGAGGTGTGTGATGTCATAGAATGTAGGTGTGTGAAGTCATGGAATGGAGGTGTGTGAATTCAGATTGGAGGTGTGTGAAGTCATAGAATGGAGGTGTGTCAACTCAGAAAGGAGGTGTGTGAAGTCATAGAATGGAGGTGAGTGAAGTCATAGAATGGAGGTGTGTGAAGTCACAATGTAGGTGTGTGAAGTCATAGAATGGAGGTGTGTGAATTCATAGACTAGAGGTGTGTGAAGTCACAGAATGGAGGTGTGTGAAGTCATTGAATGGAGGTGTGTGAAGTCACAGAATGGAAGTGTGTGAAATCATAGAATGGAGGTGTGTGAAGTCACAGAATGGAGGTGTGTGAAGTCAGAATGGAGGTGTGTGAAGTCATAGAATGGAGGTGTGTGAAGTCATAGAATGGAGGTGTGTGAAGTCACAGAATGGAAGTGTGTGAAATCATAGAATGGAGGTGTGTGAAGTCACAGAATGGAGGTGTGTGAAGTCAGAATGGAGGTGTGTGAACTCATAAAATGGAGTTGTGTGAAGTCACAATGTACGTGTTTGAAGTCATAGAATGGAGGTGTGTGAAGTCATAGACTGGAGGTGTGTGAAGTCACAGAGTGGAGGTGAGTGAAGTCACAGATTCGAGGTCTGTGAAGTCATAGAATGGAGATGTGTGAAGTCAGAATGTAGGTGTTCGAAGTCATAGAATAGAGGTGTGTGAAGTCAGAATGGAGGTGTGTGAACTCATAGAATGGAGGTGTGTGAACTCATAGAATGGAGGTGTTTGACGTCACAATGGAAGTTTGTGAAGTCATAGAATGGAGGTGTGTGAAGTCAGAGAATAGAGGTGTGTAAAGTCATACAATGGAGGTGTGTGAAATCAGAATGGAGGTGTGTGAAGTCACAGAATGGAGGTGTGTGAACTCAGAATGGAGGTGTGTGAAGTCATAGATGGAGGTTTGTGAAGTCATAGTATGGAGATATGTGAAATCATAGAATGGAGTTTTGTGAAGTCACAGAATGGAGTTGTGTGAGTCAGAATTATTGAGGTGTGTGAAGTCATAGAATGTAGATGTGTGAAGTCATAGAATGGAGTATTGTGAAGTCACCGAAGGGCTGTTTGTGAAGTCATAGAATGGAGGTATGAGAAATCAAATTAGAGGGGTGTGAAGTCGGAGAATGGATGTGTGTGAAGTCATAGAATGGAGGTGGGTGAAGTCATAGAATGGAGGTGTGTGAATTCAGATTGGAGGTTTGTGAAGTCATAGAATGGAGGTGTGTCAACTGAGAAAGGAGGTGTGTGAAGTCATAGAATGGAGGTGAGTGAAGTCATAGAATGGAGGTGTGTGAAATCATAGAATGGAGGTGTGTGAAGTCACAGAATTTAGGTGTGTGAAGTCAGAATGGAGATGTGTGAGGTCAAAGTGGAGGTGTTTGAAGTCATAAATTGGAGGTGTGGGAAGTCAAAATGCAGGTGTGTGAACACATAGAATGGAGGTGTGTGAAGTCTCAGTGTAGGTGTGTGAAGTCATAGAATGGAGGTGTGTGAAGTCATAGAATGGAGGTGTGTGAAGTCACAGAAGGGAGTTGTGTGAAGTCATAGAATGGAGGTGTGTGAAGTCACAGAATGGAGGAGTGTGAAATCATAGAATGGAGGTGTGTGAAGTCACAGAATGGAGGTGTGTGAAGTTAGAATGGAGGTGTGTGAAGTCATAGAATGGAGGTGAGTGAAGTCAGAATAGAGGTGTGAAGTCATAGCATGGAGGTGGGTGAAGTCATAGAAATTAGGTGTGGGAAGTCATGGAATGGAGAAGTGGGAAGTCATAGAGTGGAGGTGAGTGAAGTCACAGATTCGAGGTCTGTGAAGTCACAGAATGGAGGAGTGTGAAGTCATAGAATGGAGGTGGGTGAAGTCATAGAAATTAATTGTGGGAAGTCATAGAATGGAGGTGTGTGAAGTCATAGAATGCAAGTGTGTGAAGTCACAGATTGGAGGTGTGTGAAGTCACAGAATCAGGTGTGAGAAGTCACAGAATGGAGGTGTGTGAACTCAGAATGGAGGTGTGTGACGTCACAGAATGGAGGTGTGTGAAGTCATAGAATGGAGGTGTGTGAGGTCACAGAATGGAGGTGTGTGAAATCATAGAATGGAGGTGTGTGAAGTCACAGAATGGAGGTGTGTGAAGTCAGAATGGAGGTGTGTGAAGTCATAGAGTGGAGGTGTGTGAAGTCAGAATGGAGGTGTGAAGTCATAGAATGGAGGTGGGTGAAGTCATAGAACTTAGGTGTGGGAAGTCATAGAATCGAGAAGTGTGAAGTCATAGAGTGGAGGTGAGTGAAGTCACAGATTTGAGGTCTGTGAAGTCATAGACTGGAGGTGTGTGAAGTCATAGAATGGAGGTATGAGAAACCAAATTAGAGGGGAGTGAAGTCGTAGAATGGAGGTGTGTGAAGTCATAGAATGGAGGTGGGTGAAGTCATAGAAAGGAGGTGTGTGAATTCAGATTGGAGGTGTGTGAAGTCATAGAATGGAGGTGTGTCAACTCAGAAAGGAGGTGTGTGAAGTCATAGAATGGAAGTGAGTGAAGTCATACAATGGAGGTCTGTGAAATCATAGAATGGAGGTGTGTGAAGTCACAGAATTTAGGTGTGTGAAGTCAGAATGGAGGTGTGTGATGTCAGAAAGGAGGTGTGTGAAGTCATAGAATGGAGGTGGGTGAAGTCACAATGCAGGTGTTTGAACTCATAGAATGGAGGTGTGTGAAGTCACAGTGTAGGTGTGTGAAGTCATAGAATGGAGGTGTGTGAAGTCATAGAATGGAGGTGTGTGAAGTCACAGAATGGAGGTGTGTGAAGTCAGAATGGAGGTGTGTGAAGTCATAGAATGGAGGTGTGTGAAGTCAGAATGGAGGTGTGAAGTCATAGAATGGAGGTGGGTGAAGTCATAGAAATTAATTGTGGGAAGTCATAGAATGGAGGAGTGTGAAGTCATAGAGTGGAGGTGAGTGAAGTCACAGATTCGAGGTCTGTGAAGTCATAGAATGGAGGTGTGTGAAGTCAGAATGTAGGTGTTCGAAGTCATAGAATACAGGTGTGTGAAGTAAGAATGGAGGTGTGTGAAGTCATAGAATGGAGGTGTGTGAACTCATAGAATGGAGGTGTGTGACGTCACAATGGAAGTTTGTGAAGTCATAGAATGGAGGTGTGTGAAGTGACAGAATGGAGGTTTGTGAAGTCATACAATGGAGGTGTGTGAAGTCAGAAGGGAGGTGTGTGAAGTCACAGAATGGAGGTGTGTGAACTCAGAATGGAGGTGTGTGCAATCATAGATGGAGGTGTGTGAAGTCATAGTATGGAGATATGTGAAATCATAGAATGGAGTTTTGTGAAGTCACAGAATGGAGTTGTGTGAGTCAGAATTGAGGTGTGTGAAGTCATAGAATGTAGATGTGTGAAGTCATAGAATGGAGTATTGTGAAGTCACCAAAGGGAGGTTTGTGAAGTCATAGAATGGAGGTATGAGAAATCAAGTTAGAGGGGTGTGAAATCGGAGAATGGAGGTGTGTGAAGTGATAGAATTGAGGTGGGTGAAGTCTTAGAATGGAGGTGTGTGAATTCAGATTGGAGGTGTGTGAAGTCATAGAATGGAGGTGTGTCAACTCAGATAGGAGATGTGTGAAGTCATAGAATGGAGGTGAGTGGAGTCATAGAATGGAGGTGTGTGAACACATAGAATTGAGGTCTGAGACGTCACAATGGAAGTTTGTGAAGTCATAGAATTGAGGTGTGTGGAGTCACAGAATGGAGGTGTGTGAAGTCAGAATGGAGGTGTGAAGTCATAGAATGGAGGTGGGTGAAGTCATAGAAATTAGGTGTGTGAAGTCATAGAATGGAGGTGTGTGAACTCATAGAATGGAGGTGTGTGACATCACAATGGAAGTTTGTGAAGTCATAGAATGGAGGTGTGTGAAGTCACAGAATTGAGGTGTGTGAACTCATAATGGAGGTGTGTGAAGTCATAGATGGAGGTGTGTGAAGTCATAATATGGAGATATGAGAAATCATAGAATTGAGTTTTGTGAAGTCACAGAATGGAGTTGTGTGAGTCAGAATTGAGGTGTGTGAAGTCATAGAATGTAGATGTGTGAAGTCATAGAATGGAGCATTGTGAAGTCAACGAAGGGAGGGTTGTGAAGTCATAGAATGGAGGTATGAGAAATCAAATTAGAGGGGTGTGAAGTCGGAGAATGGAGGTGTGTGAAGTCATAGAATTGAGGTGGGTGAAGTCATAGAATGGAGGTGTGTGAAGTCACTGAATGGACGAGTTTAAAGTCATAGAATGGAGGTGTGTGAAATCAGAGAATTGAGTTGTTTGAAGTCATATATTGGAGGTGTGTGAAGTCAAAATGGATGTGTGAAGTCATAGAATGTAGGTGTGTGAAGTCATAGAATGGTGGTGTGTGAAGTCACAGAATGGAGGTGTGTGAACTCAGAATGGAGGTGTGTGAAGTCACAGAATGGAGGTTTGTGAAGTCATAGAATGGAAGTGTGTGAAGTCATAGAATGGACGTGTGTGAAGTCAGAATGGAGGTGTGTTAAGTCACCGAATGGAGTTTTGTGAACTCAGTATGGAGGTGTGTGAAGTCAGAAAATGGAGGTTGGTGAAGTCATAGATGGAGGTGTGTGAGGTCATAGAATGGATGTTTCTGAAGTAAGAATGAAGGTGTGTGAAGTCATAGGATGAAGGTGGGTGAAGTCATAAGAAGGAGGTTCGGGAAGTCATAGAATGGAGGAGTGTGAAGTCATAGAGTGGAGGTGAGTGAAGTCACAGATTCGAGGTCTGTGAAGTCATAGATTGGAGGTGTGTGATGTCAGAATGCAGGTGTGCGAAGTCATAGAATAGAGATTTGTGAAGTCAGAATGGAGGTGTGTGAACTCATAGAATGTAGGTGTGTGACGCCACAATGGAGGTGTGTGAAGTCACAGAATGGAGGTGTGTGAATACATACAATGGAGGTGTGTGAAGTCAGAATGGAATTTTGTGAAGTCACAGAATTGAGCTGTGTGAATTCAGAATGGAGGTGTGTGAAGTCATAGAATGGAGGTGTGTGAAGTCAGAATGGAGGTGTGTGAACTCATAGAATGGAGGTGTGTGTAGTCACAATGGAGATGTGTGAAGTCATAGAATGGAGGTGTGTGAAGTCATAGAATGGAGGTGTGTGAAGTCATAGAATGGAGGTGTGTGAAGTCATAGAATGGGTGTTTGTGAAGTAAGAATGAAGGTGTGTGAAGTCATAGAATGGAGTTGTGGGAAGTCACAGAATGGAGGTGTGGGAATTCAGAGATTGCAGGAGTGTGAAGTCACAGAATGGAGGTGTGTGAACCCAGAATGGAGGTGTGTAAAGTCACAGAATGGAGGTGTGTGAAGTCATAGAATGGAAGTGTGTGAAGTCATAGAATGGAGGTGTGTGAAGTCACAGAATGGGCGGTATGAAGTCATAGAATGGAGGTGTGTGAAGTCACAGAATTGAGGTGTTTGAAGTCATATATTGGAGGTGTGTGAAATCAAAATGGATGTGTGAAGTCATAGAATGGAGGTGTGAGAACTCATAGAATGAGGGTGTGTGAGGCCATAGAATGGAGGTGTGTGAAGTCACAGAATGGATGTGTGTGAAGTCATAGAATGGACGTGTGTGAAGTCATAGAATGGAAGTGTGTGAAGTCTCAGATTGGAGCTGTGTGAAGTCACAGAATCGAGGTGTGAGAAGTCACAGAATGGAGGTGTGTGAAGTCACAATGGAGGTGTGTGAAGTCATAGAATGCAGGTGTGTGAAGTCAGAATCGAGGTGTGAAGTCATTGAATGGAGGTGGATGAAGTAATAGAACTTAGGTGTGGGAAGTCATAGAATCGAGAAGTGTGAAGTCATAGAGTAGAGGTGAGTGAAGTCACAGACTCGAGATCTGTGAATTCATAGAATGGAGGTGTGTGAAGTCATAGAATGGAGTATTGTGAAGTCACCGAAAGGAGGTTTGTGAAGTCATAGAATGGAAGTATGAGAAATCAAATTAGAGGGGTGTGAAGGGGGAGAATGGAGGTGTGTGAAGTCATAGAATGGAGGTGGGTGAAGTCATAGAATGGAGGTGTGTGAATTCAGATAGGAGGTGTGTGAAGTCATAGAATGGAGGTGTGTCAACTCAGAAAGCAGGTGTGTGAAGTCATAGAATGGAGGTGAGTGAAGTCATAGAATGGAGGTGTGTGAAGTCACAGAATTTAGGTGTGTGAAGTCAGAATGGAGGTGTGTGAGGTCAGAATGGAGGTTTGTGAAGTCATAGAATGGAGGTGGGTGAAGTCACAATGCAGGTGTGTGAACTCATAGAATGGAGGTGTGTGAAGTCACAGTGAAGGTGTGTGAAGTCATAGAATGGAGGTGTGTGAAGTCATAGAATGGAGGTGTGTGAAGTCACAGAATGGAGGTGTGTGAAATCCTAGAATGGAGGTGTGTGAAGTCACAGAATGGTGGTGTGTGAAGTCAGAATGGAGGTGTGTGAAGTCAGAATCGAGGTGTGAAGTCATTGAATGGAGGTGGATGAAGTAATAGAACTTAGGTGTGGGAAGTCATAGAATCGAGAAGTGTGAAGTCATAGAGTAGAGGTGAGTGAAGTCACAGACTCGAGATCTGTGAAGTCATAGAATGGAGGTGTGTGAAGTCATAGAATGGAGTATTGTGAAGTCACCGAAAGGAGGTTTGTGAAGTCATAGAATGGAAGTATGAGAAATCAAATTAGAGGGGTGTGAAGGGGGAGAATGGAGGTGTGTGAAGTCATAGAATGGAGGTGGGTGAAGTCATAGAATGGAGGTGTGTGAATTCAGATAGGAGGTGTGTGAAGTCATAGAATGGAGGTGTGTCAACTCAGATAGGAGATGTGTGAAGTCATAGAATGGAGGTGTGTGAAGTCATAGAATGGAGGTGTGTGAAGTCACAGAATGGAGGTGTGTGAAATCCTAGAATGGAGGTGTGTGAAGTCACAGAATGGTGGTGTGTGAAGTCAGAATGGAGGTGTGTGAAGTCATAGAATGGAGGTGTGTGAAGTCACAATGGAGGTGTGTGAAGACATAGAATGGAGGTGGATGAAGTCATAGAAATTAGGTGTGGGAAGTCATAGAATGGAGAAGTGGGAAGTCATAGAGTGGAGGTGAGTGAAGTCACAGATTCGAGGTCTGTGAAGTCATATAATGGAGGTGTGTGAACTCATAGAATGGAGGTGTGTGACGTCACAATGGTAGTTTGTGATGTCATAGAATGGAGGTGTGTGAAGTCACAGAATGGAGGTGTGTGAAGTCAGAATGGAGGTGTGAAGTCATAGAATGGAGGTGGGTGAAGTCATAGAAATTAGGTGTGTGAAGTCATAGAATGTTGGTGTGTGAACTCATAGAATGGAGGTGTGTGACGTCACAATGGAAGTTTGTGAAGTCATAGAATGGAGGTGTGTGAAGTCACAGAATGGAGGTGTGTGAGTCAGAATTGAGGTGTGTGAAGTCATAGAATGTAGATGTGTGAAGTCATAGAATGGAGTATTGTGAAGTCACCGAAGGGACGTTTGTGAAGTCATAGAATGGAGGTATGAGAAATCAAATTAGAGGGGTGTGAAGTCGGAGAATGGAGGTGTGTGAAGTCATAGAATGGAGGTGGGTGAAGTCATAGAATGGAGGAGTATAAAGTCATAGAATGGAGGTGTGTGAAGTCACTGAGTGGACGGGTTTAAAGTCATAAAATGGAGGTGCGTGAAGTCAGAGAATTGAGCTTTTTGAAGTCATATATTGGAGGTGTGTGAAGTCAAAATGGATGTGTGAAGTCATAGAATGTAGGTGTGTGAAGTCATAGAATGGAGGTGTGTGAAGTCACAGAATGGAGGTGTGTGAACTCAGAATGGAGGTGTGTGAAGTCACAGAATGGAGGTTTGTGAAGTCATAGAATGGAAGTGTGTGAAGTCATAGAATGGACGTGTGTGAAGTCAGAATGGAGGTGTGTTAAGTCACCGAATGGAGTTTTGTGAACTCAGTATGGAGGTGTGTGAAGTCACAGAATGGAGGTTTGTTTAGTCATATCTGGAGGTGTGTGAGGTCATAGAATGGATGTTTCTGAAGTAAGAATGAAGGTGTGTGAAGTCATAGAATGGAGGTGTGTGAAGTCATTGAAGGGAGGTGTGTGAAGTCACTGAATAGAAGTGTGTGAAGTCAAAATGGAGGTTTGAAGTCATAGAATGAACGTGGGTGAAGTCATAGAAAGGAGGTGAGGGAAGTCATAGAATGGAGGAGTGTGAAGTCATAGAGTGAAGGTGAGTGAAGTCACAGATTCGAGGTCTGTGAAGTCATAGATTGGACGTGTGTGATGTCAGAATGGAGGTGTGCGAAGTCATAGAATAGAGGTTTGTGAAGTCAGAATGGAGGTGTGTGAAGTCATACAATGGAGGTGTGTGAACTCATAGAATGGAGGTGTGTGACGTCACAATGGAAGTGTGTGAAGTCACAGAATGGAGGTGTGTGAATTCATACAATGGAGGTGTGTGATGTCAGAATGGAATTTTGTGAAGTCACAGAATTGAGCTGTGTGAATTCAGAATGGAGGTGTGTGAAGTCATAGAATGGAGGTGTGTGAAGTCAGAATGGAGGTGTGTGAACTCATAAAATGGAGGTGTGTGTAGTCACAATGGAGGTGTGTGAAGTCATAGAATGGAGGTGTGTGAAGTCACAGAATGGAGGTGTTTAAGTAACAGAATGGAGGTGTGTGAAGTCATAGAATGGGTGTTTGTGAAGTAAGAATGAAGGTGTGTGAAATCATAGAATGGAGGTGTGTGAAGTCACAGAATGGAGGTGTGGGAAGTCACAGATTGCAGGAGTGTGAAGTCACAGAATGGAGGTGTGTGAACCCAGAATGGAGGTGTGTAAAGTCACAAAATGGAGGTGTGTGAAGTCATAGAATGGAAGTGTGTGAAGTTATAGATTGGAGGTGTGTGAAGTCACAGAATGGACGGTATGAAGTCATAGAAGGGAGGTGTGTGAAGTCACAGAATTGAGGTGTTTGAAGACATATATTGGAGGTGTGTGAAATCAAAATGGATGTGTGAATTCATAGAATGGAGGTGTGTGAAATCATAGAATGAGGGTGTGTGAGGTCATAGAATGGAGGTGTGTGAAGTCACAGAATGGAGGTGTGTGAAGTCATAGAATGGAGGTGTGTGAAGTCATAGAATTGAAGTGTGTGAAGTCACAGATTGGAGGTGTGTGAAGTCACAGAATCGAGGTGTGAGAAGTCACAGAATCGAGGTGTGTGAACTCAAATTGGAGGTGTGTGACGTCACAGAATGGAGGTGTGCGAAGTCATAGAATGGAGGTGTGTGAGGTCACAGAATGGAGGTCTGTGAAATCATAGAATGGATGTGTGTGAAGTCACAGAATGGAGGTGTGTGAAGTCAGAATGGAGGTGTGTGAAGTCATAGAGTGGAGGTGTGTGAAGTCATAGAATGGAGGTGTGTGAAGTCAGAATGGAGGTGTGAAGTCATAGAATGGAGGTGGGTGAAGTCATAGAAATTAATTGTGGGAAGTCATAGAATGGAGGAGTGTGAAGTCATAGAATGGAGGTGGGTGAAGTCATAGAAATTAATTGTGGCAAGTCATAGAATGGAGGTGTGTGAAGTCATAGAATGGAAGTGTGTGAAGTCACAGATTGGAGGTGTGTGAAGTCACAGAATCAGGTGTGAGAAGTCACAGAATGGAGGTGTGTGAACTCAGAATGGAGGTGTGTGACGTCACAGAATGGAGGTGTGTGAAGTCATAGAATGGAGGTGTGTGAGGTCACAGAATGGAGGTGTGTGAAATCATAGAATGGAGGTGTGTGAAGTCACAGAATGGAGGTGTGTGAAGTCAGAATGGAGGTGTGTGAGGTCATAGAGTGGAGGTGTGTGAAGTCAGAATGGAGGTGTGAAGTCATAGAATGGAGGTGGGTGAAGTCATAGAACTTAGGTGTGGGAAGTCATAGAATTGAGAAGTGTGAAGTCATAGAGTGGAGGTGAGTGAAGTCACAGATTCGAGGTCTGTGAAGTCATAGACTGGAGGTGTGTGAAGTCATAGAATGGAGGTATGAGAAACCAAATTAGAGGGCTGTGAAGTCGTAGAATGGAGGTGTGTGAAGTCATAGAATGGAGGTGGGTGAAGTCATAGAAAGGAGGTGTGTGAATTCAGATTGGAGGTGTGTGAAGTCATAGAATGGAGGTGTGTCAACTCAGAAAGGAGGTGTGTGAAGTCATAGAATGGAAGTGAGTGAAGTCATACAATGGAGGTCTGTGAAATCATAGAATGGAGGTGTGTGAAGTCACAGAATTTAGGTGTGTGAAGTCAGAATGGAGGTGTGTGAGGTCAGAATGGAGGTGTGTGAAGTCATAGAATGGAGGTGGGTGAAGTCACAATGCAGGTGTTTGAACTCATAGAATGGAGGTGTGTGAAGTCACAGTGTAGGTGTGTGAAGTCATAGAATGGAGGTGTGTGAAGTCATAGAATGGAGGTGTGTGAAGTCACAGAAGGGAGGTGTGTGAAGTCATAGAATAGAGGTGTGTGAAGTCACAGAATGGAGGTGTGTGAAATCATAGAATGGAGGTGTGTGAAGTCACAGAATGGAGGTGTGTGAAGTCAGAATGGAGGTGTGTGAAGTCATAGAATGGAAGTGTGTGAAGTCAGAACGGAGGTGTGTGAACTCAGATTGGAGGTGTGGGAAGTCAAAATGGAGGTGTGTGAAGTTATAGAATGGAGGTGTGTGAAGTCACAGAATGGAAGGGTGTGAAGTCAAAGACTGGAGTTGTGTGAAGTCATAGAATGGAGGTGTGTGAACTCATAGAATGGAGGTGTGTGAAGTCACAGAATGAAGGTGCGTTAAGTCACAGAATGGAGGTGTGTGAACTCAGAATGGAGGTGTGTGAAGTCACAGAATGGAGGTGTGGGAAGTCATAGAATGGAGTTGTGTGAAGTCACAGAATGGAGGTGTGTGAATTAATAGAATGGAGGTGTGAGAAATCATAGAATGGAGGTGTGTGAAGTCACAGAATGGAAGTGTGTGAAGTCATAGAATGGAGGTGTGTGAAGTCACAGAATGGAGGTGTGAGAAATCATAGAATGGAGGTGTGTGAAGTCACAGAATGGAGGTGTGTGAAGTCACAGAATGGAGGTGTGTGAACTCACAATGGAGATGTTTGAACTCACAATGGAGGTGTGTGAAGTCAAAGAATGGAGGTGTGTGAAGTCATAGAATGGAATTGTGTGAAGTCATAGAATGGAGGTGTGTGAAGTGAGAATTGAGGTGTGTGAAGTCATGGAATTGAGGTGTGTGAACTCAGAATGGAGTTTTGTGAAGTCACAGAATGGAGGTTTGTGAAGTCATAGAATGGAGGTGTGTGAAGTCATAGAATGGATGTTTCTGAAGTAGAATGCAGGTGTGTGAAGTCATAGAATGGAGGTGTGTGAAGTCAAAATGAGGTGTGTGAACTCATAAAATGGAGATGTGTGAAGTCATGGAATGGAGGTGTGTGAAGTCCAAGGATATAGGTGTGTGAAGTCAAACAATGGTGGTGTGTGAAGTCACAGAATGCAGGTGTGTTAAGTCAAAGAATGGAAGTGTGTGAAGTCAAAATGGAGGTGTGTGAAGTCACAGAATGGAGGTGTGTGAAGTCACAGAATGAAGTGTCTGAAGTCAGAATGCAGCTGTGTGAAGCCATAGAATCGAGGTGTGTGAAGTCAGAATGGAGGTGTGTGAACTCATAGAATGGAGTGTGTGAAGTCAAAATGGGGGTGTGTGAAATCATAGAATGGAGGAGTGTGAAGTCAGAACGGAGGTGTGTGAACTCAGATTGGAGATGTGGGACGTCACAATGGAGGTGTGTGAAGATATAGAATGAAGGTGTGTGAAGTCACAGAATGGAGGGGTGTGAAGTCAAAGACTGGAGGTGTGTGAAGTCATAAAATGGAGGTGTGTGAAGTCATAGAATGGAGGTGTGTGAAGTCAAAATGGAGGTGTGTGAACTCATAAAATGGAGATGTGTGAAGTCATGGAATGGAGGTGTGTGAAGTCCAAGAATATAGGTGTGTGAAGTCAAACAATGGTGGTGTGTGAAGTCACAGAATGCAGGTGTCTTAAGTCAAAGATTGGAAGTGTGTGAAGTCAAAATGGAGGTGTGTGAAGTCAAAGAATGGAGGTGTGTGAAGTCAGAATGGAGGTGTGTGAAGTCACAGAATGGAGGTGTGTGAACTCAGAATGGAGGTGTGTGAAGTCACAGAATGGAGGTGTGTTAAGTCACAAAATGGAGGTGTGTGAAGTCATATAATGGAGGTGTGTGAAGTCAGAACGTAGGTGTGTGAACTCATAGATTGGAGGTGTGTGACGTCAAAGAATGGAGGTGTGTGAAGTCATAGAATGGATGTTTGTTAAGTAAGAATGAAGGTGTGTTAAGTAATAGAATGGAGGTGTGTGAAGGCACAGAATGGAGGTGTGTGAAGTCATAGAATGGAGCTGTGTGAAGTCAGAATGGAGGTGTGTGAAGTCACAGAATGGAGGTGTGTGAATACATACAATGGAGGTGTGTGAAGTCAGAATGGAATTTTGTGAAGTCACAGAATTGAGCTGTGTGAATTCAGAATGGAGGTGTGTGAAGTCATAGAATGGAGGTGTGTGAAGTCAGAATGGAGGTGTGTGAACTCATAGAATGGAGGTGTGTGTAGTCACAATGGAGATGTGTGAAGTCATAGAATGGAGGTGTGTGAAGTCATAGAATGGAGGTGTGTGAAGTCATAGAATGGAGGTGTGTGAAGTCATAGAATGGGTGTTTGTGAAGTAAGAATGAAGGTGTGTGAAGTCATAGAATGGAGTTGTGGGAAGTCACAGAATGGAGGTGTGGGAATTCAGAGATTGCAGGAGTGTGAAGTCACAGAATGGAGGTGTGTGAACCCAGAATGGAGGTGTGTAAAGTCACAGAATGGAGGTGTGTGAAGTCATAGAATGGAAGTGTGTGAAGTCATAGAATGGAGGTGTGTGAAGTCACAGAATGGGCGGTATGAAGTCATAGAATGGAGGTGTGTGAAGTCACAGAATTGAGGTGTTTGAAGTCATATATTGGAGGTGTGTGAAATCAAAATGGATGTGTGAAGTCATAGAATGGAGGTGTGAGAACTCATAGAATGAGGGTGTGTGAGGCCATAGAATGGAGGTGTGTGAAGTCACAGAATGGATGTGTGTGAAGTCATAGAATGGACGTGTGTGAAGTCATAGAATGGAAGTGTGTGAAGTCTCAGATTGGAGCTGTGTGAAGTCACAGAATCGAGGTGTGAGAAGTCACAGAATGGAGGTGTGTGAAGTCACAATGGAGGTGTGTGAAGTCATAGAATGCAGGTGTGTGAAGTCAGAATCGAGGTGTGAAGTCATTGAATGGAGGTGGATGAAGTAATAGAACTTAGGTGTGGGAAGTCATAGAATCGAGAAGTGTGAAGTCATAGAGTAGAGGTGAGTGAAGTCACAGACTCGAGATCTGTGAATTCATAGAATGGAGGTGTGTGAAGTCATAGAATGGAGTATTGTGAAGTCACCGAAAGGAGGTTTGTGAAGTCATAGAATGGAAGTATGAGAAATCAAATTAGAGGGGTGTGAAGGGGGAGAATGGAGGTGTGTGAAGTCATAGAATGGAGGTGGGTGAAGTCATAGAATGGAGGTGTGTGAATTCAGATAGGAGGTGTGTGAAGTCATAGAATGGAGGTGTGTCAACTCAGAAAGCAGGTGTGTGAAGTCATAGAATGGAGGTGAGTGAAGTCATAGAATGGAGGTGTGTGAAGTCACAGAATTTAGGTGTGTGAAGTCAGAATGGAGGTGTGTGAGGTCAGAATGGAGGTTTGTGAAGTCATAGAATGGAGGTGGGTGAAGTCACAATGCAGGTGTGTGAACTCATAGAATGGAGGTGTGTGAAGTCACAGTGAAGGTGTGTGAAGTCATAGAATGGAGGTGTGTGAAGTCATAGAATGGAGGTGTGTGAAGTCACAGAATGGAGGTGTGTGAAATCCTAGAATGGAGGTGTGTGAAGTCACAGAATGGTGGTGTGTGAAGTCAGAATGGAGGTGTGTGAAGTCAGAATCGAGGTGTGAAGTCATTGAATGGAGGTGGATGAAGTAATAGAACTTAGGTGTGGGAAGTCATAGAATCGAGAAGTGTGAAGTCATAGAGTAGAGGTGAGTGAAGTCACAGACTCGAGATCTGTGAAGTCATAGAATGGAGGTGTGTGAAGTCATAGAATGGAGTATTGTGAAGTCACCGAAAGGAGGTTTGTGAAGTCATAGAATGGAAGTATGAGAAATCAAATTAGAGGGGTGTGAAGGGGGAGAATGGAGGTGTGTGAAGTCATAGAATGGAGGTGGGTGAAGTCATAGAATGGAGGTGTGTGAATTCAGATAGGAGGTGTGTGAAGTCATAGAATGGAGGTGTGTCAACTCAGATAGGAGATGTGTGAAGTCATAGAATGGAGGTGTGTGAAGTCATAGAATGGAGGTGTGTGAAGTCACAGAATGGAGGTGTGTGAAATCCTAGAATGGAGGTGTGTGAAGTCACAGAATGGTGGTGTGTGAAGTCAGAATGGAGGTGTGTGAAGTCATAGAATGGAGGTGTGTGAAGTCACAATGGAGGTGTGTGAAGACATAGAATGGAGGTGGATGAAGTCATAGAAATTAGGTGTGGGAAGTCATAGAATGGAGAAGTGGGAAGTCATAGAGTGGAGGTGAGTGAAGTCACAGATTCGAGGTCTGTGAAGTCATATAATGGAGGTGTGTGAACTCATAGAATGGAGGTGTGTGACGTCACAATGGTAGTTTGTGATGTCATAGAATGGAGGTGTGTGAAGTCACAGAATGGAGGTGTGTGAAGTCAGAATGGAGGTGTGAAGTCATAGAATGGAGGTGGGTGAAGTCATAGAAATTAGGTGTGTGAAGTCATAGAATGTTGGTGTGTGAACTCATAGAATGGAGGTGTGTGACGTCACAATGGAAGTTTGTGAAGTCATAGAATGGAGGTGTGTGAAGTCACAGAATGGAGGTGTGTGAGTCAGAATTGAGGTGTGTGAAGTCATAGAATGTAGATGTGTGAAGTCATAGAATGGAGTATTGTGAAGTCACCGAAGGGACGTTTGTGAAGTCATAGAATGGAGGTATGAGAAATCAAATTAGAGGGGTGTGAAGTCGGAGAATGGAGGTGTGTGAAGTCATAGAATGGAGGTGGGTGAAGTCATAGAATGGAGGAGTATAAAGTCATAGAATGGAGGTGTGTGAAGTCACTGAGTGGACGGGTTTAAAGTCATAAAATGGAGGTGCGTGAAGTCAGAGAATTGAGCTTTTTGAAGTCATATATTGGAGGTGTGTGAAGTCAAAATGGATGTGTGAAGTCATAGAATGTAGGTGTGTGAAGTCATAGAATGGAGGTGTGTGAAGTCACAGAATGGAGGTGTGTGAACTCAGAATGGAGGTGTGTGAAGTCACAGAATGGAGGTTTGTGAAGTCATAGAATGGAAGTGTGTGAAGTCATAGAATGGACGTGTGTGAAGTCAGAATGGAGGTGTGTTAAGTCACCGAATGGAGTTTTGTGAACTCAGTATGGAGGTGTGTGAAGTCACAGAATGGAGGTTTGTTTAGTCATATCTGGAGGTGTGTGAGGTCATAGAATGGATGTTTCTGAAGTAAGAATGAAGGTGTGTGAAGTCATAGAATGGAGGTGTGTGAAGTCATTGAAGGGAGGTGTGTGAAGTCACTGAATAGAAGTGTGTGAAGTCAAAATGGAGGTTTGAAGTCATAGAATGAACGTGGGTGAAGTCATAGAAAGGAGGTGAGGGAAGTCATAGAATGGAGGAGTGTGAAGTCATAGAGTGAAGGTGAGTGAAGTCACAGATTCGAGGTCTGTGAAGTCATAGATTGGACGTGTGTGATGTCAGAATGGAGGTGTGCGAAGTCATAGAATAGAGGTTTGTGAAGTCAGAATGGAGGTGTGTGAAGTCATACAATGGAGGTGTGTGAACTCATAGAATGGAGGTGTGTGACGTCACAATGGAAGTGTGTGAAGTCACAGAATGGAGGTGTGTGAATTCATACAATGGAGGTGTGTGATGTCAGAATGGAATTTTGTGAAGTCACAGAATTGAGCTGTGTGAATTCAGAATGGAGGTGTGTGAAGTCATAGAATGGAGGTGTGTGAAGTCAGAATGGAGGTGTGTGAACTCATAAAATGGAGGTGTGTGTAGTCACAATGGAGGTGTGTGAAGTCATAGAATGGAGGTGTGTGAAGTCACAGAATGGAGGTGTTTAAGTAACAGAATGGAGGTGTGTGAAGTCATAGAATGGGTGTTTGTGAAGTAAGAATGAAGGTGTGTGAAATCATAGAATGGAGGTGTGTGAAGTCACAGAATGGAGGTGTGGGAAGTCACAGATTGCAGGAGTGTGAAGTCACAGAATGGAGGTGTGTGAACCCAGAATGGAGGTGTGTAAAGTCACAAAATGGAGGTGTGTGAAGTCATAGAATGGAAGTGTGTGAAGTTATAGATTGGAGGTGTGTGAAGTCACAGAATGGACGGTATGAAGTCATAGAAGGGAGGTGTGTGAAGTCACAGAATTGAGGTGTTTGAAGACATATATTGGAGGTGTGTGAAATCAAAATGGATGTGTGAATTCATAGAATGGAGGTGTGTGAAATCATAGAATGAGGGTGTGTGAGGTCATAGAATGGAGGTGTGTGAAGTCACAGAATGGAGGTGTGTGAAGTCATAGAATGGAGGTGTGTGAAGTCATAGAATTGAAGTGTGTGAAGTCACAGATTGGAGGTGTGTGAAGTCACAGAATCGAGGTGTGAGAAGTCACAGAATCGAGGTGTGTGAACTCAGAATGGAGGTGTGTGACGTCACAGAATGGAGGTGTGCGAAGTCATAGAATGGAGGTGTGTGAGGTCACAGAATGGAGGTCTGTGAAATCATAGAATGGATGTGTGTGAAGTCACAGAATGGAGGTGTGTGAAGTCAGAATGGAGGTGTGTGAAGTCATAGAGTGGAGGTGTGTGAAGTCATAGAATGGAGGTGTGTGAAGTCAGAATGGAGGTGTGAAGTCATAGAATGGAGGTGGGTGAAGTCATAGAAATTAATTGTGGGAAGTCATAGAATGGAGGAGTGTGAAGTCATAGAATGGAGGTGGGTGAAGTCATAGAAATTAATTGTGGCAAGTCATAGAATGGAGGTGTGTGAAGTCATAGAATGGAAGTGTGTGAAGTCACAGATTGGAGGTGTGTGAAGTCACAGAATCAGGTGTGAGAAGTCACAGAATGGAGGTGTGTGAACTCAGAATGGAGGTGTGTGACGTCACAGAATGGAGGTGTGTGAAGTCATAGAATGGAGGTGTGTGAGGTCACAGAATGGAGGTGTGTGAAATCATAGAATGGAGGTGTGTGAAGTCACAGAATGGAGGTGTGTGAAGTCAGAATGGAGGTGTGTGAGGTCATAGAGTGGAGGTGTGTGAAGTCAGAATGGAGGTGTGAAGTCATAGAATGGAGGTGGGTGAAGTCATAGAACTTAGGTGTGGGAAGTCATAGAATTGAGAAGTGTGAAGTCATAGAGTGGAGGTGAGTGAAGTCACAGATTCGAGGTCTGTGAAGTCATAGACTGGAGGTGTGTGAAGTCATAGAATGGAGGTATGAGAAACCAAATTAGAGGGCTGTGAAGTCGTAGAATGGAGGTGTGTGAAGTCATAGAATGGAGGTGGGTGAAGTCATAGAAAGGAGGTGTGTGAATTCAGATTGGAGGTGTGTGAAGTCATAGAATGGAGGTGTGTCAACTCAGAAAGGAGGTGTGTGAAGTCATAGAATGGAAGTGAGTGAAGTCATACAATGGAGGTCTGTGAAATCATAGAATGGAGGTGTGTGAAGTCACAGAATTTAGGTGTGTGAAGTCAGAATGGAGGTGTGTGAGGTCAGAATGGAGGTGTGTGAAGTCATAGAATGGAGGTGGGTGAAGTCACAATGCAGGTGTTTGAACTCATAGAATGGAGGTGTGTGAAGTCACAGTGTAGGTGTGTGAAGTCATAGAATGGAGGTGTGTGAAGTCATAGAATGGAGGTGTGTGAAGTCACAGAAGGGAGGTGTGTGAAGTCATAGAATAGAGGTGTGTGAAGTCACAGAATGGAGGTGTGTGAAATCATAGAATGGAGGTGTGTGAAGTCACAGAATGGAGGTGTGTGAAGTCAGAATGGAGGTGTGTGAAGTCATAGAATGGAAGTGTGTGAAGTCAGAACGGAGGTGTGTGAACTCAGATTGGAGGTGTGGGAAGTCAAAATGGAGGTGTGTGAAGTTATAGAATGGAGGTGTGTGAAGTCACAGAATGGAAGGGTGTGAAGTCAAAGACTGGAGTTGTGTGAAGTCATAGAATGGAGGTGTGTGAACTCATAGAATGGAGGTGTGTGAAGTCACAGAATGAAGGTGCGTTAAGTCACAGAATGGAGGTGTGTGAACTCAGAATGGAGGTGTGTGAAGTCACAGAATGGAGGTGTGGGAAGTCATAGAATGGAGTTGTGTGAAGTCACAGAATGGAGGTGTGTGAATTAATAGAATGGAGGTGTGAGAAATCATAGAATGGAGGTGTGTGAAGTCACAGAATGGAAGTGTGTGAAGTCATAGAATGGAGGTGTGTGAAGTCACAGAATGGAGGTGTGAGAAATCATAGAATGGAGGTGTGTGAAGTCACAGAATGGAGGTGTGTGAAGTCACAGAATGGAGGTGTGTGAACTCACAATGGAGATGTTTGAACTCACAATGGAGGTGTGTGAAGTCAAAGAATGGAGGTGTGTGAAGTCATAGAATGGAATTGTGTGAAGTCATAGAATGGAGGTGTGTGAAGTGAGAATTGAGGTGTGTGAAGTCATGGAATTGAGGTGTGTGAACTCAGAATGGAGTTTTGTGAAGTCACAGAATGGAGGTTTGTGAAGTCATAGAATGGAGGTGTGTGAAGTCATAGAATGGATGTTTCTGAAGTAGAATGCAGGTGTGTGAAGTCATAGAATGGAGGTGTGTGAAGTCAAAATGAGGTGTGTGAACTCATAAAATGGAGATGTGTGAAGTCATGGAATGGAGGTGTGTGAAGTCCAAGGATATAGGTGTGTGAAGTCAAACAATGGTGGTGTGTGAAGTCACAGAATGCAGGTGTGTTAAGTCAAAGAATGGAAGTGTGTGAAGTCAAAATGGAGGTGTGTGAAGTCACAGAATGGAGGTGTGTGAAGTCACAGAATGAAGTGTCTGAAGTCAGAATGCAGCTGTGTGAAGCCATAGAATCGAGGTGTGTGAAGTCAGAATGGAGGTGTGTGAACTCATAGAATGGAGTGTGTGAAGTCAAAATGGGGGTGTGTGAAATCATAGAATGGAGGAGTGTGAAGTCAGAACGGAGGTGTGTGAACTCAGATTGGAGATGTGGGACGTCACAATGGAGGTGTGTGAAGATATAGAATGAAGGTGTGTGAAGTCACAGAATGGAGGGGTGTGAAGTCAAACACTGGAGGTGTGTGAAGTCATAAAATGGAGGTGTGTGAAGTCATAGAATGGAGGTGTGTGAAGTCAAAATGGAGGTGTGTGAACTCATAAAATGGAGATGTGTGAAGTCATGGAATGGAGGTGTGTGAAGTCCAAGAATATAGGTGTGTGAAGTCAAACAATGGTGGTGTGTGAAGTCACAGAATGCAGGTGTCTTAAGTCAAAGATTGGAAGTGTGTGAAGTCAAAATGGAGGTGTGTGAAGTCAAAGAATGGAGGTGTGTGAAGTCAGAATGGAGGTGTGTGAAGTCACAGAATGGAGGTGTGTGAACTCAGAATGGAGGTGTGTGAAGTCACAGAATGGAGGTGTGTTAAGTCACAAAATGGAGGTGTGTGAAGTCATATAATGGAGGTGTGTGAAGTCAGAACGTAGGTGTGTGAACTCATAGATTGGAGGTGTGTGACGTCAAAGAATGGAGGTGTGTGAAGTCATAGAATGGATGTTTGTTAAGTAAGAATGAAGGTGTGTTAAGTAATAGAATGGAGGTGTGTGAAGGCACAGAATGGAGGTGTGTGAAGTCATAGAATGGAGCTGTGTGAAGTCAGAATGGAGCTGTGTGAAGTCACAGAATGGAGGTGTGTGAAGTCACAGAATGGATGTTTGTTAAGTGAGAATGAAGGTGTGTTAAGTCATAGAATGGAGGGGTGTGAAGGCACAGAATGGAGCTGTGTGAAGTCAGAATGGAGGTGTGTGAAGTCACAGAATGGAGGTGTGTGAAGTCAGAATGGAGGTGTGTGAAGTCACAGAATGGAGGTGTGTTAAGTCACAGAATGGAGGTGTGTGAAGTCATAGAATGGAGGTGTGTGAAGTCAGAACGTAGGTGTGTGAACTCATAGATTGGAGGTGTGGTACGTCATAGAATGGAGGTGTGTGAAGTCATAATGGAGGCGTGTGAAGTCACAGAATTGAGGTGTGTGAAGTCAAAGAATGGAGGTGTGTGAAGTCATAGAATGGAAGTGTGTGAAGTCAGAACGGAGGTGTGTGAACTCAGATTGGAGGTGTGGGAAGTCAAAATGGAGGTGTGTGAAGTTATAGAATGGAGGTGTGTGAAGTCACAGAATGGAAGGGTGTGAAGTCAAAGACTGGAGTTGTGTGAAGTCATAGAATGGAGGTGTGTGAACTCATAGAATGGAGGTGTGTGAAGTCACAGAATGAAGGTGCGTTAAGTCACAGAATGGATGTGTGTGAACTCAGAATGGAGGTGTGTGAAGTCACAGAATGGAGGTGTGGGAAGTCATAGAATGGAGTTGTGTGAAGTCACAGAATGGAGGTGTGTGAATTAATAGAATGGAGGTGTGAGAAATCATAGAATGGAGGTGTGTGAAGTCACAGAATGGAGGTGTGTGAAGTCATAGAATGGAGGTGTGTGAAGTCACAGAATGGAGGTGTGAGAAATCATAGAATGGAGGTGTGTGAAGTCACAGAATGGAGGTGTGTGAAGTCACAGAATGGAGGTGTGTGAACTCACAATGGAGATGTTTGAACTCACAATGGAGGTGTGTGAAGTCAAAGAATGGAGGTGTGTGAAGTCATAGAATGGAACTGTGTGAAGTCATAGAATGGAGGTGTGTGAAGTGAGAATTGAGGTGTGTGAAGTCATGGATTTGAGGTGTGTGAACTCAGAATGGAGTTTTGTGAAGTCACAGAATGGAGGTTTGTGAAGTCATAGAATGGAGGTGTGTGAAGTCATAGAATGGATGTTTCTGAAGTAGAATGCAGGTGTGTGAAGTCATAGAATGGAGGTGTGTGAAGTCAAAATGAGGTGTGTGAACTCATAAAATGGAGATGTGTGAAGTCATAGAATGGAGGTGTGTGAAGTCATAGAATGGATGTTTCTGAAGTAGAATGCAGGTGTGTGAAGTCATAGAATGGAGGTGTGTGAAGTCAAAATGAGGTGTGTGAACTCATAAAATGGAGATGTGTGAAGTCATGGAATGGAGGTGTGTGAAGTCCAAGGATATAGGTGTGTGAAGTCAAACAATGGTGGTGTGTGAAGTCACAGAATGCAGGTGTGTTAAGTCAAAGAATGGAAGTGTGTGAAGTCAAAATGGAGGTGTGTGAAGTCACAGAATGGAGGTGTGTGAAGTCACAGAATGAAGTGTCTGAAGTCAGAATGCAGCTGTGTGAAGCCATAGAATCGAGGTGTGTGAAGTCAGAATGGAGGTGTGTGAACTCATAGAATGGAGTGTGTGAAGTCACAATGGGGGTGTGTGAAATCATAGAATGGAGGAGTGTGAAGTCAGAACGGAGGTGTGTGAACTCAGATTGGAGGTGTGGGAAGTCAAAATGGAGGTGTGTGAAGTTATAGAATGGAGGTGTGTGAAGTCACAGAATGGAGGGGTGTGAAGTCAAAGACTGTAGTTGTGTGAAGTCATAGAATGGAGGTGTGTGAACTCATAGAATGGAGGTTGTGAAGTCACAGAATGAAGGTGCGTTAAGTCACAGAATGGAGGTGTGTGAACTCAGAATGGAGGTGTGTAAAGTCACAGAATGGAGGTGTGGGAAGTCATAGAATGGAGTTGCGTGAAGTCACAGAATGGAGGTGTGTGAAGTCACAGAATGGAGGTGTGTGAAGTCACAGAATGGAGGTGTGAGAAATCATAGAATGGAGGTGTGTGAAGTCACTGAATGGAGGTGTGTGAAGTCACAGAATGGAGGTGTGTGAACTCACAATGGAGATGTGTGAACTCACAATGGAGGTGTGTGAAGTCAAAGAATGGAGGTGTGTGAAGTCATAGAATGGAGGTGTGTGAAGTCATAGAATGGAGGTGTGTGAAGTAATAGAATGGATGTGTGTGAAATCATAATGGAGGTGTGTGAAGTCACAGAATTGAGGTGTGTAAAGTCATAGAATGGAGGTGTGTGAAGTCATAGAATGGATGTTTGTTAAGTAAAAATGAAGGTGTGTTAAGTAATAGAATGGAGGTGTGTGAAGGCACAGAATGGAGGTGTGTGAAGTCATAGAATGGAGCTGTGTGAAGTCAGAATGGAGGTGTGTGAACTCAGAATGGAGGTGTGTGAAGTCACAGAATGGAGGTGTGGGAAGTCATAGAATGGAGTTGTGTGAAGTCACAGAATGGAGGTGTGTGAATTAATAGAATGGAAGTGTGAGAAATCATAGAATGGAGGTGTGTGAAGTCACAGAATGGAGGTGTGTGACGTCAAAGAATGGAGGTGTGTGAAGTCATAGAATGGATGTTTGTTAAGTAAGAATGAAGGTGTGTTAAGTAATAGAATGGAGGTGTGTGAAGGCACAGAATGGAGGTGTGTGAAGTCATAGAATGGAGCTGTGTGAAGTCAGAATGGAGCTGTGTGAAGTCACAGAATGGAGGTGTGTGAAGTCACAGAATGGATGTTTGTTAAGTGAGAATGAAGGTGTGTTAAGTCATAGAATGGAGGGGTGTGAAGGCACAGAATGGAACTGTGTGAAGTCAGAATGGAGGTGTGTGAAGTCACAGAATGGAGGTGTGTGAAGTCAGAATGGAGGTGTGTGAAGTCACAGAATGGAGGTGTGTTAAGTCACAGAATGGAGGTGTGTGAAGTCATAGAATGGAGGTGTGTGAAGTCAGAACGTAGGTGTGTGAACTCATAGATTGCAGGTGTGGTACGTCATAGAATGGAGGTGTGTGAAGTCATAATGGAGGCGTGTGAAGTCACAGAATTGAGGTGTGTGAAGTCAAAGAATGGAGGTGTGTGAAGTCATAGAATGGAAGTGTGTGAAGTCAGAACGGAGGTGTGTGAACTCAGATTGGAGGTGTGGGAAGTCAAAATGGAGGTGTGTGAAGTTATAGAATGGAGGTGTGTGAAGTCACAGAATGGAAGGGTGTGAAGTCAAAGACTGGAGTTGTGTGAAGTCATAGAATGGAGGTGTGTGAACTTATAGAATGGAGGTGTGTGAAGTCACAGAATGAAGGTGCGTTAAGTCACAGAATGGAGGTGTGGGAAGTCATAGAATGGAGTTGTGTGAAGTCATAGAATTGGGGTGTGTGAGATCAAATTGGAGGTGTGTGAAATCACAGAATGGAGGTGTGTCAACTCAGAAATGAGGTGTGTGAAGTCATAGAATGGAAGTGCGTGAAGTCATAGAATGGATGTTTCTGAAGTAAGAATGAAGGTGTGTGAAGTCATAGGATGGAGGTGTGTGAAGTCAAAATGGAGGTGTGTGAACTCATAGAATGGAGGTGTGTGAACTCATAGAATGGAGGTGTGTGAAGTCATGGAATGGAGGTGTGTGAAGTCAAAGAATGGAGGTGTGTGAAGTCAAACAATAAAGGTGTGTGAAGTCACAGAGTGGAGGTGTGTGAAATCACAGAATGTAGGTGTGTGAAGTCAGTAAGGTGGTGTGTAGAGTCACAAATTGAGGTGTGTGAACTCATAGAATGGATTCGTGTAAAATCAAAGAATGGAGGTGTGTGAAGTCATCGAATTGAGGTGTGTGAAGTCATGGAATGGAGGTGTGTGAAGTCACAATGGAGTTGTGTGAAGTCATAGAATGGAGGTGTGTGAAGTCAGAATGGAGGTGTGTGAAGTCATAGAGTGGAGGTGTGTGAAGTCACAATGGAGGTGTGTGAAGTCATAGAATGGAGGTGTGTGAAGTCAGAATGGAGTTGTGTGAAGTCATAGAATGGAGGTGTGTGAAGTCATAGAATGGAGGTGTGTGAAGTCATAGAATGGATGTGTGTGAAATCATAATGGAGGTGTGTGAAGTCACAGAATTGAGGTGTGTGAAGTCACAGAAAGGAGGTGTGTGAAGTCATAGAATGGAAGTGTGTGTAGTCAGAAGGGAGGTGTGTGAGCTCAGATTGGAGGTGTGGGAAGTCACAATGGAGGTGTGTGAAGTCATAGAATGGAGGTTTGTGAAGGCACAGAATGGAAGTGTGTGAAGTCATAGAATGGAGCTGTGTGAAGTCAGATTTGAGGTGTGTGAAGTCACAGAATGGAGGTGTGTGAACTCAGAATGGAGGTGTGTGAAATCACAGAATGGAGGTGTGTGAAGTCATAGAATGGAGGTGTGTGAAGTCATAGAATGGATGTGTGTGAAATCATAATGGAGGTGTGTGAAGTCACAGAATTGAGGTGTGTGAAGTCACAGAATGGAGGTGTGTGAAGTCATAGAATGGAGGTATGTGAAGTCATAGAATGGAGGTGTGTGAAATCATAGAATGGATGTTTGTTAAGTAAGAATGAAGGTGTGTTAAGTAATAGAATGGAGGTGTGTGAAGGCACAGAATGGAGGTGTGTGAAGTCATAGAATGGAGCTGTGTGAAGTCAGAATGGAGGCGTGTGAAGTCAGATGAAGTTGTGTGAAGTCATAGAATGGAGGTGTGTGAAGTCAGAATGGAGGTGTGTGAAGTCATAGAATGGAGGTGTGTGAAGTCAGAATGGAGGTGTGTGAACTCATAGAATGGAGGTGTGTGAAGTCAGAATGCAGGTGTGCGAAGTCATAGAATGGAGGTGTGTGAGGTCATACAATTGAGGTGTGTGAAGACACAGAATGGAGGTGTGTGAAGTCAGAGAATGGAGGTCTGTGAAGCCACAGAATGGAGGTGTGTGAAGTCCTAGAATGGAGGTTTGTGAAGTCATAGAATTCAGGTGTGTGAAGTCATAGAATGGAGGTGTGTGAAGTCACAGAATGGAGGTGTGTGAAGTCATAGAATGGAGGTGAGTGAAGTCAGAATGGCAGTGTGTGAACTCATAGAATGATGGTGTGTGAAGTCACAATGGAAGTGTGTGAAGTCATAGAATGGAGGTTTTTTAACTCACAGAATGGAAGTTTGTGAAGTCATAAAATGGAGGTGTGTGAAGTCGGATTGGAGGTGTGTGAAGTCATAGAATGGAGGTGTGTCAACTCAGAAAGGAGGTGTGTGAAGTCATAGAATGGAGGTGTGTGAAGTCACAGAATGGAGGTCTGTGAAATCATAGAATGGAGTTGTGTGAAGTCACAGAATTGAGGTGTGTGAAATCAGAATGGAGGTGTGTGAAGTCAGAATGGAGGTGTGTGAAGTCATAGAATGGAGGTGTGTGAATTCACAATGCATTTGTGTGAACTCATAGAATGTAGGTGTGTGAACTCACAATGTAGGTGTGTGAAGTCAGAGAATGGAGGTGTGTGAAGTCATAGAATGGAGGTGTGTGAAGTCACAGAATGGAGGTGTGTGAAGTCAGAATTGAGTTGTGTGAAGTCATAGAATGGAGGTGTGTGAAGTCAGAATGGAGGTGTGTGAAGTCATAGAGTAGGGGTGTGTGAAGTTAGAATGGAGGTGTGTGAACTCATAGAGTGGAGGTGTGTGAAGTCACAATGGAGATGTGTGAAGTCATAGAATGGAGGTGTGTGAAGTCACAGAATGCAGGTGTGTGAAGTCATAGAAAGGAGCTGTGTGAAGTCAGATTGGAGGTGTGTGAAGTCACAGAATGGAGGTGTGTGAACTCAGAATGGAGGTGTGTGAAGTCATAGAATGGAGGTGTGTGAAGTCATAGAATGGAGGTGTGTGAAGTCATAATGGAGGTGTGTGAAGTCACAGAATTGAGATGTGTGAAGTCACAGAATGGAGGTGTGTGAAGTCATAGAATGGAGGTGTGTGAAGTCATAGAATGGAGGTGTGTGAAGTCATAGAATGGATGTTTGTTAAGTAAGAATGAAGGTGTGTTAAGTCATTGAATGGAGGTGTGTGAAGGCACAGAATGGAGGTGTGTGAAGTCATACAATGGAGCTGTGTGAAGTCAGATTGGAGGTGTGTGAAGTCACAGAATGGAGGTGTGTGAACTCAGAATGGAGGTGTGTGAAGTCATAGAATCTAGGTGTGTGAAGTCATAGAATGGAGGTGTGTGAAGTCATAGAATGGATGTGTGTGAAGTCATAATGGAGGTGTGTGAAGTCACAAAATTGAGGTGTGTGAAGTCACAGAATGGAGGTTTGTGAAGTCATAGAATCGAGGTGTGTGAAGTCATAGAATGGAGGTGTGTGAAGTCATAGAATGGATGTTTGTTAAGTAAGAATGAAGGTGTGTTAAGTCATAGAATGGAGGTGTGTGAAGGCACAGAATGGAGGTGTGTGAAGTTATAGAATGGAGCTGTGTGAAGTCAGAATGGAGGTGTGTGAAGTCACAGAATGTGTTGGGGACCGACTGTGGGGTCAGTGACCTTGGACCTGATCTTGGACCTACACAACTGTATACACAAGGAAGTAACTCTGATCAGGATGACTTTAAGCAATGTCAATAAGTTCTTATCATGATGACTTTAAGCAATGTTTATCCTTTCTCATTAATCCTATATGTGAATTGTTTACTATTTTGTATGAATGTAGCCTCTGGCAACTTCCTAGTTTTAAGAAGAGTATTTAAGGTCGGAACTTAAAATAAACGAGAGAGTCTTAGGCAGCAGTCTGGAGCTCACAGACTTCTTGGACTGCTGACTTGTGCTGTAGTCCTCCCGAACTCCATCTGTTTGTCTCTCTTCTATTTTTTCCTAGTCCTTGCCCCTATTTCAGAAATCCCAATCCACGAACCCTGGTTTGCTGTCGGCTGGCTCCGGCAAGAATGGAGATGTGTGAACTCAGAATGGAGGTGTGTGAAGTCATAGAATGGAGGTGTGTGAAGTCATAGAATGGAGGTGTGTGAAGTCATAATGGAGGTGTGTGAAGTCACAGAATTGAGATGTGTGAAGTCACAGAATGGAGGTGTGTGAAGTCATAGAATGGAGGTGTGTGAAGTCATAGAATGGAGGTGTGTGAAGTCATAGAATGGATGTTTGTTAAGTAAGAATGAAGGTGTGTTAAGTCATTGAATGGAGGTGTGTGAAGGCACAGAATGGAGGTGTGTGAAGTCATACAATGGAGCTGTGTGAAGTCAGATTGGAGGTGTGTGAAGTCACAGAATGGAGGTGTGTGAACTCAGAATGGAGGTGTGTGAAGTCATAGAATCTAGGTGTGTGAAGTCATAGAATGGAGGTGTGTGAAGTCATAGAATGGATGTGTGTGAAGTCATAATGGAGGTGTGTGAAGTCACAAAATTGAGGTGTGTGAAGTCACAGAATGGAGGTTTGTGAAGTCATAGAATGGAGGTGTGTGAAGTCATAGAATGGAGGTGTGTGAAGTCATAGAATGGATGTTTGTTAAGTAAGAATGAAGGTGTGTTAAGTCATAGAATGGAGGTGTGTGAAGGCACAGAATGGAGGTGTGTGAAGTTATAGAATGGAGCTGTGTGAAGTCAGAATGGAGGTGTGTGAAGTCACAGAATGTGTTGGGGACCGACTGTGGGGTCAGTGACCTTGGACCTGATCTTGGACCTACACAACTGTATACACAAGGAAGTAACTCTGATCAGGATGACTTTAAGCAATGTCAATAAGTTCTTATCATGATGACTTTAAGCAATGTTTATCCTTTCTCATTAATCCTATATGTGAATTGTTTACTATTTTGTATGAATGTAGCCTCTGGCAACTTCCTAGTTTTAAGAAGAGTATTTAAGGTCGGAACTTAAAATAAACGAGAGAGTCTTAGGCAGCAGTCTGGAGCTCACAGACTTCTTGGACTGCTGACTTGTGCTGTAGTCCTCCCGAACTCCATCTGTTTGTCTCTCTTCTATTTTTTCCTAGTCCTTGCCCCTATTTCAGAAATCCCAATCCACGAACCCTGGTTTGCTGTCGGCTGGCTCCGGCAAGAATGGAGATGTGTGAACTCAGAATGGAGGTGTGTGAAGTCATAGAATGGAGGTGTGTGAAGTCATAGAATGGAGGTGTGTGAAGTCATAATGGAGGTGTGTGAAGTCACAGAATTGAGATGTGTGAAGTCACAGAATGGAGGTGTGTGAAGTCATAGAATGGAGGTGTGTGAAGTCATAGAATGGAGGTGTGTGAAGTCATAGAATGGATGTTTGTTAAGTAAGAATGAAGGTGTGTTAAGTCATTGAATGGAGGTGTGTGAAGGCACAGAATGGAGGTGTGTGAAGTCATAGAATGGAGCTGTGTGAAGTCAGATTGGAGGTGTGTGAAGTCACAGAATGGAGGTGTGTGAACTCAGAATGGAGGTGTGTGAAGTCATAGAATCTAGGTGTGTGAAGTCATAGAATGGAGGTGTGTGAAGTCATAGAATGGATGTGTGTGAAGTCATAATGGAGGTGTGTGAAGTCACAAAATTGAGGTGTGTGAAGTCACAGAATGGAGGTTTGTGAAGTCATAGAATGGAGGTGTGTGAAGTCATAGAATGGAGGTGTGTGAAGTCATAGAATGGATGTTTGTTAAGTAAGAATGAAGGTGTGTTAAGTCATAGAATGGAGGTGTGTGAAGGCACAGAATGGAGGTGTGTGAAGTTATAGAATGGAGCTGTGTGAAGTCAGAATGGAGGTGTGTGAAGTCACAGAATGTGTTGGGGACCGACTGTGGGGTCAGTGACCTTGGACCTGATCTTGGACCTACACAACTGTATACACAAGGAAGTAACTCTGATCAGGATGACTTTAAGCAATGTCAATAAGTTCTTATCATGATGACTTTAAGCAATGTTTATCCTTTCTCATTAATCCTATATGTGAATTGTTTACTATTTTGTATGAATGTAGCCTCTGGCAACTTCCTAGTTTTAAGAAGAGTATTTAAGGTCGGAACTTAAAATAAACGAGAGAGTCTTAGGCAGCAGTCTGGAGCTCACAGACTTCTTGGACTGCTGACTTGTGCTGTAGTCCTCCCGAACTCCATCTGTTTGTCTCTCTTCTATTTTTTCCTAGTCCTTGCCCCTATTTCAGAAATCCCAATCCACGAACCCTGGTTTGCTGTCGGCTGGCTCCGGCAAGAATGGAGATGTGTGAACTCAGAATGGAGGTGTGTGAAGTCATAGAATGGAGGTGTGTGAAGTCATAGAATGGAGGTGTGTGAAGTCATAATGGAGGTGTGTGAAGTCACAGAATTGAGATGTGTGAAGTCACAGAATGGAGGTGTGTGAAGTCATAGAATGGAGGTGTGTGAAGTCATAGAATGGAGGTGTGTGAAGTCATAGAATGGATGTTTGTTAAGTAAGAATGAAGGTGTGTTAAGTCATTGAATGGAGGTGTGTGAAGGCACAGAATGGAGGTGTGTGAAGTCATAGAATGGAGCTGTGTGAAGTCAGATTGGAGGTGTGTGAAGTCACAGAATGGAGGTGTGTGAACTCAGAATGGAGGTGTGTGAAGTCATAGAATCTAGGTGTGTGAAGTCATAGAATGGAGGTGTGTGAAGTCATAGAATGGATGTGTGTGAAGTCATAATGGAGGTGTGTGAAGTCACAAAATTGAGGTGTGTGAAGTCACAGAATGGAGGTTTGTGAAGTCATAGAATGGAGGTGTGTGAAGTCATAGAATGGAGGTGTGTGAAGTCATAGAATGGATGTTTGTTAAGTAAGAATGAAGGTGTGTTAAGTCATAGAATGGAGGTGTGTGAAGGCACAGAATGTAGGTTTGTGAAGTTATAGAATGGAGCTGTGTGAAGTCAGAATGGAGGTGTGTGAAGTCACAGAATGGAGATGTGTGAACTCAGAATGGAGGTGTGTGAAGTCACAGAATGGAGGTGTGTTAAGTCACAGAACGGAGGTGTTTGAAGTCAGAATGGAGGTGTGTGAAGTCACAGAATGGAGGTGTGTGAAGTCATAGAATATAGGTGTGTGAAATCATAGAATGGAGGTGTGGGAAGACAGAGAATGGAGCTGTGTGAAGTCATGCAATGGAGGAGTATGAAGTCAAAGAATGTAGGTGTGTGAAGTCAAACAATAAAGGTGTGTGAAGTCACAGAAAGGAGGTGTGTGAACTCATAGAATGGAGGTGCATGAAGTCAAAGAATGGAGGTGTGTGAATTCATCGAATGGAGATGTATGAACTCAGAATGGAGGTGTGTGAAGTCACAGAATGGAGGTGTGTTAAGTCACAGAACGGAGGTGTTTGAACTCAGAATGGAGGTGTGTGAAGTCACAGAATGGAGGTGTGTGAAGTCATAGAATGGAGGTGTGTGAAATCATAGAATGGAGGTGTGGGAAGTCAGAGAATGGAGCTGTGTGAAGTCAGAATGGAGGTGTGCGAAGTCACAGAATGGAGGTGTGTGAAGTCATTTTATGGAGCTGTGTGAAGTCAGAATGGAGGTGTGTGAAGTCACAGAATGGAGGTGTGTGAACTCAGAATGGAGGTGTGTGAAGTCACAGAATGGAGGTGTGGGAAGTCATAGAATGGAGTTGTGTGAAGTCACAGAATGGAGGTGTGTGAATTAATAGAATGGAGGTGTGAGAAATCATAGAATGGAGGTGTGTGAAGTCACAGAATGGAGGTGTGTGAAGTCACAGAATGGAGGTGTGTGAAGTCACAGAATGGAGGTGTGAGAAATCATAGAATGGAGGTGTGTGAAGTCACAGAATGGAGGTGTGTGAAGTCACAGAATGGAGGTGTGTGAACTCACAATGGAGATGTGTGAACTCACAATGGAGGTGTGTGAAGTCAAAGAATGGAGGTGTGTGAAGTCATAGAATGGAATTGTGTGAAGTCATAGAATGGAGGTGTGTGAAGTGAGAATTGAGGTGTGTGAAGTCATGGAATTGAGGTGTGTGAACTCAGAATGGAGGTGTGTGAAGTCACAGAATGGAGGTTTGTGAAGTCATAGAATGGAGGTGTGTGAAGTCATAGAATGGATGTTTCTGAAGTAGAATGCAGGTGTGCGAAGTCATAGAATGGAGGTGTGTGAAGTCAAAATGGAGGTGTGTGAACTCATAAAATGGAGATGTGTGAAGTCATGGAATGGAGGTGTGTGAAGTCCAAGGATATAGGTGTGTGAAGTCAAACAATGGTGGTGTGTGAAGTCACAGAATGCAGGTGTGTTAAGTCAAAGAATGGAAGTGTGTGAAGTCAAAATGGAGGTGTGTGAAGTCACAGAATGAAGGTGTGTGAAGTCACAGAATGAAGGTGTCTGAAGTCAGAATGCAGCTGTGTGAAGCCATAGAATCGAGGTGTGTGAAGTCAGAATGGAGGTGTGTTAACTCATAGAATGGAGTGTGTGAAGTCACAATGGGGGTGTGTGAAGTCATAGAATGGGGGTGTGTGAAGTCAAATTGGAAGTGTGTGAAATCACAGAATGGAGGTGTGTCAACTCAGAAATGAGGTGTGTGAAGTCATAGAATAGAGGTGTGTGAATTCATAGAATGGAAGTGTGTGAAATCATAGAATGGAGGTGTGTGAAGTCAAAGAATTGAGATTTGTGAAGTCAGAATGGAGGTGTGTGAAGTCAGGATGGAGGTGGGTGAAGTCACAGAATGAAGGTGTGGGAACTCAGAATGGAGGTGTGTGGTCACAGAACGGAGGTTTGTGAAGTCATAGAATGGAGGTGCGTGAAGTCATAGAATGGATGTTTCTGAAGTGAGAATGTTGGTGTATGAAGTCAAAGAATGGAGGTGTGTGAAGTCAAAATGTAGGTGTGTGAACTCATAGAATGGAGGTGTGTGAACTCATAAAATGGAGGTGTGTGAAGTCATGGAATGGAGGTGTATGAAGTCAAAGAATGTAGGTGTGTGAAGTCAAACAATAAAGGTGTGTGAAGTCACAGAAAGGAGGTGTGTGAACTCATAGAATGGAGGTGCATGAAGTCAAAGAATGGAGGTGTGTGAATTCATCGAATGGAGCTGTGTGAAGTCATGGAATGGAGGTGTGTGAAGTCAGATGAAGTTGTGTGAAGTCATAGAATGGAGGTGTGTGAAGTCAGAATGGAGGTGTGTGAAGTCATAGAATGGAGGTGTGTGAAGTCAGAATGGAGGTGTGTGAACTCATAGAATGGAGGTGTGTGAAGTCACAATGCAGGTGTGAGAAGTCATAGAATGGAGGTGTGTGAGGTCATACAATTGAGGTGTGTGAAGACACAGAATGGAGGTGTGTGAAGTCAGAGAATGGAGGTCTGTGAAGCCACAGAATGGAGGTGTGTGAAGTCCTAGAATGGAGGTTTGTGAAGTCATAGAATTCAGGTGTGTGAAGTCATAGAATGGAGGTGTGTGAAGTCACAGAATGGAGGTGTGTGAAGTCACAGAATGGAGGTGTGTGAAGTCACAGAATGGAGGTGTGAGAAATCATAGAATGGAGGTGTGTGAAGTCACAGAATGGAGGTGTGTGAAGTCACAGAATGGAGGTGTGTGAACTCACAATGGAGATGTGTGAACTCACAATGGAGGTGTGTGAAGTCAAAGAATGGAGGTGTGTGAAGTCATAGAATGGAATTGTGTGAAGTCATAGAATGGAGGTGTGTGAAGTGAGAATTGAGGTGTGTGAAGTCATGGAATTGAGGTGTGTGAACTCAGAATGGAGGTGTGTGAAGTCACAGAATGGAGGTTTGTGAAGTCATAGAATGGAGGTGTGTGAAGTCATAGAATGGATGTTTCTGAAGTAGAATGCAGGTGTGCGAAGTCATAGAATGGAGGTGTGTGAAGTCAAAATGGAGGTGTGTGAACTCATAAAATGGAGATGTGTGAAGTCATGGAATGGAGGTGTGTGAAGTCCAAGGATATAGGTGTGTGAAGTCAAACAATGGTGGTGTGTGAAGTCACAGAATGCAGGTGTGTTAAGTCAAAGAATGGAAGTGTGTGAAGTCAAAATGGAGGTGTGTGAAGTCACAGAATGAAGGTGTGTGAAGTCACAGAATGAAGGTGTCTGAAGTCAGAATGCAGCTGTGTGAAGCCATAGAATCGAGGTGTGTGAAGTCAGAATGGAGGTGTGTTAACTCATAGAATGGAGTGTGTGAAGTCACAATGGGGGTGTGTGAAGTCATAGAATGGGGGTGTGTGAAGTCAAATTGGAAGTGTGTGAAATCACAGAATGGAGGTGTGTCAACTCAGAAATGAGGTGTGTGAAGTCATAGAATAGAGGTGTGTGAATTCATAGAATGGAAGTGTGTGAAATCATAGAATGGAGGTGTGTGAAGTCAAAGAATTGAGATTTGTGAAGTCAGAATGGAGGTGTGTGAAGTCAAGATGGAGGTGGGTGAAGTCACAGAATGAAGGTGTGGGAACTCAGAATGGAGGTGTGTGGTCACAGAACGGAGGTTTGTGAAGTCATAGAATGGAGGTGCGTGAAGTCATAGAATGGATGTTTCTGAAGTGAGAATGTTGGTGTATGAAGTCAAAGAATGGAGGTGTGTGAAGTCAAAATGTAGGTGTGTGAACTCATAGAATGGAGGTGTGTGAACTCATAAAATGGAGGTGTGTGAAGTCATGGAATGGAGGTGTATGAAGTCAAAGAATGTAGGTGTGTGAAGTCAAACAATAAAGGTGTGTGAAGTCACAGAAAGGAGGTGTGTGAACTCATAGAATGGAGGTGCATGAAGTCAAAGAATGGAGGTGTGTGAATTCATCGAATGGAGCTGTGTGAAGTCATGGAATGGAGGTGTGTGAAGTCAGATGAAGTTGTGTGAAGTCATAGAATGGAGGTGTGTGAAGTCAGAATGGAGGTGTGTGAAGTCATAGAATGGAGGTGTGTGAAGTCAGAATGGAGGTGTGTGAACTCATAGAATGGAGGTGTGTGAAGTCACAATGCAGGTGTGCGAAGTCATAGAATGGAGGTGTGTGAGGTCATACAATTGAGGTGTGTGAAGACACAGAATGGAGGTGTGTGAAGTCAGAGAATGGAGGTCTGTGAAGCCACAGAATGGAGGTGTGTGAAGTCCTAGAATGGAGGTTTGTGAAGTCATAGAATTCAGGTGTGTGAAGTCATAGAATGGAGGTGTGTGAAGTCACAGAATGGAGGTGTGTGAAGTCATAGAATGGAGGTGAGTGAAGTCAGAATGGCAGTGTGTGAACTCATAGAATGATGGTGTGTGAAGTCACAATGGAAGTGTGTGAAGTCATAGAATGGAGGTTTTTTAACTCACAGAATGGAAGTTTGTGAAGTCATAAAATGGAGGTGTGTGAAGTCGGATTGGAGGTGTGTGAAGTCATAGAATGGAGGTGTGTCAACTCAGAAAGGAGGTGTGTGAAGTCATAGAATGGAGGTGTGTGAAGTCACAGAATGGAGGTCTGTGAAATCATAGAATGGAGTTGTGTGAAGTCACAGAATTGAGGTGTGTGAAATCAGAATGGAGGTGTGTGAAGTCAGAATGGAGGTGTGTGAAGTCATAGAATGGAGGTGTGTGAATTCACAATGCATTTGTGTGAACTCATAGAATGTAGGTGTGTGAACTCACAATGTAGGTGTGTGAAGTCAGAGAATGGAGGTGTGTGAAGTCATATAATGGAGGTGTGTGAAGTCACAGAATGGAGGTGTGTGAAGTCAGAATTGAGTTGTGTGCAGTCATAGAATGGAGGTGTGTGAAGTCAGAATGGAGGTGTGTGAAGTCATAGAATAGAGGTGTGTGAAGTCAGAATGGAGGTGTGTGAACTCATAGAGTGGAGGTGTGTGAAGTCACAATGGAGGTGTGTGAAGTCATAGAATGGATGTTTGTTAAGTAAGAATGAAGGTGCGTTAAGTCATAGAATGGAGGTGTGTGAAGGCACAGAATGGAGGTGTGTGAAGTCATAGAATGGAGCTGTGTGAAGTCAGATTGGAGGTGTGTGAAGTCACAGAATGGAGGTGTGTGAACTCAGAATGGAGGTGTGTGAAGTCACAGAATGGAGGTGTGTGAAGTCATAGAATGGAGGTGTGTGAAGTCATAGAATGGATGTGTGTGAAGTCATAATGGAGGTGTGTGAAGTCACTGAATGGAGGTGTGTGAAGTCACAGAATGGAGGTGTGTGAAGTCATAGAATGGAGGTGTGTGAAGTCATAGAATGGAGGTGTGTGAAGTCATAGAATGGATGTTTGTTAAGTAAGAATGAAGGTGTGTTAAGTCATAGAATGGAGGTGTGTGAAGGCACAGAATGTAGGTTTGTGAAGTTATAGAATGGAGCTGTGTGAAGTCAGAATGGAGGTGTGTGAAGTCACAGAATGGAGATGTGTGAACTCAGAATGGAGGTGTGTGAAGTCACAGAATGGAGGTGTGTTAAGTCACAGAACGGAGGTGTTTGAAGTCAGAATGGAGGTGTGTGAAGTCACAGAATGGAGGTGTGTGAAGTCATAGAATATAGGTGTGTGAAATCATAGAATGGAGGTGTGGGAAGACAGAGAATGGAGCTGTGTGAAGTCATGCAATGGAGGAGTATGAAGTCAAAGAATGTAGGTGTGTGAAGTCAAACAATAAAGGTGTGTGAAGTCACAGAAAGGAGGTGTGTGAACTCATAGAATGGAGGTGCATGAAGTCAAAGAATGGAGGTGTGTGAATTCATCGAATGGAGATGTATGAACTCAGAATGGAGGTGTGTGAAGTCACAGAATGGAGGTGTGTTAAGTCACAGAACGGAGGTGTTTGAACTCAGAATGGAGGTGTGTGAAGTCACAGAATGGAGGTGTGTGAAGTCAAAGAATGGAGGTGTGTGAAATCATAGAATGGAGGTGTGGGAAGTCAGAGAATGGAGCTGTGTGAAGTCAGAATGGAGGTGTGCGAAGTCACAGAATGGAGGTGTGTGAAGTCATTTTATGGAGCTGTGTGAAGTCAGAATGGAGGTGTGTGACGTCACAGAATGGAGGTGTGTGAACTCAGAATGGAGGTGTGTGAAGTCACAGAATGGAGGTGTGGGAAGTCATAGAATGGAGTTGTGTGAAGTCACAGAATGGAGGTGTGTGAATTAATAGAATGGAGGTGTGAGAAATCATAGAATGGAGGTGTGTGAAGTCACAGAATGGAGGTGTGTGAAGTCACAGAATGGAGGTGTGTGAAGTCACAGAATGGAGGTGTGAGAAATCATAGAATGGAGGTGTGTGAAGTCACAGAATGGAGGTGTGTGAAGTCACAGAATGGAGGTGTGTGAACTCACAATGGAGATGTGTGAACTCACAATGGAGGTGTGTGAAGTCAAAGAATGGAGGTGTGTGAAGTCATAGAATGGAATTGTGTGAAGTCAAAGAATGGAGGTGTGTGAAGTGAGAATTGAGGTGTGTGAAGTCATGGAATTGAGGTGTGTGAACTCAGAATGGAGGTGTGTGAAGTCACAGAATGGAGGTTTGTGAAGTCATAGAATGGAGGTGTGTGAAGTCATAGAATGGATGTTTCTGAAGTAGAATGCAGGTGTGCGAAGTCATAGAATGGAGGTGTGTGAAGTCAAAATGGAGGTGTGTGAACTCATAAAATGGAGATGTGTGAAGTCATGGAATGGAGGTGTGTGAAGTCCAAGGATATAGGTGTGTGAAGTCAAACAATGGTGGTGTGTGAAGTCACAGAATGCAGGTGTGTTAAGTCAAAGAATGGAAGTGTGTGAAGTCAAAATGGAGGTGTGTGAAGTCACAGAATGAAGGTGTGTGAAGTCACAGAATGAAGGTGTCTGAAGTCAGAATGCAGCTGTGTGAAGCCATAGAATCGAGGTGTGTGAAGTCAGAATGGAGGTGTGTTAACTCATAGAATGGAGTGTGTGAAGTCACAATGGGGGTGTGTGAAGTCATAGAATGGGGGTGTGTGAAGTCAAATTGGAAGTGTGTGAAATCACAGAATGGAGGTGTGTCAACACAGAAATGAGGTGTGTGAAGTCATAGAATAGAGGTGTGTGAATTCATAGAATGGAAGTGTGTGAAATCATAGAATGGAGGTGTGTGAAGTCAAAGAATTGAGATTTGTGAAGTCAGAATGGAGGTGTGTGAAGTCAGGATGGAGGTGGGTGAAGTCACAGAATGAAGGTGTGGGAACTCAGAATGGAGGTGTGTGGTCACAGAACGGAGGTTTGTGAAGTCATAGAATGGAGGTGCGTGAAGTCATAGAATGGATGTTTCTGAAGTGAGAATGTTGGTGTATGAAGTCAAAGAATGGAGGTGTGTGAAGTCAAAATGTAGGTGTGTGAACTCATAGAATGGAGGTGTGTGAACTCATAAAATGGAGGTGTGTGAAGTCATGGAATGGAGGTGTATGAAGTCAAAGAATGTAGGTGTGTGAAGTCAAACAATAAAGGTGTGTGAAGTCACAGAAAGGAGGTGTGTGAACTCATAGAATGGAGGTGCATGAAGTCAAAGAATGGAGGTGTGTGAATTCATCGAATGGAGCTGTGTGAAGTCATGGAATGGAGGTGTGTGAAGTCAGATGAAGTTGTGTGAAGTCATAGAATGGAGGTGTGTGAAGTCAGAATGGAGGTGTGTGAAGTCATAGAATGGAGGTGTGTGAAGTCAGAATGGAGGTGTGTGAACTCATAGAATGGAGGTGTGTGAAGTCACAATGCAGGTGTGAGAAGTCATAGAATGGAGGTGTGTGAGGTCATACAATTGAGGTGTGTGAAGACACAGAAAGGAGGTGTGTGAAGTCAGAGAATGGAGGTCTGTGAAGCCACAGAATGGAGGTGTGTGAAGTCCTAGAATGGAGGTTTTTGAAGTCATAGAATTCAGGTGTGTGAAGTCATAGAATGGAGGTGTGTGAAGTCACAGAATGGAGGTGTGTGAAGTCACAGAATGGAGGTGTGTGAAGTCACAGAATGGAGGTGTGAGAAATCATAGAATGGAGGTGTGTGAAGTCACAGAATGGAGGTGTGTGAAGTCACAGAATGGAGGTGTGTGAACTCACAATGGAGATGTGTGAACTCACAATGGAGGTGTGTGAAGTCAAAGAATGGAGGTGTGTGAAGTCATAGAATGGAATTGTGTGAAGTCATAGAATGGAGGTGTGTGAAGTGAGAATTGAGGTGTGTGAAGTCATGGAATTGAGGTGTGTGAACTCAGAATGGAGGTGTGTGAAGTCACAGAATGGAGGTTTGTGAAGTCATAGAATGGAGGTGTGTGAAGTCATAGAATGGATGTTTCTGAAGTAGAATGCAGGTGTGCGAAGTCATAGAATGGAGGTGTGTGAAGTCAAAATGGAGGTGTGTGAACTCATAAAATGGAGATGTGTGAAGTCATGGAATGGAGGTGTGTGAAGTCCAAGGATATAGGTGTGTGAAGTCAAACAATGGTGGTGTGTGAAGTCACAGAATGCAGGTGTGTTAAGTCAAAGAATGGAAGTGTGTGAAGTCAAAATGGAGGTGTGTGAAGTCACAGAATGAAGGTGTGTGAAGTCACAGAATGAAGGTGTCTGAAGTCAGAATGCAGCTGTGTGAAGCCATAGAATCGAGGTGTGTGAAGTCAGAATGGAGGTGTGTTAACTCATAGAATGGAGTGTGTGAAGTCACAATGGGGGTGTGTGAAGTCATAGAATGGGGGTGTGTGAAGTCAAATTGGAAGTGTGTGAAATCACAGAATGGAGGTGTGTCAACTCAGAAATGAGGTGTGTGAAGTCATAGAATAGAGGTGTGTGAATTCATAGAATGGAAGTGTGTGAAATCATAGAATGGAGGTGTGTGAAGTCAAAGAATTGAGATTTGTGAAGTCAGAATGGAGGTGTGTGAAGTCAAGATGGAGGTGGGTGAAGTCAAAGAATGAAGGTGTGGGAACTCAGAATGGAGGTGTGTGGTCACAGAACGGAGGTTTGTGAAGTCATAGAATGGAGGTGCGTGAAGTCATAGAATGGATGTTTCTGAAGTGAGAATGTTGGTGTATGAAGTCAAAGAATGGAGGTGTGTGAAGTCAAAATGTAGGTGTGTGAACTCATAGAATGGAGGTGTGTGAACTCATAAAATGGAGGTGTGTGAAGTCATGGAATGGAGGTGTATGAAGTCAAAGAATGTAGGTGTGTGAAGTCAAACAATAAAGGTGTGTGAAGTCACAGAAAGGAGGTGTGTGAACTCATAGAATGGAGGTGCATGAAGTCAAAGAATGGAGGTGTGTGAATTCATCGAATGGAGCTGTGTGAAGTCATGGAATGGAGGTGTGTGAAGTCAGATGAAGTTGTGTGAAGTCATAGAATGGAGGTGTGTGAAGTCAGAATGGAGGTGTGTGAAGTCATAGAATGGAGGTGTGTGAAGTCAGAATGGAGGTGTGTGAACTCATAGAATGGAGGTGTGTGAAGTCACAATGCAGGTGTGCGAAGTCATAGAATGGACGTGTGTGAGGTCATACAATTGAGGTGTGTGAAGACACAGAATGGAGGTGTGTGAAGTCAGAGAATGGAGGTCTGTGAAGCCACAGAATGGAGGTGTGTGAAGTCCTAGAATGGAGGTTTGTGAAGTCATAGAATTCAGGTGTGTGAAGTCATAGAATGGAGGTGTGTGAAGTCACAGAATGGAGGTGTGTGAAGTCATAGAATGGAGGTGAGTGAAGTCAGAATGGCAGTGTGTGAACTCATAGAATGATGGTGTGTGAAGTCACAATGGAAGTGTGTGAAGTCATAGAATGGAGGTTTTTTAACTCACAGAATGGAAGTTTGTGAAGTCATAAAATGGAGGTGTGTGAAGTCGGATTGGAGGTGTGTGAAGTCATAGAATGGAGGTGTGTCAACTCAGAAAGGAGGTGTGTGAAGTCATAGAATGGAGGTGTGTGAAGTCACAGAATGGAGGTCTGTGAAATCATAGAATGGAGTTGTGTGAAGTCACAGAATTGAGGTGTGTGAAATCAGAATGGAGGTGTGTGAAGTCAGAATGGAGGTGTGTGAAGTCATAGAATGGAGGTGTGTGAATTCACAATGCATTTGTGTGAACTCATAGAATGTAGGTGTGTGAACTCACAATGTAGGTGTGTGAAGTCAGAGAATGGAGGTGTGTGAAGTCATATAATGGAGGTGTGTGAAGTCACAGAATGGAGGTGTGTGAAGTCAGAATTGAGTTGTGTGCAGTCATAGAATGGAGGTGTGTGAAGTCAGAATGGAGGTGTGTGAAGTCATAGAATAGAGGTGTGTGAAGTCAGAATGGAGGTGTGTGAACTCATAGAGTGGAGGTGTGTGAAGTCACAATGGAGGTGTGTGAAGTCATAGAATGGATGTTTGTTAAGTAAGAATGAAGGTGCGTTAAGTCATAGAATGGAGGTGTGTGAAGGCACAGAATGGAGGTGTGTGAAGTCATAGAATGGAGCTGTGTGAAGTCAGATTGGAGGTGTGTGAAGTCACAGAATGGAGGTGTGTGAACTCAGAATGGAGGTGTGTGAAGTCACAGAATGGAGGTGTGTGAAGTCATAGAATGGAGGTGTGTGAAGTCATAGAATGGATGTGTGTGAAGTCATAATGGAGGTGTGTGAAGTCACTGAATGGAGGTGTGTGAAGTCACAGAATGGAGGTGTGTGAAGTCATAGAATGGAGGTGTGTGAAGTCATAGAATGGAGGTGTGTGAAGTCATAGAATGGATGTTTGTTAAGTAAGAATGAAGGTGTGTTAAGTCATAGAATGGAGGTGTGTGAAGGCACAGAATGTAGGTTTGTGAAGTTATAGAATGGAGCTGTGTGAAGTCAGAATGGAGGTGTGTGAAGTCACAGAATGGAGATGTGTGAACTCAGAATGGAGGTGTGTGAAGTCACAGAATGGAGGTGTGTTAAGTCACAGAACGGAGGTGTTTGAAGTCAGAATGGAGGTGTGTGAAGTCACAGAATGGAGGTGTGTGAAGTCATAGAATATAGGTGTGTGAAATCATAGAATGGAGGTGTGGGAAGACAGAGAATGGAGCTGTGTGAAGTCATGCAATGGAGGAGTATGAAGTCAAAGAATGTAGGTGTGTGAAGTCAAACAATAAAGGTGTGTGAAGTCACAGAAAGGAGGTGTGTGAACTCACAGAATGGAGGTGCATGAAGTCAAAGAATGGAGGTGTGTGAATTCATCGAATGGAGATGTATGAACTCAGAATGGAGGTGTGTGAAGTCACAGAATGGAGGTGTGTTAAGTCACAGAACGGAGGTGTTTGAACTCAGAATGGAGGTGTGTGAAGTCACAGAATGGAGGTGTGTGAAGTCATAGAATGGAGGTGTGTGAAATCATAGAATGGAGGTGTGGGAAGTCAGAGAATGGAGCTGTGTGAAGTCAGAATGGAGGTGTGCGAAGTCACAGAATGGAGGTGTGTGAAGTCATTTTATGGAGCTGTGTGAAGTCAGAATGGAGGTGTGTGAAGTCACAGAATGGAGGTGTGTGAACTCAGAATGGAGGTGTGTGAAGTCACAGAATGGAGGTGTGGGAAGTCATAGAATGGAGTTGTGTGAAGTCACAGAATGGAGGTGTGTGAATTAATAGAATGGAGGTGTGAGAAATCATAGAATGGAGGTGTGTGAAGTCACAGAATGGAGGTGTGTGAAGTCACAGAATGGAGGTGTGTGAAGTCACAGAATGGAGGTGTGAGAAATCATAGAATGGAGGTGTGTGAAGTCACAGAATGGAGGTGTGTGAAGTCACAGAATGGAGGTGTGTGAACTCACAATGGAGATGTGTGAACTCACAATGGAGGTGTGTGAAGTCAAAGAATGGAGGTGTGTGAAGTCATAGAATGGAATTGTGTGAAGTCATAGAATGGAGGTGTGTGAAGTGAGAATTGAGGTGTGTGAAGTCATGGAATTGAGGTGTGTGAACTCAGAATGGAGGTGTGTGAAGTCACAGAATGGAGGTTTGTGAAGTCATAGAATGGAGGTGTGTGAAGTCATAGAATGGATGTTTCTGAAGTAGAATGCAGGTGTGCGAAGTCATAGAATGGAGGTGTGTGAAGTCAAAATGGAGGTGTGTGAACTCATAAAATGGAGATGTGTGAAGTCATGGAATGGAGGTGTGTGAAGTCCAAGGATATAGGTGTGTGAAGTCAAACAATGGTGGTGTGTGAAGTCACAGAATGCAGGTGTGTTAAGTCAAAGAATGGAAGTGTGTGAAGTCAAAATGGAGGTGTGTGAAGTCACAGAATGAAGGTGTGTGAAGTCACAGAATGAAGGTGTCTGAAGTCAGAATGCAGCTGTGTGAAGCCATAGAATCGAGGTGTGTGAAGTCAGAATGGAGGTGTGTTAACTCATAGAATGGAGTGTGTGAAGTCACAATGGGGGTGTGTGAAGTCATAGAATGGGGGTGTGTGAAGTCAAATTGGAAGTGTGTGAAATCACAGAATGGAGGTGTGTCAACTCAGAAATGAGGTGTGTGAAGTCATAGAATAGAGGTGTGTGAATTCATAGAATGGAAGTGTGTGAAATCATAGAATGGAGGTGTGTGAAGTCAAAGAATTGAGATTTGTGAAGTCAGAATGGAGGTGTGTGAAGTCAGGATGGAGGAGGGTGAAGTCACAGAATGAAGGTGTGGGAACTCAGAATGGAGGTGTGTGGTCACAGAACGGAGGTTTGTGAAGTCATAGAATGGAGGTGCGTGAAGTCATAGAATGGATGTTTCTGAAGTGAGAATGTTGGTGTATGAAGTCAAAGAATGGAGGTGTGTGAAGTCAAAATGTAGGTGTGTGAACTCATAGAATGGAGGTGTGTGAACTCATAAAATGGAGGTGTGTGAAGTCATGGAATGGAGGTGTATGAAGTCAAAGAATGTAGGTGTGTGAAGTCAAACAATAAAGGTGTGTGAAGTCACAGAAAGGAGGTGTGTGAACTCATAGAATGGAGGTGCATGAAGTCAAAGAATGGAGGTGTGTGAATTCATCGAATGGAGCTGTGTGAAGTCATGGAATGGAGGTGTGTGAAGTCAGATGAAGTTGTGTGAAGTCATAGAATGGAGGTGTGTGAAGTCAGAATGGAGGTGTGTGAAGTCATAGAATGGAGGTGTGTGAAGTCAGAATGGAGGTGTGTGAACTCATAGAATGGAGGTGTGTGAAGTCACAATGCAGGTGTGAGAAGTCATAGAATGGAGGTGTGTGAGGTCATACAATTGAGGTGTGTGAAGACACAGAATGGAGGTGTGTGAAGTCAGAGAATGGAGGTCTGTGAAGCCACAGAATGGAGGTGTGTGAAGTCCTAGAATGGAGGTTTGTGAAGTCATAGAATTCAGGTGTGTGAAGTCATAGAATGGAGGTGTGTGAAGTCACAGAATGGAGGTGTGTGAAGTCACAGAATGGAGGTGTGTGAAGTCACAGAATGGAGGTGTGAGAAATCATAGAATGGAGGTGTGTGAAGTCACAGAATGGAGGTGTGTGAAGTCACAGAATGGAGGTGTGTGAACTCACAATGGAGATGTGTGAACTCACAATGGAGGTGTGTGAAGTCAAAGAATGGAGGTGTGTGAAGTCATAGAATGGAATTGTGTGAAGTCATAGAATGGAGGTCTGTGAAGTGAGAATTGAGGTGTGTGAAGTCATGGAATTGAGGTGTGTGAACTCAGAATGGAGGTGTGTGAAGTCACAGAATGGAGGTTTGTGAAGTCATAGAATGGAGGTGTGTGAAGTCATAGAATGGATGTTTCTGAAGTAGAATGCAGGTGTGCGAAGTCATAGAATGGAGGTGTGTGAAGTCAAAATGGAGGTGTGTGAACTCATAAAATGGAGATGTGTGAAGTCATGGAATGGAGGTGTGTGAAGTCCAAGGATATAGGTGTGTGAAGTCAAACAATGGTGGTGTGTGAAGTCACAGAATGCAGGTGTGTTAAGTCAAAGAATGGAAGTGTGTGAAGTCAAAATGGAGGTGTGTGAAGTCACAGAATGAAGGTGTGTGAAGTCACAGAATGAAGGTGTCTGAAGTCAGAATGCAGCTGTGTGAAGCCATAGAATCGAGGTGTGTGAAGTCAGAATGGAGGTGTGTTAACTCATAGAATGGAGTGTGTGAAGTCACAATGGGGGTGTGTGAAGTCATAGAATGGGGGTGTGTGAAGTCAAATTGGAAGTGTGTGAAATCACAGAATGGAGGTGTGTCAACTCAGAAATGAGGTGTGTGAAGTCATAGAATAGAGGTGTGTGAATTCATAGAATGGAAGTGTGTGAAATCATAGAATGGAGGTGTGTGAAGTCAAAGAATTGAGATTTGTGAAGTCAGAATGGAGGTGTGTGAAGTCAAGATGGAGGTGGGTGAAGTCACAGAATGAAGGTGTGGGAACTCAGAATGGAGGTGTGTGGTCACAGAACGGAGGTTTGTGAAGTCATAGAATGGAGGTGCGTGAAGTCATAGAATGGATGTTTCTGAAGTGAGAATGTTGGTGTATGAAGTCAAAGAATGGAGGTGTGTGAAGTCAAAATGTAGGTGTGTGAACTCATAGAATGGAGGTGTGTGAACTCATAAAATGGAGGTGTGTGAAGTCATGGAATGGAGGTGTATGAAGTCAAAGAATGTAGGTGTGTGAAGTCAAACAATAAAGGTGTGTGAAGTCACAGAAAGGAGGTGTGTGAACTCATAGAATGGAGGTGCATGAAGTCAAAGAATGGAGGTGTGTGAATTCATCGAATGGAGCTGTGTGAAGTCATGGAATGGAGGTGTGTGAAGTCAGATGAAGTTGTGTGAAGTCATAGAATGGAGGTGTGTGAAGTCAGAATGGAGGTGTGTGAAGTCATAGAATGGAGGTGTGTGAAGTCAGAATGGAGGTGTGTGAACTCATAGAATGGAGGTGTGTGAAGTCACAATGCAGGTGTGCGAAGTCATAGAATGGAGGTGTGTGAGGTCATACAATTGAGGTGTGTGAAGACACAGAATGGAGGTGTGTGAAGCCAGAGAATGGAGGTCTGTGAAGCCACAGAATGGAGGTGTGTGAAGTCCTAGAATGGAGGTTTGTGAAGTCATAGAATTCAGGTGTGTGAAGTCATAGAATGGAGGTGTGTGAAGTCACAGAATGGAGGTGTGTGAAGTCATAGAATGGAGGTGAGTGAAGTCAGAATGGCAGTGTGTGAACTCATAGAATGATGGTGTGTGAAGTCACAATGGAAGTGTGTGAAATCATAGAATGGAGGTTTTTTAACTCACAGAATGGAAGTTTGTGAAGTCATAAAATGGAGGTGTGTGAAGTCGGATTGGAGGTGTGTGAAGTCATAGAATGGAGGTGTGTCAACTCAGAAAGGAGGTGTGTGAAGTCATAGAATGGAGGTGTGTGAAGTCACAGAATGGAGGTCTGTGAAATCATAGAATGGAGTTGTGTGAAGTCACAGAATTGAGGTGTGTGAAATCAGAATGGAGGTGTGTGAAGTCAGAATGGAGGTGTGTGAAGTCATAGAATGGAGGTGTGTGAATTCACAATGCATTTGTGTGAACTCATAGAATGTAGGTGTGTGAACTCACAATGTAGGTGTGTGAAGTCAGAGAATGGAGGTGTGTGAAGTCATATAATGGAGGTGTGTGAAGTCACAGAATGGAGGTGTGTGAAGTCAGAATTGAGTTGTGTGCAGTCATAGAATGGAGGTGTGTGAAGTCAGAATGGAGGTGTGTGAAGTCATAGAATAGAGGTGTGTGAAGTCAGAATGGAGGTGTGTGAACTCATAGAGTGGAGGTGTGTGAAGTCACAATGGAGGTGTGTGAAGTCATAGAATGGATGTTTGTTAAGTAAGAATGAAGGTGCGTTAAGTCATAGAATGGAGGTGTGTGAAGGCACAGAATGGAGGTGTGTGAAGTCATAGAATGGAGCTGTGTGAAGTCAGATTGGAGGTGTGTGAAGTCACAGAATGGAGGTGTGTGAACTCAGAATGGAGGTGTGTGAAGTCACAGAATGGAGGTGTGTGAAGTCATAGAATGGAGGTGTGTGAAGTCATAGAATGGATGTGTGTGAAGTCATAATGGAGGTGTGTGAAGTCACTGAATGGAGGTGTGTGAAGTCACAGAATGGAGGTGTGTGCAGTCATAGAATGGAGGTGTGTGAAGTCACAGAATGGAGATGTGTGAACTCAGAATGGAGGTGTGTGAAGTCACAGAATGGAGGTTTGTTAAGTCACAGAACGGAGGTGTTTGAAGTCAGAATGGAGGTGTGTGAAGTCACAGAATGGAGGTGTGTGAAGTCATAGAATATAGGTGTGTGAAATCATAGAATGGAGGTGTGGGAAGACAGAGAATGGAGCTGTGTGAAGTCATGCAATGGAGGAGTATGAAGTCAAAGAATGTAGGTGTGTGAAGTCAAACAATAAAGGTGTGTGAAGTCACAGAAAGGAGGTGTGTGAACTCATAGAATGGAGGTGCATGAAGTCAAAGAATGGAGGTGTGTGAATTCATCGAATGGAGATGTATGAACTCAGAATGGAGGTGTGTGAAGTCACAGAATGGAGGTGTGTTAAGTCACAGAACGGAGGTGTTTGAACTCAGAATGGAGGTGTGTGAAGTCACAGAATGGAGGTGTGTGAAGTCATAGAATGGAGGTGTGTGAAATCATAGAATGGAGGTGTGGGAAGTCAGAGAATGGAGCTGTGTGAAGTCAGAATGGAGGTGTGCGAAGTCACAGAATGGAGGTGTGTGAAGTCATTTTATGGAGCTGTGTGAAGTCAGAATGGAGGTGTGTGAAGTCACAGAATGGAGGTGTGTGAACTCAGAATGGAGGTGTGTGAAGTCACAGAATGGAGGTGTGGGAAGTCATAGAATGGAGTTGTGTGAAGTCACAGAATGGAGGTGTGTGAATTAATAGAATGGAGGTGTGAGAAATCATAGAATGGAGGTGTGTGAAGTCACAGAATGGAGGTGTGTGAAGTCACAGAATGGAGGTGTGTGAAGTCACAGAATGGAGGTGTGAGAAATCATAGAATGGAGGTGTGTGAAGTCACAGAATGGAGGTGTGTGAAGTCACAGAATGGAGGTGTGTGAACTCACAATGGAGATGTGTGAACTCACAATGGAGGTGTGTGAAGTCAAAGAATGGAGGTGTGTGAAGTCATAGAATGGAATTGTGTGAAGTCATAGAATGGAGGTGTGTGAAGTGAGAATTGAGGTGTGTGAAGTCATGGAATTGAGGTGTGTGAACTCAGAATGGAGGTGTGTGAAGTCACAGAATGGAGGTTTGTGAAGTCATAGAATGGAGGTGTGTGAAGTCATAGAATGGATGTTTCTGAAGTAGAATGCAGGTGTGCGAAGTCATAGAATGGAGGTGTGTGAAGTCAAAATGGAGGTGTGTGAACTCATAAAATGGAGATGTGTGAAGTCATGGAATGGAGGTGTGTGAAGTCCAAGGATATAGGTGTGTGAAGTCAAACAATGGTGGTGTGTGAAGTCACAGAATGCAGGTGTGTTAAGTCAAAGAATGGAAGTGTGTGAAGTCAAACTGGTGGTGTGTGAAGTCACAGAATGAAGGTGTGTGAAGTCACAGAATGAAGGTGTCTGAAGTCAGAATGCAGCTGTGTGAAGCCATAGAATCGAGGTGTGTGAAGTCAGAATGGAGGTGTGTTAACTCATAGAATGGAGTGTGTGAAGTCACAATGGGGGTGTGTGAAGTCATAGAATGGGGGTGTGTGAAGTCAAATTGGAAGTGTGTGAAATCACAGAATGGAGGTGTGTCAACTCAGAAATGAGGTGTGTGAAGTCATAGAATAGAGGTGTGTGAATTCATAGAATGGAAGTGTGTGAAATCATAGAATGGAGGTGTGTGAAGTCAAAGAATTGAGATTTGTGAAGTCAGAATGGAGGTGTGTGAAGTCAGGATGGAGGTGGGTGAAGTCACAGAATGAAGGTGTGGGAACTCAGAATGGAGGTGTGTGGTCACAGAACGGAGGTTTGTGAAGTCATAGAATGGAGGTGCGTGAAGTCATAGAATGGATGTTTCTGAAGTGAGAATGTTGGTGTATGAAGTCAAAGAATGGAGGTGTGTGAAGTCAAAATGTAGGTGTGTGAACTCATAGAATGGAGGTGTGTGAACTCATAAAATGGAGGTGTGTGAAGTCATGGAATGGAGGTGTATGAAGTCAAAGAATGTAGGTGTGTGAAGTCAAACAATAAAGGTGTGTGAAGTCACAGAAAGGAGGTGTGTGAACTCATAGAATGGAGGTGCATGAAGTCAAAGAATGGAGGTGTGTGAATTCATCGAATGGAGCTGTGTGAAGTCATGGAATGGAGGTGTGTGAAGTCAGATGAAGTTGTGTGAAGTCATAGAATGGAGGTGTGTGAAGTCAGAATGGAGGTGTGTGAAGTCATAGAATGGAGGTGTGTGAAGTCAGAATGGAGGTGTGTGAACTCATAGAATGGAGGTGTGTGAAGTCACAATGCAGGTGTGAGAAGTCATAGAATGGAGGTGTGTGAGGTCATACAATTGAGGTGTGTGAAGACACAGAATGGAGGTGTGTGAAGTCAGAGAATGGAGGTCTGTGAAGCCACAGAATGGAGGTGTGTGAAGTCCTAGAATGGAGGTTTGTGAAGTCATAGAATTCAGGTGTGTGAAGTCATAGAATGGAGGTGTGTGAAGTCACAGAATGGAGGTGTGTGAAGTCACAGAATGGAGGTGTGTGAAGTCACAGAATGGAGGTGTGAGAAATCATAGAATGGAGGTGTGTGAAGTCACAGAATGGAGGTGTGTGAAGTCACAGAATGGAGGTGTGTGAACTCACAATGGAGATGTGTGAACTCACAATGGAGGTGTGTGAAGTCAAAGAATGGAGGTGTGTGAAGTCATAGAATGGAATTGTGTGAAGTCATAGAATGGAGGTCTGTGAAGTGAGAATTGAGGTGTGTGAAGTCATGGAATTGAGGTGTGTGAACTCAGAATGGAGGTGTGTGAAGTCACAGAATGGAGGTTTGTGAAGTCATAGAATGGAGGTGTGTGAAGTCATAGAATGGATGTTTCTGAAGTAGAATGCAGGTGTGCGAAGTCATAGAATGGAGGTGTGTGAAGTCAAAATGGAGGTGTGTGAACTCATAAAATGGAGATGTGTGAAGTCATGGAATGGAGGTGTGTGAAGTCCAAGGATATAGGTGTGTGAAGTCAAACAATGGTGGTGTGTGAAGTCACAGAATGCAGGTGTGTTAAGTCAAAGAATGGAAGTGTGTGAAGTCAAAATGGAGGTGTGTGAAGTCACAGAATGAAGGTGTGTGAAGTCACAGAATGAAGGTGTCTGAAGTCAGAATGCAGCTGTGTGAAGCCATAGAATCGAGGTGTGTGAAGTCAGAATGGAGGTGTGTTAACTCATAGAATGGAGTGTGTGAAGTCACAATGGGGGTGTGTGAAGTCATAGAATGGGGGTGTGTGAAGTCAAATTGGAAGTGTGTGAAATCACAGAATGGAGGTGTGTCAACTCAGAAATGAGGTGTGTGAAGTCATAGAATAGAGGTGTGTGAATTCATAGAATGGAAGTGTGTGAAATCATAGAATGGAGGTGTGTGAAGTCAAAGAATTGAGATTTGTGAAGTCAGAATGGAGGTGTGTGAAGTCAAGATGGAGGTGGGTGAAGTCACAGAATGAAGGTGTGGGAACTCAGAATGGAGGTGTGTGGTCACAGAACGGAGGTTTGTGAAGTCATAGAATGGAGGTGCGTGAAGTCATAGAATGGATGTTTCTGAAGTGAGAATGTTGGTGTATGAAGTCAAAGAATGGAGGTGTGTGAAGTCAAAATGTAGGTGTGTGAACTCATAGAATGGAGGTGTGTGAACTCATAAAATGGAGGTGTGTGAAGTCATGGAATGGAGGTGTATGAAGTCAAAGAATGTAGGTGTGTGAAGTCAAACAATAAAGGTGTGTGAAGTCACAGAAAGGAGGTGTGTGAACTCATAGAATGGAGGTGCATGAAGTCAAAGAATGGAGGTGTGTGAATTCATCGAATGGAGCTGTGTGAAGTCATGGAATGGAGGTGTGTGAAGTCAGATGAAGTTGTGTGAAGTCATAGAATGGAGGTGTGTGAAGTCAGAATGGAGGTGTGTGAAGTCATAGAATGGAGGTGTGTGAAGTCAGAATGGAGGTGTGTGAACTCATAGAATGGAGGTGTGTGAAGTCACAATGCAGGTGTGTGAAGTCATAGAATGGAGGTGTGTGAGGTCATACAATTGAGGTGTGTGAAGACACAGAATGGAGGTGTGTGAAGTCAGAGAATGGAGGTCTGTGAAGCCACAGAATGGAGGTGTGTGAAGTCCTAGAATGGAGGTTTGTGAAGTCATAGAATTCAGGTGTGTGAAGTCATAGAATGGAGGTGTGTGAAGTCACAGAATGGAGGTGTGTGAAGTCATAGAATGGAGGTGAGTGAAGTCAGAATGGCAGTGTGTGAACTCATAGAATGATGGTGTGTGAAGTCACAATGGAAGTGTGTGAAGTCATAGAATGGAGGTTTTTTAACTCACAGAATGGAAGTTTGTGAAGTCATAAAATGGAGGTGTGTGAAGTCGGATTGGAGGTGTGTGAAGTCATAGAATGGAGGTGTGTCAACTCAGAAAGGAGGTGTGTGAAGTCATAGAATGGAGGTGTGTGAAGTCACAGAATGGAGGTCTGTGAAATCATAGAATGGAGTTGTGTGAAGTCACAGAATTGAGGTGTGTGAAATCAGAATGGAGGTGTGTGAAGTCAGAATGGAGGTGTGTGAAGTCATAGAATGGAGGTGTGTGAATTCACAATGCATTTGTGTGAACTCATAGAATGTAGGTGTGTGAACTCACAATGTAGGTGTGTGAAGTCAGAGAATGGAGGTGTGTGAAGTCATATAATGGAGGTGTGTGAAGTCACAGAATGGAGGTGTGTGAAGTCAGAATTGAGTTGTGTGCAGTCATAGAATGGAGGTGTGTGAAGTCAGAATGGAGGTGTGTGAAGTCATAGAATAGAGGTGTGTGAAGTCAGAATGGAGGTGTGTGAACTCATAGAGTGGAGGTGTGTGAAGTCACAATGGAGGTGTGTGAAGTCATAGAATGGATGTTTGTTAAGTAAGAATGAAGGTGCGTTAAGTCATAGAATGGAGGTGTGTGAAGGCACAGAATGGAGGTGTGTGAAGTCATAGAATGGAGCTGTGTGAAGTCAGATTGGAGGTGTGTGAAGTCACAGAATGGAGGTGTGTGAACTCAGAATGGAGGTGTGTGAAGTCACAGAATGGAGGTGTGTGAAGTCATAGAATGGAGGTGTGTGAAGTCATAGAATGGATGTGTGTGAAGTCATAATGGAGGTGTGTGAAGTCACTGAATGGAGGTGTGTGAAGTCACAGAATGGAGGTGTGTGAAGTCATAGAATGGAGGTGTGTGAAGTCATAGAATGGAGGTGTGTGAAGTCATAGAATGGATGTTTGTTAAGTAAGAATGAAGGTGTGTTAAGTCATAGAATGGAGGTGTGTGAAGGCACAGAATGTAGGTTTGTGAAGTTATAGAATGGAGCTGTGTGAAGTCAGAATGGAGGTGTGTGAAGTCACAGAATGGAGATGTGTGAACTCAGAATGGAGGTGTGTGAAGTCACAGAATGGAGGTGTGTTAAGTCACAGAACGGAGGTGTTTGAAGTCAGAATGGAGGTGTGTGAAGTCACAGAATGGAGGTGTGTGAAGTCATAGAATATAGGTGTGTGAAATCATAGAATGGAGGTGTGGGAAGACAGAGAATGGAGCTGTGTGAAGTCATGCAATGGAGGAGTATGAAGTCAAAGAATGTAGGTGTGTGAAGTCAAACAATAAAGGTGTGTGAAGTCACAGAAAGGAGGTGTGTGAACTCATAGAATGGAGGTGCATGAAGTCAAAGAATGGAGGTGTGTGAATTCATCGAATGGAGCTGTGTGAAGTCATGGAATGGAGGTGTGTGAAGTCAGATGAAGTTGTGTGAAGTCATAGTATGGAGGTGTGTGAAGCCAGAATGGAGGTGTGTGAAGTCATAGAATGGAGGTGTGTGAAGTCAGAATGGAGGTGTGTGAACTCATAGAATGGAGGTGTGTGAAGTCACAATGCAGGTGTGCGAAGTCATAGAATGGAGGTGTGTGAGGTCATAGAATTGAGGTGTGTGAAGACACAGAATGGAGTTGTGTGAAGTCAAAGAATGGAGGTGTGTGAAGTCACAGAATGGAGGTGTGTGAAGTCATAGAATGGAGGTTTGTGAAGTCATAGAATTTAGGTGTGTGATGTCATAGATTGGAGATGTGTGAAGTCACAGAATGGAGGTGTGTGAAGTCACAAAATGGAGGTGTTTGACGTCAGAGAATGGAGGTGTGTGAAATAAGAATGGAGGTGTGTGAAGTCACAGAATGGAGGTGTGTTAAGTCAGAATAGATGTGTGCGAAGTCATAGAATGGAGCTGTGTGAAGTCAGAATGGAGCTATGTGAAGTCATAGAATGGAGGTGAGTGAAGTCAGAATGGCAGTGTGTGAACTCATAGAATGATGGTGTGTGAAGTCACAATGGAAGTGTGTGAAGTCATAGAATGGAGGTTTTTTAACTCACAGAATGGAAGTTTGTGAAGTCATAAAATGGAGGTGTGTGAAGTCAGATTGGTGGTGTGTGAAGTCATGGAATGGAGGTGTGTCAACTCCGAAAGGAGGTTTGTGAAGTCATAGAATGGAGGTGTGTGAAGTCATAGAATGGAGGTCTGTGAAATCATAGAATGGAGTTGTGTGAAGTCACAGAATTGAGGTGTGTGAAATCAGAATGGAGGTGTGTGAAGTCAGAATGGAGGTGTGTGAAGTCATAGAATGGAGGTGTGTGAATTCACAATGCATTTGTGTGAACTCATAGAATGTAAGTGTGTGAACTCACAATGTAGGTGTGTGAAATCAGAGTATGGAGGTGTGTGAAGTCATAGAATGGAGGTGTGTGAAGTCACAGAATGGAGGTGTGTGAAGTCATATAATGGAGGTGTGTGAAGTCAGAGAATGGAGGTGTGTGAAGTCAGAATGGAGTTGTGTAAAGTCATAGAATGGAGGTGTGTGAAGTCAGAATGGAGGTGTGTGAAGTCATAGAATAGAGGTGTGTGAAGTCAGAATGGAGGTGTGTGAACTCATAGAGTGTAGGTGTGTGAAGTCACAATGGAGGTGTGTGAAGTCATAGAATGGAGGTGTGTGAAGTCCCAGAATGGAGGTGTGTGAAGTCATAGAAAGCAGCTGTGTGAAGTCAGATTGGAGGTGTGTGAAGTCACAGAATGGTGGTGTGTGAACTCAGAATGGAGGTGTGTGAAGTCTCAGAATGGAGGTGTGTGAAGTTATAGAATGGAGGTGTGTGAAGTCATAATGGAGGTGTGTGAAGTCACAGAATTGAGGTGTGTGAAGTCACAGAATGGAGGTGTGTGAAGTCATAGAATGGAGGTGTGTAAAGTCATAGAATGGAGGTGTGTGAAGTCATAGAATGGATGTTTATTAAGTAAGAATGAAGGTGTGTTAAGTCATAGAATGGAGGTGGGTGAAGGCACAGAATGGAGGTGTGTGAAGTCATAGAATGGAGCTGTGTGAAGTCAGATTGGAGGTGTGTGAAGTCACAGAATGGAGGTGTGTGAACTCAGAATGGAGGTGTGTGAAGTCACAGAATGGAGGTGTGTGAAGTCATAGAATGGAGGTGTGTGAAAGTCATAGAATGGATATGTGTGAAGTCATAATGGAGGTGTGTGAAGTCACAGAATTGAGGTGTGTGAAGTCACAGAATGGAGGTGTGTGAAGTCATAGAATGGAGGTGTGTGAAGTCACAGAATGGAGGTGTGTGAAGTCATAGAATGGATGTTTGTTAAGTAAGAATGAAGGTGTGTTAAGTCATAGAATGGAGGTGTGTGAAGTCACAGAATGGAGCTGTGTGAAGTCAGAATGGAGGTGTATGAAGTCACAGAATCTAGGTGTGTGAAGTCATAGAATGGAGGTGTGTGAAGTCATAGAATGGAGGTGTGTGAAGTCATACTGGAGGCGTGTGAAGTCACAAAATTGAGGTGTGTGAAGCCACAGAATGGAGGTGTGTGAAGTCATAGAATGGAGGTGTGTGAAATCCTAGAATGGAGGTTTGGGAAGTCAGAGAATGGAGCTTTGTGAAGTCAGAATGGAGGTGTGCCAAGTCACAGAATGGAGGTGTGTGAAGTCATTTTATGGAGCTGTGTGAAGTCAGAATGGAGGTGTGTGAAGTCACAGAATGGAGGTGTGTGAACTCAGAATGGAGGTGTGTGAAGTCACAGAATCTCGGTGTGTGAAGTCATAGAATGGAGGTGTGTGAAGTCATAGAATGGAGGTGTGTGAAGTCATAATGGAGGCGTGTGAAGTCACAGAATTGAGGTGTGTGAAATCACAGAATGGAGGTGTGTGAAGTCATAGAATGGAGGTGTGTGAATTCAGAACGGAGGTGTGTGAACTCAGATTAGAGGTGTGGGACGTCACAATGGAGGTGTGTGAAGATATAGAATGGAGGTGTGTGAAGTCACAGAATGGAGGGGTGTGAAGTCAAAGACTGGAGGTGTGTGAAGTCATAGAATGGAGGTGTGTGAAGTCAAAGAATTGAGATTTGTGAAGTCAGAATGGAGGTGTGTGAAGTCAGGATGGAGGTGGGTGAAGTCACAGAATGGAGGTGTGGGAACTCAGAAGGGAGGTGTGTGGTCACAGAACGGAGGTTTGTGAAGTCATAGAATGGAGGTGCGTGAAGTCATAGAATGGATGTTTCTGAAGTGAGAATGTTGGTGTATGAAGTCAAAGAATGGAGGTGTGTGAAGTCAAAATGGAGGTGTGTGAACTCATAGAATGGAGGTGTGTGAACTCATAAAATGGAGGTGTGTGAAGTCATGGAATGGAGGTGTATGAAGTCAAAGAATGTAGGTGTGTGAAGTCAAACAATAAAGGTGTGTGAAGTCAAAGAAAGGAGGTGTGTGAACTCATAGAATGGAGGTGCATGAAGTCAAAGAATGGAGGTGTGTGAATTCATCGAATGGAGCTGTGTGAAGTCATGGAATGGAGGTGTGTGAAGTCAGATGAAGTTGTGTGAAGTCATAGAATGGAGGTGTGTGAAGTCAGAATGGAGGTGTGTGAAGTCATAGAATGGAGGTGTGTGAAGTCAGAATGGAGGTGTGTGAACTCATAGAATGGAGGTGTGTGAAGTCACAATGCAGGTGTGCGAAGTCATAGAATGGAGGTGTGTGAGGTCATACAATTGAGGTGTGTGAAGACACAGAATGGAGGTGTGTGAAGTCAGAGAATGGAGGTCTGTGAAGCCACAGAATGGAGGTGTGTGAAGTCCTAGAATGGAGGTTTGTGAAGTCATAGAATTCAGGTGTGTGAAGTCATAGAATGGAGGTGTGTGAAGTCACAGAATGGAGGTGTGTGAAGTCATAGAATGGAGGTGAGTGAAGTCAGAATGGCAGTGTGTGAACTCATAGAATGATGGTGTGTGAAGTCACAATGGAAGTGTGTGAAGTCATAGAATGGAGGTTTTTTAACTCACAGAATGGAAGTTTGTGAAGTCATAAAATGGAGGTGTGTGAAGTCGGATTGGAGGTGTGTGAAGTCATAGAATGGAGGTGTGTCAACTCAGAAAGGAGGTGTGTGAAGTCATAGAATTGAGGTGTGTGAAGTCATAGAATGGAGGTCTGTGAAATCATAGAATGGAGTTGTGTGAAGTCACAGAATTGAGGTGTGTGAAATCAGAATGGAGGTGTGTGAAGTCAGAATGGAGGTGTGTGAAGTCATAGAATGGAGGTGTGTGAATTCACAATGCATTTGTGTGAACTCATAGAATGTAGGTGTGTGAACTCACAATGTAGGTGTGTGAAGTCAGAGAATGGAGGTGTGTGAAGTCATATAATGGAGGTGTGTGAAGTCACAGAATGGAGGTGTGTGAAGTCAGAATTGAGTTGTGTGCAGTCATAGAATAGAGGTGTGTGAAGTCAGAATGGAGGTGTGTGAACTAATAGAGTGGAGGTGTGTGAAGTCACAATGGAGGTGTGTGAAGTCATAGAATGGATGTTTGTTAAGTAAGAATGAAGGTGCGTTAAGTCATAGAATGGAGGTGTGTGAAGGCACAGAATGGAGGTGTGTGAAGTCATAGAATGGAGCTGTGTGAAGTCAGATTGGAGGTGTGTGAAGTCACAGAATGGAGGTGTGTGAACTCAGAATGGAGGTGTGTGAAGTCACAGAATGGAGGTGTGTGAAGTCATAGAATGGAGGTGTGTGAAGTCATAGAATGGATGTGTGTGAAGTCATAATGGAGGTGTGTGAAGTCACTGAATGGAGGTGTGTGAAGTCACAGAATGGAGGTGTGTGAAGTCATAGAATGGAGGTGTGTGAAGTCATAGAATGGAGGTGTGTGAAGTCATAGAATGGATGTTTGTTAAGTAAGAATGAAGGTGTGTTAAGTCATAGAATGGAGGTGTGTGAAGGCACAGAATGTAGGTTTGTGAAGTTATAGAATGGAGCTGTGTGAAGTCAGAATGGAGGTGTGTGAAGTCACAGAATGGAGATGTGTGAACTCAGAATGGAGGTGTGTGAAGTCACAGAATGGAGGTGTGTTAAGTCACAAAACGGAGGTGTTTGAAGTCAGAATGGAGGTGTGTGAAGTCACAGATTGGAGGTGTGTGAAGTCATAGAATGGAGGTGTGTGAAATCATAGAATGGAGGTGTGGGAAGACAGAGAATGGAGCTGTGTGAAGTCATGCAATGGAGGAGTATGAAGTCAAAGAATGTAGGTGTGTGAAGTCAAACAATAAAGGTGTGTGAAGTCACAGAAAGGAGGTGTGTGAACTCATAGAATGGAGGTGCATGAAGTCAAAGAATGGAGGTGTGTGAATTCATCGAATGGAGCTGTGTGAAGTCATGGAATGGAGGTGTGTGAAGTCAGATGAAGTTGTGTGAAGTCATAGTATGGAGGTGTGTGAAGCCAGAATGGAGGTGTGTGAAGTCATAGAATGGAGGTGTGTGAAGTCAGAATGGAGGTGTGTGAACTCATAGAATGGAGGTGTGTGAAGTCACAATGCAGGTGTGCGAAGTCATAGAATGGAGGTGTGTGAGGTCATAGAATTGAGGTGTGTGAAGACACAGAATGGAGTTGTGTGAAGTCATAGAATGGAGGTGTGTGAAGTCACAGAATGGAGGTGTGTGAAGTCATAGAATGGAGGTTTGTGAAGTCATAGAATTTAGGTGTGTGATATCATAGATTGGAGGTGTGTGAAGTCACAGAATGGAGGTGTGTGAAGTCACAAAATGGAGGTGTTTGACGTCAGAGAATGGAGGTGTGTGAAATAAGAATGGAGGTGTGTGAAGTCACAGAATGGAGGTGTGTGAAGTCAGAATAGATGTGTGCGAAGTCATAGAATGGAGCTGTGTGAAGTCAGAATGGAGCTATGTGAAGTCATAGAATGGAGGTGAGTGAAGTCAGAATGGCAGTGTGTGAACTCATAGAATGATGGTGTGTGAAGTCACAATGGAAGTTTGTGAAGTCATAAAATGGAGGTGTGTGAAGTCAGATTGGTGGTGTGTGAAGTCATAGAATGGAGGTGTGTCAACTCAGAAAGGAGGTTTGTGAAGTCATAGAATGGAGGTGTGTGAAGTCATAGAATGGAGGTCTGTGAAATCATAGAATGGAGTTGTGTGAAGTCACAGAATTGAGGTGTGTGAAATCAGAATGGAGGTGTGTGAAGTCAGAATGGAGGTGTGTGAAGTCATAGAATGGAGGTGTGTGAATTCACAATGCATTTGTGTGAACTCATAGAATGTAAGTGTGTGAACTCACAATGTAGGTGTGTGAAATCAGAGAATGGAGGTGTGTGAAGTCATAGAATGGAGGTGTGTGAAGTCACAGAATGGAGGTGTGTGAAGTCATATAATGGAGGTGTGTGAAGTCAGAGAATGGAGGTGTGTGAAGTCAGAATTGAGTTGTGTAAAGTCATAGAATGGAGGTGTGTGAAGTCAGAATGGGTGTGTGTGATGTCATAGAATAGAGGTGTGTGAAGTCAGAATGGAGGTGTGTGAACTCATAGAGTGTAGGTGTGTGAAGTCACAATGGAGGTGTGTGAAGTCATAGAATGGAGGTGTGTGAAGTCACAGAATGGAGGTGTGTGAAGTCATAGAAAGGAGCTGTGTGAAGTCAGATTGGAGGTGTGTGAAGTCACAGAATGGTGGTGTGTGAACTCAGAATGGAGGTGTGTGAAGTCTCAGAATGGAGGTGTGTGAAGTTATAGAATGGAGGTGTGTGAAGTCATAATGGAGGTGTGTGAAGTCACAGAATTGAGGTGTGTGAAGTCACAGAATTGAGGTGTGTGAAGTCACAGAATGGAGGTGTGTGAAGTCATAGAATGGAGGTGTGTGAAGTCACAGAATGGAGGTGTGTGAAGTCATAGAATGGATGTTTGTTAAGTAAGAATGAAGGTGTGTTAAGTCATAGAATGGAGGTGTGTGAAGTCACAGAATGGAGCTGTGTGAAGTCAGAATGGAGGTGTATGAAGTCACAGAATCTAGGTGTGTGAAGTCATAGAATGGAGGTGTGTGAAGTCATAGAATGGAGGTGTGTGAAGTCATACTGGAGGCGTGTGAAGTCACAAAATTGAGGTGTGTGAAGCCACAGAATGGAGGTGTGTGAAGTCATAGAACGGAGGTGTGTGAAATCATAGAATGGAGGTTTGGGAAGTCAGAGAATGGAGCTTTGTGAAGTCAGAATGGAGGTGTGCGAAGTCACAGAATGGAAGTGTGTGAAGTCATTTTATGGAGCTGTGTGAAGTCAGAATGGAGGTGTGTGAAGTCACAGAATAGAGGTGTGTGAACTCAGAATGGAGGTGTGTGAAGTCACAGAATCTCGCTGTGTGAAGTCATAGAATGGACGTGTGTGAAGTCATAGAATGGAGGTGTGTGAAATCACAGAATGGAGGTGTGTGAAGTCATAGAATGGAGGTGTGTGAATTCAGAACGGAGGTGTGTGAACTCAGATTAGAGGTGTGGGACGTCACAATGGAGGTGTGTGAAGATATAGAATGGAGGTGTGTGAAGTCAAAGAATGGAGGGATGTGAAGTCAAAGACTGGAGGTGTGTGAAGTCATAAAATGGAGGTGTGTGAAGTCATAGAACGGAGGTGTGTGAAGTCAAAATGGAGGTGTGTGAACTCATAAAATGGAGATGTGTGAAGTCATGGAATGGAGGTGTGTGAAGTCCAAGAATATAGGTGTGTGAAGTCAAACAATGGTGGTTTGTGAAGTCACAGAATGCAGGTGTGTTAAGTCAAAGAATGGAAGTGTGTGAAGTCAAAATGGAGGTGTGTGAAGTCACAGAATGGAGGTGTGTGAAGTCAAAATGGAGGTGTGTGAACTCATAGAATGGAGGTGAGTGAACTCATAGAATGGAGGTGTGTGAAGTCATGGAATGGAGGTGTGTGAAGTCAAAGAATGGAGGTGTGTGAAGTCAAACAATAAAGGTGTGTGAACTCACAGAATGGAGGTGTGTGAAATCACAGAATGGAGGTGTGTGAAGTCAATAAGGTGGTGTGTAGAGTCACAAATTGAGGTGTGTGAACTCATAGAATGGAGGTGTGTAAAGTCAAAGCATGGAGGTGTGTGAAGTCATCGAATTGAGGTGTGTGAAGTCATGGAATGGAGGTGTGTGAAGTCACAGAATGGAGGTGTGTGAAGTCAGAATGGAGTTGTGTGAAGTCATAGAATGGAGGTGTGTGAAGTCAGAAGGGAGGTGTGTGAACTCATAGAGTGGAGGTGTGTGAAGTCACAATGGAGGTGTGTGAAGTCATAGATTGGAGGTGTGTGAAGTCACAGAATGGAGGTGTGTGAAGTCATAGAATGGAGCTGTGTGAAGTCAGATTGGAGGTGTGTGAAGTCACAGAATGGAGGTGTGTGAACTCAGAATGTAGGTGTGTGACATCACAGAATGGAGGTGTGTGAAGTCATAGAATTGAGGTGTGTGAAGTCATTGAATGGATGTGTGTGAAATCATAATGGAGGTGTGTGAAGTCACAGAATTGAGGTGTGAGAAGTCACAGAATGGAGGTGTGTGAAGTCATAGAATGTAGGTATGTGAAGTCATAGAATGGAGGTGTGTGAAGTCATAGAATGGATGTTTGTTAAGTAAGAATGAAGGTGTGTTAAGTCATAGAATGGAGGTGTGTGAAGGCACAGAATGGAGGTGTGTGAAGTCATAGAATGGAGCTCTGTGAAGTAAGAATAGAGGTATGTGAAGTCACAGAATGGAGGTGTGTGAAGTCACAGAATGGAGGTGTGTGAAATCATAGAATGGAGGTGTGTGAAGTCATAGAATGGAGGTGTGTGAAGGCATAGAATGGATGTTTGTTAAGTGAGAATTAAAGTGTGCTAAGTCATAGAATGGAGGTGTGTGAAGGCACAGAATGGAGCTGTGTGAAGACAGAATGTAGGTGTGTGAAGTCACAGAATGGAGGTGTGTGAACTCAGAATGGGGGTGTGTGACGTCACAGAATGGAGGTGTGTTAAGTCACAGAATGGAGGTGTGTGAAGTCATAGAATGGAGGTGTGTGAAGTCAGAACGGAGGTGTGTGAACTCATAGATTTGAGGTGTGTGAAGTCAAAGAATGGAGGTGTGTGAAGTCATAATGGAGGCGTGTGAAGTCACAGAATTGAGGTGTGTGAAGTCAAAGAATGGAGGTGTGTGAAGTCATAGAATGGAAGTCTGTGAAGTCAGAACGGAGGTGTGTGAACTCAGATTGGAGGTGTGGGAAGTCACAATGGATGTGTGTGAAGTTATAGAATGGAGGTGTGTCAAGTCACAGAATGGAGGGGTGTGAAGTCAAAGACTGGAGATGTGTGAAGTCATAGAATGGAGGTGTGTGAACTCATAGAATGGAGGTGTGTGAAGTCACAGAATGAAGGTGCATTAATTCACAGAATGGAGGTGTGTGAACTCAGAATGGAGGTGTGTGAAGTTACAGAATGGAGGTGTGGGAAGTCATAGAATGGAGTTGTGTGAAGTCACAGAATGGAGGTGTGTGAATTAATAGAATGGAGGTGTGAGAAATCATAGAATGGAGGTGTGTGAAGTCACAGAATGGAAGTGTGTGAAGTCACAGAATGGAGGTGTGTGAAGTCACAGAATGGAGGTGTGTGAAGTCACAATGGAGGTGTGTGAAGTCAAAGAATGGAGGTGTGTGAAGTCATACCATGGAATTGTGTGAAGTCATAGAATGGAGTTGTGTGAAGTGAGAATTGAGGTGTGTGAAGTCATGGAATTGAGGTGTGTGAACTCAGAATGGAGGTGTGTGAAGTCACAGAATGGAGGTTTGTGAAGTCATAGAATGGAGGTGTGTGAAGTCATAGAATGGATGTTTCTGAAGTAGAATGCAGGTGTGTGAAGTCATAGAATGGAGGTGTGTGAAGTCAAAATGGAGGTGTGTGAACTCATAAAATGGAGATGTGTGAAGTCATGGAATGGAGGTGTGTGAAGTCCAAGGATATAGGTGTGTGAAGTCAAACAATGATGGTGTGTGAAGTCACAGAATGCAGGTGTGTTAAGTGAAAGAATGGAAGTGTGTGAAGTCAAAATGGAGGTGTGTGAAGTCACAGAATGGAGGTGTGTGAAGTCACAGAATGAAGGTGTCTGAAGTCAGAATGCAGCTGTGTGAAGCCATAGAATCGAGGTGTGTGAAGTCAGATTGGAGGTGTGTGAACTTATAGAATGGAGTGTGTGAAGTCACAATGGGGGTGTGTGAAGTCATAGAATGGGGGTGTGTGAAGTCAAATTGGAGGTGTGTGAAATCACAGAATGGAGGTGTGTCAACTCAGAAATGAGGTGTGTGAAGTCGTAGAATAGAGGTGTGTGAATTCATAGAATGGAAGTGTGTGAAATCATAGAATGGAGGTATGTGAAGTCAAAGAATTGAGGTTTGTGAGGTCAGAATGGAGGTGTGTGAAGTCAGGATGGAGGTGGGTGAAGTCACAGAATGGAGGAGTGGGTACTCAGAATGGAGGTGTGTGGTCACAGAACGGAGGTTTGTGAAGTCATAGAATGGAGGTGCGTGAAGTCATAGAATGGATGTTTCTGAAGTGAGAATGAAGGTGTATGAAGTCAAAGAATGGAGGTGTGTGAAGTCAAAATGGAGGTGTGTGAACTCATAGAATGGAGGTGTGTGAACTCATAGAATGGAGGTGTGTGAAGTCATGGAATGGAGGTGTGTGAAGTCAAAGAATGGATGTGTGTGAAGTCAAACAATAAAGGTGTGTGAAGTCACAGAAAGGAGGTGTGTGAACTCATAGAATGGAGATGCATGAAGTCAAAGAATGGAGGTGTGTGAATTCATCGAATGGAGCTGTGTGAAGTCATGGAATGGAGGTGTGTGAAGTGAGATGAAGTTGTGTGAAGTCATAGAATGGAGGTGTGTGAAGTCAGAATGGAGGTGTGTGAAGTCATAGAATGGAGGTGTGTGAAGTCAGAATGGAGGTGTGTGAACTCATAGAATGGAGGTGTGTGAAGTCATAATGCAGGTGTGCAAAGTCATAGAATGGAGGTGTGTGAGGTCATAGAATGGAGGTGTGTGAAGACACAGAATGGAGGTGTGTGAAGTCATAGAATGGAGGTGTGTGAAGTCACAGAATGGAGGTGTGTGAAGTCCTAGAATGGAGGTTTGTGAAGTCATAGAATTTAGGTGTGTGAAGTCATAGAATGGAGGTGTGTGAAGTCACAGAATGGAGGTGTGTGAAGTCACAGAATGGAGGTGTTTGACGTCAGAGAATGGAGGTGTGTGAAATCAGAATGGAGGTGTGTGAAGTCACAGAATGGAGGTGTGTGAAGTCAGAATAGATGTGTGCGAAATCGTAGAATGGAGCTGAGTGAAGTCAGAATGGAGCTGTGTGAAGTCATAGAATGGCGGTGAGTGAAGTCAGAATGGCAGTGTGTGAACTCATAGAATGATGCTGTGTAAAGTCACAATGGAAGTGTGTGAAGTCATAGAATGGAGGTTTTTGAACTCACAGAATGGAAGTTTGTGAAGTCATAAAATGGAGGTCTGTGAAGTCAGATTGGAGGTGTGTGAAGTCATAGAATGCAGGTTTGTCAATTCAGAAAGGAGGTGTGTGAACTCATTGAATGGAGGTGTGTGAAGTCATAGAATGCTGGTCTGTGAAATCATAGAATGGAGTTGTGTGAAGTCACAGAATTGAGGTGTGTGAAATCAGAATGGAGGTGTGTGAAGACAGAATGGAGGTGTGTGAAGTCATAGAATGGAGGTGTGAATTCACAATGCATTTGTGCGAACTCATAGAATGTAGGTGTGTGAAGTCACAATGTAGGTGTGTGAAGTCAGAGAATGGAGGTGTGTGAAGTCATAGAATGGAGGTGTGTGAAGTCACAGAATGGAGTTGTGTGAAGTCATATAATGGAGGTGTGTGAAGTCACAGAATGGAGGTGTGTGAAGTCAGAATTGAGTTGTGTGAAGTCATAGAATGGAGGTGTGTGAAGTCAGAACGGAGGTGTGTGAAGTCATAGAATGGAGGTGTGTGAAGTCAGAATGGAGGGGTGTGAACTCATAGAGTGGAGGTGTGTGAACTCACAATGGAGGTGTGTGAAGTCATAGAATGGAGGTGTGTGAAGTCACAGAATGGAGGTGTGTGAAGTCATAGAATGGAGCTGTGTGAAGTCAGATTGGAGGTGTGTGAACTCACAGAATGGAGGTGTGTGAACTCAGAATGGAGGTGTGTGAAGTCACAGAATGGAGGTGTGTGAAGTCATAGAATGGAGGTGTGTGAAGTCATAGAATGGATGTGTGTGAAATCATAATGGAGGTGTGTGAAGTCACAGAATTGAGGTGTGTGCAGTCACAGAATGGAGGTGTGTGAAGTCATAGAATGGAGGTGTATGAAGTTATAGAATGGAGGTGTGTGAAGTCATAGAATGGATGTTTGTTAAGTAAGAATGAAGGTGTGTTAAGTCATAGAATGGAGGTGTGTGAAGGCACAGAATGGAGGTGTGTGAAGTCATAGAATGGAGCTGTGTGAAGTCAGATTGGAGGTGTGAAGTCATAGAATGGAGGTGTGTGAAGTCATAATGGAGGCGTGTGAAGTCACAGAATTGAGGTGTGTGAAGTCACAGAATGGAGGTGTGTGAAGTCATAGAATGGAGGTGTGTGAAGTCAGAACGGAGGTGTGTGAAGTCACAGAATTAAGGTGTGTGAAGCCACAGAATGGAGGTGTGTGAAGTCATAGAATGGAGGTGTGTGAAATCATAGAATGGAGGTTTGGGAAGTCAGAGAATGGAGCTTTGTGAAGTCAGAATGGAGGTGTGCGAAGTCACAGAATGGAGGTGTGTGAAGTCATTTTATGGAACTGTGTGAAGTCAGAATGGAGGTGTGTGAAATCACAGAATGGAGGTGTGTGAACTCAGAATGGAGGTGTGTGAAGTCACAGAATCTAGGTGTGTGAAGTCATAGAATGGAGGTGTGTGAAGTCATAGAATGGCGGTGTGTGAAGTCATAATGGAGGCGTGTGAAGTCACAGAATTGAGGTGTGTGAAGTCACAGAATGGAGGTGTGTGAAGTCATAGAATGGAGGTGTGTGAAGTCAGAACGGAGGTGTGTGAACTCAGATTAGAGGTGTGGGACGTCACAATGGAGGTGTGTGAAGATATAGAATGGAGGTGTGTGAAGTCACAGAATGGAGGGGTGTGAAGTCAAAGACTGCAGGTGTGTGAAGTCATAGAATGGAGGTGTGTGAAGTCATAGAACGGAGGTGTGTGAAGTCAAAATGGAGGTGTGTGAACTCATAAAATGGAGATGTGTGAAGTCATGGAATGGAGGTGTGTGAAGTCCAAGAATATAGGTGTGTGAAGTCAAACAATGGTGGTGTGTGAAGTCACAGAATGCAGGTGTGTTAAGTCAAAGAATGGAAGTCTGTGAAGTCAAAATGGAGGTGTGTGAAGTCACAGAATGGAGGTGTGTGAAGTCAAAATTGAGGTGTGTGAACTCATAGAATGGAGGTGTGTGAACTCATAGAATGGAGGTGTGTGAAGTCATGGAATGGAGGTGTGTGAAGTCAAAGAATGGAGGTGTGTGAAGTCAAACAATAAAGGTGTGTGAAGTCACAGAATGGAGGTGTGTGAAATCACAGAATGGAGGTGTGTGAAGTCAATAAGGTGGTGTGTAGAGTCACAAATTGAGGTGTGTGAACTCATAGAATGGAGGTGTGTAAAGTCAAAGCATGGAGGTGTGTGAAGTCATCGAATTGAGGTGTGTGAAGTCATGGAATGGAGGTGTGTGAAGTCACAGAATGGAGGTGTGTGAAGTCAGAATGGAGTTGTGTGAAGTCATAGAATGGAGGTGTGTGAAGTCAGAATGGAGGTGTGTGAACTCATAGAGTGGAGGTGTGTGAAGTCACAATGGAGGTGTGTGAAGTCATAGAATGGAGGTGTGTGAAGTCACAGAATGGAGGTGTGTGAAGTCATAGAATGGAGCTGTGTGAAGTCAGATTGGAGGTGTGTGAAGTCACAGAATGGAGGTGTGTGAAGTCATGGAATGGAGGTGTGTGAAGTCACAGAATGGAGGTGTGTGAAGTCAGAATGGAGTTGTGTGAAGTCATAGAATGGAGGTGTGTGAAGTCAGAATGGAGGTGTGTGAACTCATAGAGTGGAGGTGTGTGAAGTCACAATGGAGGTGTGTGAAGTCATAGAATGGAGGTGTGTGAAGTCACAGAATGGAGGTGTGTGAAGTCATAGAATGGAGCTGTGTGAAGTCAGATTGGAGGTGTGTGAAGTCACAGAATGGAGGTGTGTGAACTCAGAATGGAGGTGTGTGAAATCACAGAATGGAGGTGTGTGAAGTCATAGAATGGAGGTGTGTGAAGTCATAGAATGGAGGTGTGTGAAGTCATAATGGAGGCGTGTGAAGTCACAGAATGGAGGTGTGTGAAGTCATAGAATGGAGGTGTGTGACGTCATAATGGAGGCGTGTGAAGTCACAGAATTGAGGTGTGTGAAGTCACAAAATGGAGGTGTGCGAAGTCACAGAATGGAGGTGTGTGAAGTCATTTTATGGAGCTGTGTGAACTCAGATTGGAGGTGTGGGACGTCACAATGGAGGTGTGTGAAGATATAGAATGGAGGTGTGTGAAGTCACAGAATTGAGGGGTGTGAAGTCAAAGACTGGAGGTGTGTGAAGTCATAGAATGGAGGTGTGAAGTCATAGAAAGGAGGTGTGTGAAGTCAAAATGGAGGTGTGTGAACTCATAAAATGGAGATGTGTGAAGTCATGGAATGGAGGTGTGTGAAGTCACAGAATGAAGGTGTTTGAAGTCAAAATTGTGGTGTGTGAAGTCACAAATGAAGGTGTCTGAAGTCAGAATGCAGCTGTGTGAAGTCATAGAATGGAGGTGTGTGAAGTCAAAATGGAGGTGTGTGAAGTCACAGAATGGAGGTGTGTGAAGTCACAGAATGAAGGTGTCTGAAGTCAGAATGCAGCTGTGTGAAGCCATAGAATCGAGGTGTGTGAAGTCAGATTGGAGGTGTGTGAACTCATAGAATGGAGTGTGTGAAGTCACAATGGGGGTGTGTGAAGTCATAGAATGGGGGTGTGTGAAGTCAAATTGGAGGTGTGTGAAATCACAGAATGGAGGTGTGTCAACTCAGAAATGAGGTGTGTGAAGTCGTAGAATAGAGGTGTGTGAATTCATAGAATGGAAGTGTGTGAAATCATAGAAGGGAGGTATGTGAAGTCAAAGAATTGAGGTTTGTGAAGTCAGAATGGAGGTGTGTGAAGTCAGGATGGAGGTGGGTGAAGTCACAGAATGGAGGTGTGGGTACTCAGAATGGAGGTGTGTGGTCACAGAACGGAGGTTTGTGAAGTCATAGAATGGAGGTGCGTGAAGTCATAGAATGGATGTTTCTGAAGTGAGAATGAAGGTGTATGAAGTCAAAGAATGGAGGTGTGTGAAGTCAAAATGGAGGTGTGTGAACTCATAGAATGGAGGTGTGTGAACTCATAGAATGGAGGTGTGTGAAGTCATAGAATGGAGGTGAGTGAAGTCAGAATGGTAGTGTGTGAACTCATAGAATGATGGTGTGTGAAGTCACCATGGAAGTGTGTGAAGTCATAGAATGGAGGTTTTTGAACTCACAGAATGGAAGTTTGTGAAGTCATAAAATGGAGGTGTGTGAAGTCAGATTGGAGGTGTGTGAAGTCATAGAATGGAGGTGTGTCAATTCAGAAAGGAGGTGTGTGAACTCATAGAATGGAGGTGTGTGAAGTCATAGAATGGCGGTCTGTGAAATCATAGAATGGAGTTGTGTGAAATCACAGAATTGAGGTGTGTGAAATCAGAATGGAGGTGTGTGAAGACAGAATGGAGGTGTGTGAAGTCATAGAATGGAGGTGTGTGAATTCACAATGCATTTGTGCGAACTCATAGAATGTGGGTGTGTGAAGTCACAATGTAGGTGCGTGAAGTCACAGAATGGAGGTGTGTGAAGTCATAGAATGGAGGTGTGTGAAGTCACAGAATGGAGGTGTGTGAAGTCATATAATGGAGGTGTGTGAAGTCACAGAATGGAGGTGTGTGAAGTCAGAATTGAGTTGTGTGAAGTCATAGAATGGAGGTGTGTGAAGTCAGAATGGAGGTGTATGAAGTCATAGAATGGAGGTGTGTGAAGTCAGAATGGAGGGGTGTGAACTCATAGAGTGGAGGTGTGTGAAGTCACAATGGAGGTGTGTGAAGTCATAGAATGGAGGTGTGTGAAGTCACAGAATGGAGGTGTGTGAAGTCATAGAATGGAGCTGTGTGAAATCAGATTGGAGGTGTGTGAAGTCACAGAATGGAGGTGTGTGAACTCAGAATGGAGGTGTGTGAAGTCACAGAATGGAGGTGTGTGAAGTCATAGAATGGAGGTGTGTGAAGTCATAGAATGGATGTGTGTGAAGTCATAATGGAGGTGTGTGAAGTCACAGAATTGAGGTGTGTGAAGTCAAAGAATGGAGGTGTGTGAAGTCATAGAATGGAGGTGCATGAAGTTATAGAATGGAGGTGTGTGAAGTCATAGAATGGATGTTTGTTAAGTAAGAATGAAGGTGTGTTAAGTCATAGAATGGCGGTGTGTGAAGGCACAGAATGGAGGTGTGTGAAGTCATAGAATGTAGCTGTGTGAAGTCAGATTGGAGGTGTGTGAAGTCACAGAATGCAAGTGTGTGAACTCAGAATGGAGGTGTGTGAAGTCACAGAATGGAGGTGTGTGAAGTCATAGAATGGAGGTGTGTGAAGTCATAGAATGGATGTGTGTGAAGTCATAATGGAGGTGTGTGAAGTCACAGAATTGAGGTGTGTGAAGTCACAGAATGGAGGTGTGTGAACTCAGAATGAAGGTGTGTGAAGTCACAGAATGGAGGTGTGGGAAGTCATGGAATGGAGTTGTGTGAAGTCATAGAACGGAGGTGTGTGAATTAATAGAATGGAGGTGTGAGAAATCACAGAATGGAGGTGTGTGAAGTCATAGAATGGATGTGTGTGAAGTCATAATGGAGGTGTGTGAAGTCACAGAATTGAGGTGTGTGAAGTCACAGAATGGAGGTGTAGGAAGTCATGGAATGGAGTTGTGTGAAGTCATAGAATGGAGGTGTGTGAATTAATAGAATGGAGGTGTGAGAAATCACAGAATGGAGGTGTGTGAAGTCATAGAATGGATGTGTGTGAAGTCATAGAATGGAGGTGTGTGAAGTCATAGAATGGATGTTTGTTAAGTAAGAATGAAGGTGTGTTAAGTCATAGAATGGAGGTGTGTGAAGGCACAGAATGGAGGTGTGTGAAGTCATAGAATGGAGCTGTGTGAAGTCAGAATGGAGGTGTGTGAAGTCACAGAATGGAGGTGTGTGAACTCAGAATGGAGGTGTGTGAAGTCACAGAAGGGAGGTGTGTTAAGTCACAGAACGGAGGTGTTTGAACTCAGAATGGAGGTGTGTGAAGTCACAGAATGGAGGTGTGTGAAATCATAGAATGGAGGTATGGGAATTCAGAGAATGGAGCTGTGTGAAGTCAGAATGGAGGTGTGCGAAGTCACAGAATGGAGGTGTGTGAAGTCATTTTATGGAGCTGTGTGAAGTCAGAATGGAGGTGTGTGAAGTTACAGAATGGAGGTGTGTGAACTCAGAATGGAGGTGTGTGAAGTCACAGAATCTAGGTGTGTGAAGTCATAGAATGGAGGTGTGTGAAGTCATAGAATGGAGGTGTGTGAAGTCATAATGGAGGCTTGTGAAGTCACAGAATTGAGGTGTGTGAAGTCACAGAATGGAGGTGTGTGAAGTCATAGAATGGAGGTGTGTGAAATCATAGAATGGAGGTTTGGGAAGTCAGAGAATGGAGCTTTGTGAAGTCAGAATGGAGGTGTGCGAAGTCACAGATTGGAGGTGTGTGAAGTCATTTTATGGAGCTGTGTGAAGTCAGAATGGAGGTGTGTGAAATCACAGAATGGAGGTTTGTGAAGTCATAGAATGGTGGTGTGTGAAGTCACAGAATGCAGGTGTGTTAAGTCAAAGAATGGGAGTGTGTGAAGTCAAAATGGAGGTGTGTGAAGTCACAGAATGGAGGTGTGTGAAGTCACAGAATGGAGGGGTGTGAAGTCAAAGACTGGAAGTGTGTGAAGTCATAGAATGGAGGTGTGTGAAGTCATAGAATGGTGGTGTGTGAAGTCACAGAATGCAGGTGTGTTAAGTCAAAGAATGGAAGTGTGTGAAGTCAAAATGGAGGTGTGTGAAGTCACAGAATGGAGGTGTGTGAAGTCACAGAATGAAGGTGTTTGAAGTCAAAATTGTGGTGTGTGAAGTCACAAATGAAGGTGTCTGAAGTCAGAATGCAGCTGTGTGAAGTCATAGAATGGAGGTGTGTGAAGTCAGAATGGAGGCTTGTGAACTCATAGAATGGAGTGTGTGAAGTCACAATGGGTGTGTGAAGTCATATTATTGGGGTGTGTGAGATCAAATTGGAAGTGTGTGAAATCACAGAATGGAGGTGTGTCAACTCAGAAATGAGTTGTGTGAAGTCATAGAATGGAAGTGCGTGAAGTCATAGAATTGATGTTTCTGAAGTAAGAATAAAGGTGTGTGAAGTCATAGAATGGAGGTGTGTGAAGTCATAATGGAGGCGTGTGAAGTCACAGAATGGAGGTGTGTGAAGTCATAGAATGGAGGTGTGTGACGTCATAATGGAGGCGTGTGAAGTCACAGAATTGAGGTGTGTGAAGTCACAAAATGGAGGTGTGCGAAGTCACAGAATGGAGGTGTGTGAAGTCATTTTATGGAGCTGTGTGAACTCAGATTGGAGGTGTGGGACGTCACAATGGAGGTGTGTGAAGATATAGAATGGAGGTGTGTGAAGTCACAGAATTGAGGGGTGTGAAGTCAAAGACTGGAGGTGTGTGAAGTCATAGAATGGAGGTGTGAAGTCATAGAAAGGAGGTGTGTGAAGTCAAAATGGAGGTGTGTGAACTCATAAAATGGAGATGTGTGAAGTCATGGAATGGAGGTGTGTGAAGTCACAGAATGAAGGTGTTTGAAGTCAAAATTGTGGTGTGTGAAGTCACAAATGAAGGTGTCTGAAGTCAGAATGCAGCTGTGTGAAGTCATAGAATGGAGGTGTGTGAAGTCAAAATGGAGGTGTGTGAAGTCACAGAATGGAGGTGTGTGAAGTCACAGAATGAAGGTGTCTGAAGTCAGAATGCAGCTGTGTGAAGCCATAGAATCGAGGTGTGTGAAGTCAGATTGGAGGTGTGTGAACTCATAGAATGGAGTGTGTGAAGTCACAATGGGGGTGTGTGAAGTCATAGAATGGGGGTGTGTGAAGTCAAATTGGAGGTGTGTGAAATCACAGAATGGAGGTGTGTCAACTCAGAAATGAGGTGTGTGAAGTCGTAGAATAGAGGTGTGTGAATTCATAGAATGGAAGTGTGTGAAATCATAGAAGGGAGGTATGTGAAGTCAAAGAATTGAGGTTTGTGAAGTCAGAATGGAGGTGTGTGAAGTCAGGATGGAGGTGGGTGAAGTCACAGAATGGAGGTGTGGGTACTCAGAATGGAGGTGTGTGGTCACAGAACGGAGGTTTGTGAAGTCATAGAATGGAGGTGCGTGAAGTCATAGAATGGATGTTTCTGAAGTGAGAATGAAGGTGTATGAAGTCAAAGAATGGAGGTGTGTGAAGTCAAAATGGAGGTGTGTGAACTCATAGAATGGAGGTGTGTGAACTCATAGAATGGAGGTGTGTGAAGTCATAGAATGGAGGTGAGTGAAGTCAGAATGGTAGTGTGTGAACTCATAGAATGATGGTGTGTGAAGTCACCATGGAAGTGTGTGAAGTCATAGAATGGAGGTTTTTGAACTCACAGAATGGAAGTTTGTGAAGTCATAAAATGGAGGTGTGTGAAGTCAGATTGGAGGTGTGTGAAGTCATAGAATGGAGGTGTGTCAATTCAGAAAGGAGGTGTGTGAACTCATAGAATGGAGGTGTGTGAAGTCATAGAATGGCGGTCTGTGAAATCATAGAATGGAGTTGTGTGAAATCACAGAATTGAGGTGTGTGAAATCAGAATGGAGGTGTGTGAAGACAGAATGGAGGTGTGTGAAGTCATAGAATGGAGGTGTGTGAATTCACAATGCATTTGTGCGAACTCATAGAATGTAGGTGTGTGAAGTCACAATGTAGGTGCGTGAAGTCACAGAATGGAGGTGTGTGAAGTCATAGAATGGAGGTGTGTGAAGTCACAGAATGGAGGTGTGTGAAGTCATATAATGGAGGTGTGTGAAGTCACAGAATGGAGGTGTGTGAAGTCAGAATTGAGTTGTGTGAAGTCATAGAATGGAGGTGTGTGAAGTCAGAATGGAGGGGTGTGAACTCATAGAGTGGAGGTGTGTGAAGTCACAATGGAGGTGTGTGAAGTCATAGAATGGAGGTGTGTGAAGTCACAGAATGGAGGTGTGTGAAGTCATAGAATGGAGCTGTGTGAAGTCAGATTGGAGGTGTGTGAAGTCACAGAATGGAGGTGTGTGAACTCAGAATGGAGGTGTGTGAAGTCACAGAATGGAGGTGTGTGAAGTCATAGAATGGAGGTGTGTGAAGTCATAGAATGGATGTGTGTGAAGTCATAATGGAGGTGTGTGAAGTCACAGAATTGAGGTGTGTGAAGTCAAAGAATGGAGGTGTGTGAAGTCATAGAATGGAGGTGTATGAAGTTATAGAATGGAGGTGTGTGAAGTCATAGAATGGATGTTTGTTAAGTAAGAATGAAGGTGTGTTAAGTCATAGAATGGCGGTGTGTGAAGGCACAGAATGGAGGTGTGTGAAGTCATAGAATGTAGCTGTGTGAAGTCAGATTGGAGGTGTGTGAAGTCACAGAATGCAAGTGTGTGAACTCAGAATGGAGGTGTGTGAAGTCACAGAATGGAGGTGTGTGAAGTCATAGAATGGAGGTGTGTGAAGTCATAGAATGGATGTGTGTGAAGTCATAATGGAGGTGTGTGAAGTCACAGAATTGAGGTGTGTGAAGTCACAGAATGGAGGTGTGTGAACTCAGAATGAAGGTGTGTGAAGTCACAGAATGGAGGTGTGGGAAGTCATGGAATGGAGTTGTGTGAAGTCATAGAACGGAGGTGTGTGAATTAATAGAATGGAGGTGTGAGAAATCACAGAATGGTGGTGTGTGAAGTCATAGAATGGATGTGTGTGAAGTCATAATGGAGGTGTGTGAAGTCACAGAATTGAGGTGTGTGAAGTCACAGAATGGAGGTGTGGGAAGTCATGGAATGGTGTTGTGTGAAGTCATAGAATGGAGGTGTGTGAATTAATAGAATGGAGGTGTGAGAAATCACAGAATGGAGGTGTGTGAAGTCATAGAATGGATGTGTGTGAAGTCATAGAATGGAGGTGTGTGAAGTCATAGAATGGATGTTTGTTAAGTAAGAATGAAGGTGTGTTAAGTCATAGAATGGAGGTGTGTGAAGGCACAGAATGGAGGTGTGTGAAGTCATAGAATGGAGCTGTGTGAAGTCAGAATGGAGGTGTGTGAAGTCACAGAATGGAGGTGTGTGAACTCAGAATGGAGGTGTGTGAAGTCACAGAAGGGAGGTGTGTTAAGTCACAGAACGGAGGTGTTTGAACTCAGAATGGAGGTGTGTGAAGTCACAGAACGGAGGTGTGTGAAGTCACAGAATGGAGGTGTGTGAAATCATAGAATGGAGGTATGGGAATTCAGAGAATGGAGCTGTGTGAAGTCAGAATGGAGGTGTGCGAAGTCACAGAATGGAGGTGTGTGAAGTCATTTTATGGAGCTGTGTGAAGTCAGAATGGAGGTGTGTGAAGTTACAGAATGGAGGTGTGTGAACTCAGAATGGAGGTGTGTGAAGTCACAGAATCTAGGTGTGTGAAGTCATAGAATGGAGGTGTGTGAAGTCATAGAATGGAGGTGTGTGAAGTCATAATGGAGGCTTGTGAAGTCACAGAATTGAGGTGTGTGAAGTCACAGAATGGAGGTGTGTGAAGTCATAGAATGGAGGTGTGTGAAGTCATAGAATGGAGGTTTGGGAAGTCAGAGAATGGAGCTTTGTGAAGTCAGAATGGAGGTGTGCGAAGTCACAGATTGGAGGTGTGTGAAGTCATTTTATGGAGCTGTGTGAAGTCAGAATGGAGGTGTGTGAAATCACAGAATGGAGGTTTGTGAAGTCATAGAATGGTGGTGTGTGAAGTCACAGAATGCAGGTGTGTTAAGTCAAAGAATGGGAGTGTGTGAAGTCAAAATGGAGGTGTGTGAAGTCACAGAATGGAGGTGTGTGAAGTCACAGAATGGAGGGGTGTGAAGTCAAAGACTGGAAGTGTGTGAAGTCATAGAATGGAGGTGTGTGAAGTCATAGAATGGTGGTGTGTGAAGTCACAGAATGCAGGTGTGTTAAGTCAAAGAATGGAAGTGTGTGAAGTCAAAATGGAGGTGTGTGAAGTCACAGAATGGAGGTGTGTGAAGTCACAGAATGAAGGTGTTTGAAGTCAAAATTGTGGTGTGTGAAGTCACAAATGAAGGTGTCTGAAGTCAGAATGCAGCTGTGTGAAGTCATAGAATGGAGGTGTGTGAAGTCAGAATGGAGGCTTGTGAACTCATAGAATGGAGTGTGTGAAGTCACAATGGGTGTGTGAAGTCATATTATTGGGGTGTGTGAGATCAAATTGGAAGTGTGTGAAATCACAGAATGGAGGTGTGTCAACTCAGAAATGAGTTGTGTGAAGTCATAGAATGGAAGTGCGTGAAGTCATAGAATTGATGTTTCTGAAGTAAGAATAAAGGTGTGTGAAGTCATAGAATGGAGGTGTGTGAAGTCAAAATGGAAGTGTGTGAACTCATAGAATGGAGGTGTGTGAAGTCATGGAATGGAGGTGTGTGAAGTCAAAGAATGGAGGTGTGTGAAGTCAAACAATAAAGGTGTGTGAAGTCACAGAGTGGAGGTGTGTGAAATCACAGAATGGAGGTGTGTGAAGTCAATAAGGTGGTGTGTAGAGTCACAAATTGAGGTGTGTGAACTCATAGAATGGAGGCGTGTAAAGTCAAAGAATGGAGGTGTGTGAAGTCATCGAATTGAGGTGTGTGAAGTCATGGAATGGAGGTGTGTGAAGTCACAGAATGGAGGTGTGTGAAGTCAGAATGGAGTTGTGTGAAGTCATAGAATGGAGGTGTGTGAAGTCAGAATGGAGGTGTGTGAAGTCATAGAATGTAGCTGTGTGAAGTCAGAATGGAGGTGTGTGAAGTCATCGAATTGAGGTGTGTGAAGTCATGGAATGGAGGTGTGTGAAGTCACAGAATGGAGATGTGTGAAGTCAGAATGGAGTTCTGTGAAGTCATAGAATGGAGGTGTGTGAAGTCAGAATGGAGGTGTGTGAACTCATAGAGTGGAGGTGTGTGAAGTCACAATGGAGGTGTGTGAAGTCATAGAATGGAGGTGTGTGAAGTCACAGAATGGAGGTGTGTGAAGTCATAGAATGGAGCTGTGTGAAGTCAGATTGGAGGTGTGTGAAGTCTCAGAATGGAGGTGTGTGAACTCAGAATGGAGGTGTGTGAAATCACAGAATGGAGGTGTGTGAAGTCATAGAATGGAGGTGTGTGAAGTCATAGAATGGAAGTGTGTGAAATCATAATGGAGGTGTGTGAAGTCACAGAATTGAGGTGTGTGAAGTCACAGAATGGAGGTGTGTGAGGTCATAGAATGGAGGTATGTGAAGTCATAGAATGGAGGTGTGTGAAGTCATAGAATGGATGTTTGTTAAGTAAGAATGAAGGTGTGTGAAGTAATAGAATGGAGGTGTGTGAAGGCACAGAATGGAGGTGTGTGAAGTCATAGAATGGAGCTGTGTGAAGTCAGAATGGAGGTGTGTGAACTCAGAATGGAGGTGTGTGAAGTCACAGAATGGAGGTGTGGGAAGTCATAGAATGGAGTTGTGTGAAGTCATAGAATGGAGGTGTGTGAATTAATAGAATGGAGGTGTGAGAAATCATAGAATGGAGGTGTGTGAAGTCACAGAATGGAGGTGTGTGAAGTCATTGAATGGATGTTTGTTAAGTAAGAATGAAGGTGTGTTAAGTAATAGAATGGAGGTGTGTGAAAGCACAGAATGGAGGTGTGTGAAGTCACAGAATGGAGGTGTGTGAAGTCATAGAATGGAGGTGTGTGAAGTGAAAATTGAGGTGTGTGAAGTCATGGAATTGAGGTGTGTGAACTCAGAATGGAGGTGTGTGAAGTCACAGAATGGAGGTTTGTGAAGTCATAGAATGGAGGTTTGTGAAGTCATAGAATGGAGGTGTGTGAAGTCAAAATGGAGGTGTATGAACTCATAAAATGGAGATGTGTGAAGTCATGGAATGGAGGTGTGTGAAGTCCAAGAATATAGGTGTGTGAAGAAAAACAATGGTGGTGTGTGAAGTCACAGAATGCAGGTGTGTTAAGTCAAAGAATGGAAGTGTGTGAAGTCAAAATGGAGGTGTGTGAAATCACAGAATGGAGGTGTGTGAAGTCACAGAATGAAGGTGTTTGAAGTCAAAATTGTGGTGTGTGAAGTCACAAATGAAGGTGTCTGAAGTCAGAATGCAGCTGTGTGAAGTCATAGAATGGAGGTGTGTGAAGACAGAATGGAGGTTTGTGAACTCATAGAATGGAGTGTGTGAAGTCACAATGGGGGTGTGTGAAGTCAAGAATGGGGGTGTGTGAGGTCAAATTGGAGGTGTGTGAAATCACAGAATGGACGTGTGTCAACTCAGAAATGAGGTGTGTGAAGTCATTTTATGGAGCTGTGTGAAGTCAGAATGGAGGTGTGTGAAGTCACAGAATAGAGGTGTGTGAACTCAGAATGGAGGTGTGTGAAGTCACAGAATCTCGCTGTGTGAAGTCATAGAATGGAGGTGTGTGAAGTCATAGAATGGAGGTGTGTGAAGTCATAATGGAGGCGTGTGAAGTCACAGAATTGAGGTGTGTGAAATCACAGAATGGAGGTGTGTGAAGTCATAGAATGGAGGTGTGTGAATTCAGAACGGAGGTGTGTGAACTCAGGTTAGAGGTGTGGGACGTCACAATGGAGGTGTGTGAAGATATAGAATGGAGGTGTGTGAAGTCACAGAATGGAGGGATGTGAAGTCAAAGACTGGAGGTGTGTGAAGTCATAAAATGGAGGTGTGTGAAGTCATAGAACGGAGGTGTGTGAAGTCAAAATGGAGGTGTGTGAACTCATAAAATGGAGATGTGTGAAGTCATGGAATGGAGGTGTGTGAAGTCCAAGAATATAGGTGTGTGAAGTCAAACAATGGTGGTTTGTGAAGTCACAGAATGCAGGTGTGTTAAGTCAAAGAATGGAAGTGTGTGAAGTCAAAATGGAGGTGTGTGAAGTCACAGAATGGAGGTGTGTGAAGTCAAAATGGAGGTGTGTGAACTCATAGAATGCAGGTGAGTGAACTCATAGAATGGAGGTGTGTGAAGTCATGGAATGGAGGTGTGTGAAGTCAAAGAATGGAGGTGTGTGAAGTCAAACAATAAAGGTGTGTGAACTCACAGAATGGAGGTGTGTGAAATCACAGAATGGAGGTGTGTGAAGTCAATAAGGTGGTGTGTAGAGTCACAAATTGAGGTGTGTGAACTCATAGAATGGAGGTGTGTAAAGTCAAAGCATGGAGGTGTGTGAAGTCATCGAATTGAGGTGTGTGAAGTCATGGAATGGAGGTGTGTGAAGTCACAGAATGGAGGTGTGTGAAGTCAGAATGGAGTTGTGTGAAGTCATAGAATGGAGGTGTGTGAAGTCAGAATGGAGGTGTGTGAACTCATAGAGTGGAGGTGTGTGAAGTCACAATGGAGGTGTGTGAAGTCATAGAATGGAGGTGTGTGAAGTCACAGAATGGAGGTGTGTGAAGTCATAGAATGGAGCTGCGTGAAGTCAGATTGGAGGTGTGTGAAGTCACAGAATGGAGGTGTGTGAACTCAGAATGTAGGTGTGTGACATCACAGAATGGAGGTGTGTGAAGTCATAGAATTGAGGTGTGTGAAGTCATTGAATGGATGTGTGTGAAATCATAATGGAGGTGTGTGAAGTCACAGAATTGAGGTGTGTGAAGTCACAGAATGGAGGTGTGTGAAGTCATAGAATGTAGGTATGTGAAGTCATAGAATGGAGGTGTGTGAAGTCATAGAATGGATGTTTGTTAAGTAAGAATGAAGGTGTGTTAAGTCATAGAATGGAGGTGTGTGAAGGCACAGAATGGAGGTGTGTGAAGTCATAGAATGGAGCTCTGTGAAGTAAGAATAGAGGTATGTGAAGTCACAGAATGGAGGTGTGTGAAGTCACAGAATGGAGGTGTGTGAAATCATAGAATGGTGGTGTGTGAAGTCATAGAATGGAGGTGTGTGAAGGCACAGAATGGATGTTTGTTAAGTGAGAATTAAAGTGTGCTAAGTCATAGAATGGAGGTGTGTGAAGTCAGAATGGAGGTGTGTGAAGTCACAGAATGGAGGTGTGTTAAGTCACAGAGTGGAGGTGTGTGAACTCAGAATGGAGGTGTGTGAAGTCACAGAACGGAGGTGTGTGAAGTCACAGAATGGAGGTGTGTGAAATCATAGAATGGAGGTATGGGAATTCAGAGAATGGAGCTGTGTGAAGTCAGAATGGAGGTGTGCGAAGTCACAGAATGGAGGTGTGTGAAGTCATTTTATGGAGCTGTGTGAAGTCAGAATGGAGGTGTGTGAAGTTACAGAATGGAGGTGTGTGAACTCAGAATGGAGGTGTGTGAAGTCACAGAATCTAGGTGTGTGAAGTCATAGAATGGAGGTGTGTGAAGTCATAGAATGGAGGTGTGTGAAGTCATAATGGAGGCTTGTGAAGTCACAGAATTGAGGTGTGTGAAGTCACAGAATGGAGGTGTGTGAAGTCATAGAATGGAGGTGTGTGAAATCATAGAATGGAGGTTTGGGAAGTCAGAGAATGGAGCTTTGTGAAGTCAGAATGGAGGTGTGCGAAGTCACAGATTGGAGGTGTGTGAAGTCATTTTATGGAGCTGTGTGAAGTCAGAATGGAGGTGTGTGAAATCACAGAATGGAGGTTTGTGAAGTCATAGAATGGTGGTGTGTGAAGTCACAGAATGCAGGTGTGTTAAGTCAAAGAATGGGAGTGTGTGAAGTCAAAATGGAGGTGTGTGAAGTCACAGAATGGAGGTGTGTGAAGTCACAGAATGGAGGGGTGTGAAGTCAAAGACTGGAAGTGTGTGAAGTCATAGAATGGAGGTGTGTGAAGTCATAGAATGGTGGTGTGTGAAGTCACAGAATGCAGGTGTGTTAAGTCAAAGAATGGAAGTGTGTGAAGTCAAAATGGAGGTGTGTGAAGTCACAGAATGGAGGTGTGTGAAGTCACAGAATGAAGGTGTTTGAAGTCAAAATTGTGGTGTGTGAAGTCACAAATGAAGGTGTCTGAAGTCAGAATGCAGCTGTGTGAAGTCATAGAATGGAGGTGTGTGAAGTCAGAATGGAGGCTTGTGAACTCATAGAATGGAGTGTGTGAAGTCACAATGGGTGTGTGAAGTCATATTATTGGGGTGTGTGAGATCAAATTGGAAGTGTGTGAAATCACAGAATGGAGGTGTGTCAACTCAGAAATGAGTTGTGTGAAGTCATAGAATGGAAGTGCGTGAAGTCATAGAATTGATGTTTCTGAAGTAAGAATAAAGGTGTGTGAAGTCATAGAATGGAGGTGTGTGAAGTCAAAATGGAAGTGTGTGAACTCATAGAATGGAGGTGTGTGAAGTCATGGAATGGAGGTGTGTGAAGTCAAAGAATGGAGGTGTGTGAAGTCAAACAATAAAGGTGTGTGAAGTCACAGAGTGGAGGTGTGTGAAATCACAGAATGGAGGTGTGTGAAGTCAATAAGGTGGTGTGTAGAGTCACAAATTGAGGTGTGTGAACTCATAGAATGGAGGCGTGTAAAGTCAAAGAATGGAGGTGTGTGAAGTCATCGAATTGAGGTGTGTGAAGTCATGGAATGGAGGTGTGTGAAGTCACAGAATGGAGGTGTGTGAAGTCAGAATGGAGTTGTGTGAAGTCATAGAATGGAGGTGTGTGAAGTCAGAATGGAGGTGTGTGAAGTCATAGAATGTAGCTGTGTGAAGTCAGAATGGAGGTGTGTGAAGTCATCGAATTGAGGTGTGTGAAGTCATGGAATGGAGGTGTGTGAAGTCACAGAATGGAGATGTGTGAAGTCAGAATGGAGTTGTGTGAAGTCATAGAATGGAGGTGTGTGAAGTCAGAATGGAGGTGTGTGAACTCATAGAGTGGAGGTGTGTGAAGTCACAATGGAGGTGTGTGAAGTCATAGAATGGAGGTGTGTGAAGTCACAGAATGGAGGTGTGTGAAGTCATAGAATGGAGCTGTGTGAAGTCAGATTGGAGGTGTGTGAAGTCACAGAATGGAGGTGTGTGAACTCAGAATGGAGGTGTGTGTAATCACAGAATGGAGGTGTGTGAAGTCATAGAATGGAGGTGTGTGAAGTCATAGAATGGAAGTGTGTGAAATCGTAATGGAGGTGTGTGAAGTCACAGAATTGAGGTGTGTGAAGTCACAGAATGGAGGTGTGTGAGGTCATAGAATGGAGGTATGTGAAGTCATAGAATGGAGGTGTGTGAAGTCATAGAATGGATGTTTGTTAAGTAAGAATGAAGGTGTGTGAAGTAATAGAATGGAGGTGTGTGAAGGCACAGAATGGAGGTGTGTGAAGTCATAGAATGGAGCTGTGTGAAGTCAGAATGGAGGTGTGTGAACTCAGAATGGAGGTGTGTGAAGTCACAGAATGGAGGTGTGGGAAGTCATAGAATGGAGTTGTGTGAAGTCATAGAATGGAGGTGTGTGAAGTCCTAGAATGGATGTTTGTTAAGTAAGAATGAAGGTGTGTTAAGTAATAGAATGGAGGTGTGTGAAGGCACAGAATGGAGGTGTGTGAGGTCATAGAATGGAGCTGTGTGAAGTCCGAATGGAGGTGTGTGAAGTCACAGAATGGAGGTGTGTGAAGTCACAGAATGGAGGTGTGTGAATTAATAGAATGGAGATGTGAGAAATCATAGAATGGAGGTGTGTGAAGTCACAGAATGGAGGTGTGTCAAGTCACAGAATGGAGGTATGTGAAGTCACAGAATGGAGGAGTGAGAAAGCATAGAATGGAGGTGTGTGAAGTCACAGAATGGAGGCGTGTGAAGTCACAGAATGGAGGTGTGTGAACTCACAATGGAGATGTGTGAACTCACAATTCGAGGTGTGTGAAGTCAAAGAATGGAGGTGTGTGAAGTGATAGAAAGGAATTGTGTGAAGTCATAGAATGGAGGTGTGTGAAGTGAGAATTGAGGTGTGTGAAGTCATGGAATTGAGGTGTGTGAACTCAGAATGGAGGTGTGTGAAGTCACAGCATGGAGGTTTGTGAAGTCATAGAATGGAGGTGTGTGAAGTCATAGAATGGATGTTTGTGAAGTAGAATGCAGGTGTGTGAAGTCATAGAATGGAGGTGTGTGAAGTCAAAATGGAGGTGTGTGAACTCATAAAATGGAGATGTGTGAAGTCATGGAATGGAGGTGTGTGAAGTCCAAGGATATAGGTGTGTGAAGTCAAACAATGGTGGTGTGTGAAGTCACAGAATGCAGGTGTGTTAAGTCACAGAATGGAGGTATGTGAAGTCACAGAATGGAGGAGTGAGAAATCATAGAATGGAGGTGTGTGAAGTCACAGAATGGAGGTGTGTCAAGTCACAGAATGGAGGTATGTGAAGTCACAGAATGGAGGAGTGAGAAAGCATAGAATGGAGGTGTGTGAAGTCACAGAATGGAGGTGTGTGAAGTCACAGAATGGAGGTGTGTGAACTCAGAATGGAGGTGTGTGAAGTCACAGAATGGAGGTGTGTTAAGTCACAGAACGGAGGTGTTTGAACTCAGAATGGAGGTGTGTGAAGTCACAGAATGGAGGTGTGTGAAGTCATAGAATGGAGGTGTGTGAAATCATAGAATGGAGGTGTGGGAAGTCAGAGAATGGAGCTGTGTGAAGTCAGAATGGAGGTGTGCGAAGTCACAGAATGGAGGTGTGTGAAGTCATTTTATGGAGCTGTGTGAACTCAGAATGGAGGTGTGTGAAGTCACAGAATGGAGGTGTGTGAACTCAGAATGGAGGTGTGTGAAGTCACAGAATTTAGGTGTGTGAAGTCATAGAATGGAGGTGTGTGAACTCATAGAATGGAGGTGTGTGAAGTCATAATGGAGGCGTGTGAAGTCACAGAATTGAGGTGTGTGAAGTCACAGAATGGAGGTGTGTGAAGTCATAAAATGGAGGTGTGTGAATTCAGAACGGAGGTGTGTGAACTCAGATTGGAGGTTTGGGACGTCACAATGGAGGTGTGTGAAGATATAGAATGGAGGTGTGTGAAGTCACAGAATGGAGGGGTGTGAAGTCAAAGACTGGAGGTATGTGAAGTCATAGAATGGAGGTGTGTGAAGTCATAGAATGGAGGTGTGTGAAGTCAAAATGGAGGTGTGTGAACTCATAAAATGGAGATGTGTAAAGTCATGGAATGGAGGTGTGTGAAGTCCAAGAATATAGGTGTGTGAAGTCAAACAATGGTGGTGTGTGAAGTCACAGAATGCAGGTGTGTTAACTCAAAAATGGAAGTGTGTGAAGTCAAAATGGAGGTGTGTGAAGTCACAGAATGGAGGTGTGTGAAGTCACAGAATGAAGGTGTTTGAAGTCAAAATTGTGGTGTGTGAAGTCACAAATGAAGGTGTCTGAAGTCAGAAGGCAGCTGTGTGAAGTCATAGAATGGAGGTGTGTGAAGTCAGAATGGAGGTTTGTGAACTCATAGAATGGAGTGTGAAGTCACAATGGGGGTGTGTGAAGTCATAGAATGGGGGTGTGTGAGGTCAAATTGGAGGTGTGTGAAATCACAGAATGGAGGTGTGTCAACTCAGAAATGAAGTGTGTGAAGTCATAGAATGGAAGTGCGTGAAGTCATAGAATGGATGTTTCTGAAGTAAGAATGAAGGTGTGTGAAGTCATAGAATGGAGGTGTGTGAAGTCAAAATGGAGGTGTGTGAACTCATAGAATGGAGGTGTGTGAACTCATAGAATGGAGGTATGTGAAGTCATGGAATGGAGGTGTGTGAAGTCAAAGAATGGAGGTGTGTGAAGTCAAACAATAAAGGTGTGTGAAGTCACAGAGTGGAGGTGTGTGAAATCACAGAATTGAGGTATGTGAAGTCAATAAGGTGGTGTGTAGAGTCACAAATTGAGGTGTGTGAACTCATAGAATGGAGGCGTGTAAAGTCAAAGAATGGAGGTGTGTGAAGTCATCGAATTGAGGTGTGTGAAGTCATGGAATGGAGGTGTGTGAAGTCACAGAATGGAGGTGTGTGAAGTCAGAGTGGAGTTGTGTGAAGTCATAGAATGGAGGTATGTGAAGTCATAGAATGGACGTGTGTGAAATCATAGAATGGATGTTTGTTAAGTAAGAATGAAGGTGTGTTAAGTAATAGAATGGAGGTGTGTGAAGGCACAGAATGGAGGTGTGTGAAGTCATAGAATGGAGCTGTGTGAAGTCAGAATGGAGCTGTGTGAAGTCAGATTGGAGGTGTGTGAAGTCACAGAATGGAGGTGTGTGAACTCAGAATGGAGGTGTGTGAAATCACAGAATGGAGGTGTGTGAATCATAGAATGGAGGTGTGTGAAGTCATAGAATGGAAGTGTGTGAAATCATAATGGAGGTGTGTGAAGACAGAGAATTGAGGTGTGTGAAGTCACAGAATGGAGGTGTGTGAAGTCATAGAATGGAGGTATGTGAAGTCATAGAATGGAGGTGTGTGAAGTCATAGAATGGATGTTTGTTAAGTAAGTATGAAGGTGTGTTAAGTAATAGAATGGAGGTGTGTGAAGGCACAGAATGGAGGTGTGTGAAGTCATAGAATGGAGCTGTGTGAAGTCAGAATGGAGGTGTGGGAACTCAGAATGGAGGTGTGTGAAGTCACAGAATGGAGGTGTGCGAAGTCATAGAATGGAGTTGTGTGAAGTCATAGAATGGAGGTGTGTGAATTAATAGAATGGAGGTGTGAGAAATCATAGAATGGAGGTGTGTGAAGTCACAGAATGGAGGTGTGTGAAGTCACAGAATGGAGGTGTGTTAAGTCACAGAACGGAGGTGTTTGAACTCAGAATGGAGGTGTGTGAAGTCACAGAATTGAGGTGTGTGAAGTCATAGAATGGAGCTGTGTGAAGTCAGATTGGAGGTGTGTGAAGTCACAGAATGGAGGTGTGTGAACTCAGAATGGAGGTGTGTGAAGTCACAGAATTGAGGTGTGTGAAGTCATAGAATGGAGGTGTGTGAAGTCATAGAATGGATGTGTGTTAAGTGAGAATGAAGGTGTGTTAAGTCATAGAATGGAGGTGTGTGAAGGCACATAATGGAGCTGTGTGAAGTCAGAATGGAGGTGTGTGAAGTCACAGAATGGAGGTGTGTGAACTCAGAATGGAGGTGTGTGAAGTCACAGAATGGAGGTGTGTTAAGTCACAGAATGGAGGTGTGTGAACTCAGAATGGAGGTGTGTGAAGTCACAGAATCTAGGTGTGTGAAGTCATAGAATGGAGGTGTGTGAAGTCATAGAATGGAGGTTTGTGAAATCATAATGGAGGCGTGTGAAGTCACAGAATTGAGGTGTGTGAAGTCACAGAATGGAGGTGTGTGAAGTCACAGAATGGAGGTGTGTGAAGTCACAGAATGGAGGTGTGTGAACTCATAATGGAGGTGTGTGAAGTCAAAGAATGAAGGTGTGAGAAGTCATAGAATGGAATTGTGTGAAGTCATAGAATGGAGGTGTGTGAAGTGAGAATTGAGGTGTGTGAAGTCACGGAATTGAGGTGTGTGAACTCAGAATGGAGGTGTGTGAAATCATAGAATGGATGTTTCTGAAGTAGAATGAAGGTGTGTGAAGTCATAGAATGGAGGTGTGTGAAGTCAAAATGGAGGTGTGTGAACTCATAAAATGGAGTTGTGTGAAGTCATGGAATGAAGGTGTCTGAAGTCAGAATGCAGCTGTGTGAAGCCATAGAATCGAGGTGTGTGAAGTCAGAATGGAGGTGTGTGAACTCATAGAATGGAGTGTGTGTAGTCACAATGAGGGTGTGTGAAGTCATAGAATGGGGGTGTGTGAAGTCAAATTGGAGGTGTGTGAAATCACAGAATGGAGGTGTGTCAACTCAGAAATGAGGTGGGTGAAGTCGTAGAATCGAGGTGTGTGAATTCATAGAATGGGAATGTGTGAAATCATAGAATGGAGGTGTGTGAAGTCAAAGAATTGAGGTTTGTGAAGTCAGAATGGAGGTGCGTGAAGTCAGGATGGAGGTGGGTGAAGTCACAGAATGGAGGTGTGGGAACTCAGAATGGAGGTGTGTGGTCACAGAACGGAGGTTTGTGAAGTCATAGAATGGAGGTGCGTGAAGTCATAGAATGGATGTTTCTGAAGTGAGAATGAAGGTGAATGAACTCAAAGAATGGAGGTGTGTGAAGTCAAAATGGAGGTGTGGGAACTCATAGAATGGAGGTGTGTGAACTCATAGAATGGAGGTGTATGAAGTCATGGAATGGAGGTGTGTGAAATCAAAGAATGGAGGTGTGTGAAGTCAAACAATAAAGGTGTGTGAAGTCACAGAAAGGAGGTGTGTGAACTCATAGAATGGAGGTGCATGAAGTCAAAGAATGGAGGTGTGTGAATTCATAGAATGGAGCTGTGTGAAGTCATGGAATGGAGGTGTGTGAAGTCAAATGGAGTTGTGTGAAGTCATAGAATGGAGGTGTGTGAAGTCAGAATGGAGGTGTGTGAAGTCATAGAATGGAGGTGTGTGAAGTCAGAATGGAGGTGTGTGAAGTCATAGAATGGAGGTGTGTGAAGTCAGAATGGAGGTGTGTGAAGTCATAGATTGGAGGTATTTGAAGTCACAGAATGGAAGTGTGTGAAGTCATAGAATGGAGGTGTGTGAAGTCAGAATGGAGGTGTGTGAAGTCATAGAATGGAGGTGTGTGAAGTCAGAATAGATGTGTGGAAGTCATAGAATGGAGCTGTGTGAAGTCAGAATGGAGCTGTGTGAAGTCATAGAATGGAGGTGAGTGAAGTCAGAATGGCGATGTGTGAACTCATAGAATGATGGTGTGTGAAGTCACAATGGAGGTGTGTGAAGTCATAGAATGGAAGTTTTTGAAGTCACGGAATGGAACTGTGTGAAGTCATAGAATGGAGGTGTGTGAAGTCAGATTGGAGGTGTTTGAAGTAATAGAAAGGAGGTGTGTGAAATCATAGAATGGAGGTGTGTGAAGTCACAGAACTGAGGCGTGTGAAGTCAGAATGGAGGTGTGTGAAGTCAGAATGGAGGTGGGTGAAGTCATAGAATGGAGGTGTGTGAATTCACAATGCATTTGTGTGAACTCATAGAATGGAGGTCTGTGAAGTCACAATGTAGGTGTGTGAAGTCACAGAATGGAGGTGTGTGAAGTCATAGAATGGAGGTGTGTGAAGTCACAGAATGGAGGTGTGTGAAGTCAGAATGGAGTTGTGTGAAGTCATAGAATGGAGGTGTGTGAAGTCAGAATGGAGGTGTGTGAAATCATAGAATGGAGGTTTGTGAACTCAGAATGGAGGTGTGTGAACTCATAGAATGGAGGTGTGTGAAGTCACAATGGAGGTGTGTGAAGTCATAGAATGGAGGTGTGTGAAATCACAGAATGGAGGTGTGTGATGACATAGAATGGAGATGTGTGAAGTCAGATTGGAGGTGTGTGAAGTCACAGAATGGAGGTGTGTGAACTCAGAATGGAGGTGTGTGAAGTCACAGAATGGAGGTGTGTGAAGTCATAGAATGGAGGTGTGTGAAGTCATAGAATGGATGTGTGTGAAGTCATAATGGAGGTGTGTGAAGTCACAGAATTGAGGTGTGTGAAGTCACAGAATGGATTTGTGTGAAGTCATAGAATGGAGGTGTGTGAAGTCATAGAATGGAGGTATGTGAAGTCATAGAATGGAGGTGTGTGAAATCATAGAATGGATGTTTGTTAAGTAAGAATGAAGGTGTGTTAAGTAATAGAATGGAGGTGTGTGAAGGCACAGAATGGAGGTGTGTGAAGTCATAGAATGGAGCTGTGTGAAGTCAGAATGGAGCTGTGTGAAGTCAGATTGGAGGTGTGTGAAGTCACAGAATGGAGGTGTGTGAACTCAGAATGGAGGTGTGTGAAATCACAGAATGGAGGTGTGTGAATCATAGAATGGAGGTGTGTGAAGTCATAGAATGGAAGTGTGTGAAATCATAATGGAGGTGTGTGAAGACAGAGAATTGAGGTGTGTGAAGTCACAGAATGGAGGTGTGTGAAGTCATAGAATGGAGGTATGTGAAGTCATAGAATGGAGGTGTGTGAAGTCATAGAATGGATGTTTGTTAAGTAAGAATGAAGGTGTGTTAAGTAATAGAATGGAGGTGTGTGAAGGCACAGAATGGAGGTGTGTGAAGTCATAGAATGGAGCTGTGTGAAGTCAGAATGGAGGTGTGGGAACTCAGAATGGAGGTGTGTGAAGTCACAGAATGGAGGTGTGCGAAGTCATAGAATGGAGTTGTGTGAAGTCATAGAATGGAGGTGTGTGAATTAATAGAATGGAGGTGTGAGAAATCATAGAATGGAGGTGTGTGAAGTCACAGAATGGAGGTGTGTGAAGTCACAGAATGGAGGTGTGTTAAGTCACAGAACGGAGGTGTTTGAACTCAGAATGGAGGTGTGTGAAGTCACAGAATTGAGGTGTGTGAAGTCATAGAATGGAGCTGTGTGAAGTCAGATTGGAGGTGTGTGAAGTCACAGAATGGAGGTGTGTGAACTCAGAATGGAGGTGTGTGAAGTCACAGAATTGAGGTGTGTGAAGTCATAGAATGGAGGTGTGTGAAGTCATAGAATGGATGTTTGTTAAGTGAGAATGAAGGTGTGTTAAGTCATAGAATGGAGGTGTGTGAAGGCACATAATGGAGCTGTGTGAAGTCAGAATGGAGGTGTGTGAAGTCACAGAATGGAGGTGTGTGAACTCAGAATGGAGGTGTGTGAAGTCACAGAATGGAGGTGTGTTAAGTCACAGAATGGAGGTGTGTGAACTCAGAATGGAGGTGTGTGAAGTCACAGAATCTAGGTGTGTGAAGTCATAGAATGGAGGTGTGTGAAGTCATAGAATGGAGGTTTGTGAAATCATAATGGAGGCGTGTGAAGTCACAGAATTGAGGTGTGTGAAGTCACAGAATGGAGGTGTGTGAAGTCACAGAATGGAGGTGTGTGAAGTCACAGAATGGAGGTGTGTGAACTCATAATGGAGGTGTGTGAAGTCAAAGAATGAAGGTGTGAGAAGTCATAGAATGGAATTGTGTGAAGTCATAGAATGGAGGTGTGTGAAGTGAGAATTGAGGTGTGTGAAGTCACGGAATTGAGGTGTGTGAACTCAGAATGGAGGTGTGTGAAATCATAGAATGGATGTTTCTGAAGTAGAATGAAGGTGTGTGAAGTCATAGAATGGAGGTGTGTGAAGTCAAAATGGAGGTGTGTGAACTCATAAAATGGAGTTGTGTGAAGTCATGGAATGAAGGTGTCTGAAGTCAGAATGCAGCTGTGTGAAGCCATAGAATCGAGGTGTGTGAAGTCAGAATGGAGGTGTGTGAACTCATAGAATGGAGTGTGTGTAGTCACAATGAGGGTGTGTGAAGTCATAGAATGGGGGTGTGTGAAGTCAAATTGGAGGTGTGTGAAATCACAGAATGGAGGTGTGTCAACTCAGAAATGAGGTGGGTGAAGTCGTAGAATCGAGGTGTGTGAATTCATAGAATGGGAATGTGTGAAATCATAGAATGGAGGTGTGTGAAGTCAAAGAATTGAGGTTTGTGAAGTCAGAATGGAGGTGCGTGAAGTCAGGATGGAGGTGGGTGAAGTCACAGAATGGAGGTGTGGGAACTCAGAATGGAGGTGTGTGGTCACAGAACGGAGGTTTGTGAAGTCATAGAATGGAGGTGCGTGAAGTCATAGAATGGATGTTTCTGAAGTGAGAATGAAGGTGAATGAACTCAAAGAATGGAGGTGTGTGAAGTCAAAATGGAGGTGTGGGAACTCATAGAATGGAGGTGTGTGAACTCATAGAATGGAGGTGTATGAAGTCATGGAATGGAGGTGTGTGAAATCAAAGAATGGAGGTGTGTGAAGTCAAACAATAAAGGTGTGTGAAGTCACAGAAAGGAGGTGTGTGAACTCATAGAATGGAGGTGCATGAAGTCAAAGAATGGAGGTGTGTGAATTCATAGAATGGAGCTGTGTGAAGTCATGGAATGGAGGTGTGTGAAGTCAAATGGAGTTGTGTGAAGTCATAGAATGGAGGTGTGTGAAGTCAGAATGGAGGTGTGTGAAGTCATAGAATGGAGGTGTGTGAAGTCAGAATGGAGGTGTGTGAAGTCATAGAATGGAGGTGTGTGAAGTCAGAATGGAGGTGTGTGAAGTCATAGATTGGAGGTATTTGAAGTCACAGAATGGAAGTGTGTGAAGTCATAGAATGGAGGTGTGTGAAGTCAGAATGGAGGTGTGTGAAGTCATAGAATGGAGGTGTGTGAAGTCAGAATAGATGTGTGGAAGTCATAGAATGGAGCTGTGTGAAGTCAGAATGGAGCTGTGTGAAGTCATAGAATGGAGGTGAGTGAAGTCAGAATGGCGATGTGTGAACTCATAGAATGATGGTGTGTGAAGTCACAATGGAGGTGTGTGAAGTCATAGAATGGAAGTTTTTGAAGTCACAGAATGGAACTGTGTGAAGTCATAGAATGGAGGTGTGTGAAGTCAGATTGGAGGTGTTTGAAGTAATAGAAAGGAGGTGTGTGAAATCATAGAATGGAGGTGTGTGAAGTCACAGAACTGAGGCGTGTGAAGTCAGAATGGAGGTGTGTGAAGTCAGAATGGAGGTGGGTGAAGTCATAGAATGGAGGTGTGTGAATTCACAATGCATTTGTGTGAACTCATAGAATGGAGGTCTGTGAAGTCACAATGTAGGTGTGTGAAGTCACAGAATGGAGGTGTGTGAAGTCATAGAATGGAGGTGTGTGAAGTCACAGAATGGAGGTGTGTGAAGTCAGAATGGAGTTGTGTGAAGTCATAGAATGGAGGTGTGTGAAGTCAGAATGGAGGTGTGTGAAATCATAGAATGGAGGTTTGTGAACTCAGAATGGAGGTGTGTGAACTCATAGAATGGAGGTGTGTGAAGTCACAATGGAGGTGTGTGAAGTCATAGAATGGAGGTGTGTGAAATCACAGAATGGAGGTGTGTGATGACATAGAATGGAGATGTGTGAAGTCAGATTGGAGGTGTGTGAAGTCACAGAATGGAGGTGTGTGAACTCAGAATGGAGGTGTGTGAAGTCACAGAATGGAGGTGTGTGAAGTCATAGAATGGAGGTGTGTGAAGTCATAGAATGGATGTGTGTGAAGTCATAATGGAGGTGTGTGAAGTCACAGAATTGAGGTGTGTGAAGTCACAGAATGGATTTGTGTGAAGTCATAGAATGGAGGTGTGTGAAGTCATAGAATGGAGGTGTGTGAAGTCATAGAATGGATGTTTGTTAAGTAAGAATGAAGGTGTGTTAAGTCATAGAATGGAGGTCTGTGAAGTCACAGAATGGAGGTGTGTGAAGTCATAGAATGGAGCTGTGTGAAGTCAGAATGGAGGTGTGTGAGGTCACAGAATGGAGGTGTGTGAACTCAGAATGGAGGTGTGTGAAGTCACAGAATGGAGGTGTGTGAAGTCACAGAATGGAGGTGTGTGAAGTCATAGAATGGAGGTGTGTGAAATCATAGACTGGAGGTGTGTGAAGTCATAATGGTGATGTGTGAAGTCATAGAATGGAGGTGTGTGAACTCACAATGGAAGTGTGTGAAGTCATAGAATGGAGGTATGTGAAGTCATAGAATGGAGGTGTGTGAAGTCATAGAATGGATGTTTGTTAAGTAAGAATGAAGGTGAGTTAAGTCATAGAATGGAGGTGTGTGACGGCACAGAATGGAGGTGTGTGAAGTCATAGAATGGAGCTGTGTGAAGTCAGATTGGAGGTGAGTGAAGTCACAGAATGGAGGTGTGTGAACTCAGAATGGAGGTGTGTGAAGTCACAGAATTGAGGTGTGTGAAGTCATAGAATGGAGGTGTGTGAAGTCATAGAATGGAGCTGTGTGAAGTCAGAATGGAGGTGTGTGTAGTCACAGAATGGAGGTGTGTTAAGTCACAGAACGGAGGTGTTTGAACTCAGAATGGAGGTGTGTGAAGTAACAGAATGGAGGTGTGTGAAGTCATAGAATGGAGGTGTGTGAAATCATAGAATGGAGGTGTGGGAAGTCAGAGAATGGAGCTGTGTGAAGTCAGAATGGAGGTGTGCGAAGTCACGGAATGGAGGTGTGTGAAGTCACAGAATGGAGGTGTGTGAAGTCATAGAATGGAGCTGTCTGAAGTCAGATTGGAGGTGTGTGAAGTCACAGAATGGTGGTGTGTTAAGTCACAGAACGGAGGTGTTTGAACTCAGAATGGAGGTGTGTGAAGTCACAGAATGGAGGTGTGTGAAGTCATAGAATGGAGCTGTGTGAAGTCAGATTGGAGGTGTGTGAAGTCACAGAATGGAGGTGTGTGAACTCAGAATGGAGGTGTGTGAAGTCACAGAATTGAGGTGTGTGAAGTCATAGAATGGAGGTGTGTGAAGTCATAGAATGGATGTGTGTGAAGTCATAATGCAGGTGGGTGAAGTCACAGAATTGAGGTGTGTGAAGTCACAGAATGGAGGTGTGTGAAGTCATAGAATGGAGGTGTGTGAAGTCATAGAATGGAGGTGTGTGAAGTCATAGAATGGATGATTGTTAAGTGAGAATGAAGGTGTGTTAAATCATAGAATGGAGGTGTGTGAAGGCACAGAATGGAGCTGTGTGAAGTCAGAATGGAGGTGTGTGAAGTCACAGAATGGAGGTGTGTGAACTCAGAATGGAGGTGTGTGAAGTCACAGAATGGAGGTGTGTTAAGTCACAGAATGGAGGTGTGTGAACTCAGAATGGAGTTGTGTGAAGTCACAGAATCTAGGTGTGTGAAGTCATAGAATGGAGGTGTGTGAAGTCATAGAATGGAGGTTTGTGAAATCATAATGGAGGCGTGTGAAGTCACAGAATTGAGGTGTGTGAAGTCACAGAATGGAGGTGTGTGAACTCAGAATGGAGGTGTGTGAAGTCACAGAATGGAGGTGTGGGAAGTCATAGAATGGAGTTGTTTGAAGTCACAGAATGGAGGTGTGTGAATTAATAGAATGGAGGTGTGAGAAATCATAGAATGGATGTGTGTGAAGTCACAGAATGGAGGTGTGTGAAGTCACAGAATGGAGGTGTGTGAACTCACAATGGAGGTGTGTGAAGTCAAAGAATGGAGGTGTGTGAAGTCATAGAATGGAATTGTGTGAAGTCATAGAATGGAGGTGTGTGAAGTGAGAATTGAGGTGTGTGAAGTCACGGAATTGAGGTGTGTGAACTCAGAATGGAGGTGTGTGAAGTCATAGAATGGATGTTTCTGAAGTAGAATGAAGGTGTGTGAAGTCATAGAATGGAGGTGTGTGAAGTCAAAATGGAGGTGTGTGAACTCATAAAATGGAGATGTGTGAAGTCATGGAATGAAGGTGTCTGAAGTCAGAATGCAGCTGTGTGAAGCCATAGAATCTAGGTGTGTGAAGTCAGAATGGAGGTGTGAACTCATAGAATGGAGTGTGTGAAGTCACAATGAGGGTGTGTGAAGTCATAGAATGGGGGTGTGTGAAGTCAAATTGGAGGTGTGTGAAATCACAGAATGGAGGTGTGTCAACTCAGAAATGAGGTGGGTAAAGTCGTAGAATCGAGGTGTGTGAATTCATAGAATGGGAATGTGTGAAATCATAGAATGGAGGTGTGTGAAGTCAAAGAATTGAGGTTTGTGAAGTCAGAATGGAGGTGCGTGAAGTCAGGATGGAGGTGGGTGAAGTCACAGAATGGAGGTGTGGGAACTCAGAATGGAGGTGTGTGGTCACAGAACGGAGGTTTGTGAAGTCATAGAATGGAGGTGCGTGAAGTCATAGAATGGATGTTTCTGAAGTGAGAATGAAGGTGAATGAACTCAAAGAATGGAGGTGTGTGAAGTCAAAATGGAGGTGTGGGAACTCATAGAATGGAGGTGCATGAAGTCAAAGAATGGAGGTGTGTGAATTCATAGAATGGAGCTGTGTGAAGTCATGGAATGGAGGTGTGTGAAGTCAAATGGAGTTGTGTGAAGTCATAGAATGGAGGTGTGTGAAGTCAGAATGGAGGTGTGTGAACTCATAGAATGGAGGTGTGTGAAGTCAGAATGGAGGTTTGTGAAGTCATAGAATGGAGGTGTGTGAAGTCAGAATGGAGGTGTGTGAAGTCATAGAATGGAGGTTTTTGAAGTCACAGAATGGAAGTGTGTGAAGTCATAGAATGGAGGTGTGTGAAGTCAGAATGGAGGTGTGTGAAGTCATAGAATGGAGGTGTGTGAAGTCAGAATAGATGTGTGGAAGTCATAGAATGGAGCTGTGTGAAGTCAGAATGGAGCTGTGTGAAGTCATAGAATGGAGGTGAGTGAAGTCAGAATGGCGGTGTGTGAACTCAAAGAATGATGGTGTGTGAAGTCACAATGGAGGTGTGTGAAGTCATAGAATGGAGGTTTTTGAAGTCACAGAATGGAAGTGTGTGAAGTCATAGAATGGAGGTGTGTGAAGTCAGATTGGAGGTGATTGAAGTCATAGAATGGAGGTGTGTGAAATCATAGAATGGAGGTGTGTGAAGTCACAGAACTGAGTCGTGTGAAGTCAGAATGGAGGTGTGTGAAGTCAGAATGGAGGTGGGTGAAGTCATAGAATGGAGGTGTGTGAATTCACAATGCATTTGTGTGAACTCATAGAATGGAGGTCTGTGAAGTCACAATGTAGGTGTGTGAAGTCAGATTGGAGGTGTTTGAAGTCATAGAATGGAGGTGTGTGAAATCATAGAACGGAGGTGTGTGAAGTCACCGAACTGAGGCGTGTGAAGTCAGAATGGAGGTGTGTGAAGTCAGAATGGAGGTGGGTGAAGTCATAGAATGGAGGTGTTTGAATTCACAATGCATTTGTGTGAACTCATAGGATGGAGGTCTGTGAAGTCACAATGTAGGTGTGTGAAGTCACAGAATGGAGGTGTGTGAAGTCATAGAATGGAGGTGTGTGAAGTCACAGAATGGAGGTGTGTGAAGTCACAGAATGGAGGTGTGTGAAGTCACAGAATGGAGGTGTGTGAACTCACAATGGAGGTGTGTGAAGTCAAAGAATGGAGGTGTGTGAAGTGAGAATTGAGGTGTGTGAAGTCACGGAATTGAGGTGTGTGAACTCAGAATGGAGGTGTGTGAAGTCATAGAATGGATGTTTCTGAAGTAGAATGAAGGTGTGTGAAGTCATAGAATGGAGGTGTGTGAAGTCAAAATGGAGGTGTGTGAACTCATAAAATGGAGATGTGTGAAGTCATGGAATGAAGGTGTCTGAAGTCAGAATGCAGCTGTGTGAAGCCATAGAATCGAGGTGTGTGAAGTCAGAATGGAGGTGTGTGAACTCATAGAATGGAGTGTGTGAAGTCACAATGAGGGTGTGTGAAGTCATAGAATGGGGGTGTGTGAAGTCAAATTGGAGGTGTGTGAAATCACAGAATGGAGGTGTGTCAACTCAGAAATGAGGTGGGTGAAGTCGTAGAATCAAGGTGTGTGAATTCATAGAATGGGAATGTGTGAAATCATAGAATGGAGGTGTGTGAAGTCAAAGAATTGAGGTTTGTGAAGTCAGAATGGAGGTGCGTGAAGTCAGGATGGAGGTGGGTGAAGTCACAGAATGGAGGTGTGGGAACTCAGAATGGAGGTGTGTGGTCACAGAACGGAGGTTTGTGAAGTCATAGAATGGAGGTGCGTGAAGTCATAGAATGGATGTTTCTGAAGTGAGAATGAAGGTGAATGAACTCAAAGAATGGAGGTGTGTGAAGTCAAAATGGAGGTGTGGGAACTCATAGAATGGAGGTGTGTGAACTCATAGAATGGAGGTGTGTGAAGTCATGGAATGGAGGTGTGTGAAATCAAAGAATGGAGGTGTGTGAAGTCAAACAATAAAGGTGTGTGAAGTCACAGAAAGGAGGTGTGTGAACTCATAGAATGGAGGTGCATGAAGTCAAAGAATGGAGGTGTGTGAATTCATAGAATGGAGCTGTGTGAAGTCATGGAATGGAGGTGTGTGAAGTCAAATGGAGTTGTGTGAAGTCATAGAATGGAGGTGTGTGAAGTCAGAATGGAGGTGTGTGAACTCATAGAATGGAGGTGTGTGAAGTCAGAATGGAGGTTTGTGAAGTCATAGAATGGAGGTGTGTGAAGTCAGAATGGAGGTGTGTGAAGTCATAGAATGGAGGTTTTTGAAGTCACAGAATGGAAGTGTGTGAAGTCATAGAATGGAGGTGTGTGAAGTCAGAATGGAGGTGTGTGAAGTCATAGAATGGAGGTGTGTGAAGTCAGAATAGATGTGTGGAAGTCATAGAATGGAGCTGTGTGAAGTCAGAATGGAGCTGTGTGAAGTCATAGAATGGAGGTGAGTGAAGTCAGAATGGCGGTGTGTGAACTCAAAGAATGATGGTGTGTGAAGTCACAATGGAGGTGTGTGAAGTCATAGAATGGAGGTTTTTGAAGTCACAGAATGGAAGTGTGTGAAGTCATAGAATGGAGGTGTGTGAAGTCAGATTGGAGGTGATTGAAGTCATAGAATGGAGGTGTGTGAAATCATAGAATGGAGGTGTGTGAAGTCACAGAACTGAGTCGTGTGAAGTCAGAATGGAGGTGTGTGAAGTCAGAATGGAGGTGGGTGAAGTCATAGAATGGAGGTGTGTGAATTCACAATGCATTTGTGTGAACTCATAGAATGGAGGTCTGTGAAGTCACAATGTAGGTGTGTGAAGTCACAGAATGGAGGTGTGTGAAGTCATAGAATGGAGGTGTGTGAAGTCAGATTGGAGGTGTTTGAAGTCATAGAATGGAGGTGTGTGAAATCATAGAACGGAGGTGTGTGAAGTCACCGAACTGAGGCGTGTGAAGTCAGAATGGAGGTGTGTGAAGTCAGAATGGAGGTGGGTGAAGTCATAGAATGGAGGTGTTTGAATTCACAATGCATTTGTGTGAACTCATAGGATGGAGGTCTGTGAAGTCACAATGTAGGTGTGTGAAGTCACAGAATGGAGGTGTGTGAAGTCATAGAATGGAGGTGTGTGAAGTCACAGAATGGAGGTGTGTGAAGTCAGAATGGAGTTGTGTGAAGTCATAGAATGGAGGTGTGTGAAGTCAGAATGGAGGTGTGTGAAATCATAGAATGGATGTGTGTGAAGTCAGAATGGAGGTCTGTGAACTCATAGAATGGAGGTGTGTGAAGTCACAATGGAGGTGTGTGAAGTCATAGAATGGAGGTGTGTGAAATCACAGAATGGAGGTGTGTGATGACATAGAATGGAGATGTGTGAAGTCAGATTGGAGGTGTGTGAAGTCACAGAATGGAGGTGTGTGAACTCAGAATGGAGGTGTGTGAAGTCACAGAATGGAGGTGTGTGAAGTCATAGAATGGAGGTGTGTGAAGTCATAGAATGGATGTGTGTGAAGTCATAATGGAGGTGTGTGAAGTCACAGAATTGACGTGTGTAAAGTCACAGAATGGATTTGTGTGAAGTCATAGAATGGAGGTGTGTGAAGTCATAGAATGGAGGTGTGTGAAGTCATAGAATGGATGTTTGTTAAGTAAGAATGAAGGTGTGTTAAGTCATAGAATGGAGGTGTGTGAAGTCACAGAAGGGAGGTGTGTGAAGTCATAGAATGGAGCTGTGTGAAGTCAGAATGGAGGTGTGTGAGGTCACAGAATGGAGGTGTGTGAACTCAGAATGGAGGTGTGTGAAGTCACAGAATGGAGGTGTGTTAAGTCACAAAACGGAGGTGTTTGAACTCAGAATGGAGGTGTGTGAAGTCATTGAATGGAGGTGTGTGAAGTCCCAATGCAGGTGTGCGAAATCATAGAATGGAGGTGTGTGAGGTCATAGAATGGAGGTGTGGGAAGTCACAGAATGGAGTTGTGTGAAGTGATAGAATGGAGGTGTGTGAAGTCACAGAATGGAGGTGTGTGAAGTCATAGAATGGAGGTGTGTGAAATCATAGACTGGAGGTGTGGGACGTCAGAGAATGGAGCTTTGTGAAGTCAGAATGGAGGTGTGCGAAGTCACAGAATGGAGGTGTGTGAAGTCATTTTATGGAGCTGTGTGAAGTCAGAATGGAGGTGTGTGAAGTCACAGAATGGAAGTGTGTGAACTCAGAATGGAGGTGTGTGAAGTCACAGAATCTAGGTGTGTGAAGTCATATAATGGAGGTGTGTGAAGTCATAGAATGGAGATGTGTGAAGTCATAATGGAGGTGTGTGAAGTCATAGAATGGAGGTGTGTGAACTCACATTGGAAGTGTGTGAAGTCATAGAATGGAGGTATGTGAAGTCATAGAATGGAGGTGTGTGAAGTCATAGAATGGATGTTTGTTAAGTAAGAATGAAGGTGTGTTAAGTCATAGAATGGAAGTGTGTGAAGGCACAGAATGGAGGTGTGTGAAGTCATAGAATGGAGCTGTGTGAAGTCAGAATGGAGGTGTGTGAAGTCACAGAATGGAGGTGTGTTAAGTCACAGAACGGAGGTGTTTGAACTCAGAATGGAGGTGTGTGAAGTCACAGAATGGAGATGTGTGAAGTCATAGAATGGAGGTGTGTGAAATCATAGAATGGAGGTGTGGGAAGTCAGAGAATGGAGGTGTGAAGTCAGAATGGAGGTGTGTGATGTCACAGAATGGAGGTGGGTGAAGTCATAGAATGGAGGTGTGTGAAGTCATAGAATGGATGTGTGTGAAGTCATAATGGAGGTGTGTGAAGTCACAGAATGGAGGTGTGTGAAGTCATAGAATGGAGCTGTCTGAAGTCAGATTGGAGGTGTGTGAAGTCACAGAATGGAGGTGTGTTAAGTCACAGAACGGAGGTGTTTGAACTCAGAATGGAGGTGTGTGAAGTCACAGAATGGAGGTGTGTGAA